>WBMZ01010153.1:204385-209051 GCA_013400975.1 Atrichornis clamosus
ACTTATCTCTTTTCTCTCTTACCTTTCTGGGTCTGTTTCCCTCACTTTCTCCTAGAGAAGTAAGAACAACAGCAGCAGCCATGAGAGTGAAGCTGACTGCTTCTGGGCACCAAAGCAGTAAGGGTATAGGAAGCAGAGCTGCTGATCCTAGCTGTGCCTATCTTTCACTCAAAAGTGAGGGCAAGTTGCAGATGCAGAAAGAATGAGGGCATTTGGATGCCTCCTAGTGAAGTACCTTAGATGCAGGACACAGACCAAATTCCCAACACCTTTTTCAGCAGTAAAGCTTATAAGATTAATTTCTGTCCCTGTGTAGTGAAAATTGTTTCTTCCAAAGTTTTTCACTTCCATTGAACATGTGTTCTGGAATTTTTTTCCTCTCTAACAGTCCTGTTTTGTACTTTCAGTTCCAATTTTGATTCCTCTTCCAGTACTTCAAAATTTTACAGGTTAGAACTTATGTTTTAGGCTTGACTTTAGACCACTTGATGCTACTTATATGAAACTGCCAATCTGAGCTTAGAGGTTTTTCTGAGTATGTAACAATAATTCAAATGGATGAATATCCACCACAATGTTCTAGTGCTGTCTCTGGAGCATCAAATATCAATATAAACTCTGCTCCTTCCATCTGTAGTTTGGATTAAGAATTTAGAGATTTTTCTATCCCTTTTCCCTGCTCAACCAGCACACACATTCATGTTCTCTTGTTTTTGTGTTTATGCACATTTATCTATATCAAATGCTTGCCATACTTAACTCTTGAAGTGTAAAAGCACAAGCCCACCATACCTAAAACCTGTAATGGTAAGGGTTTAAGCATTTCAAATTTTAAATCTATTATTGGATTGAACAAAGAAAACCTATACAACAAACTCATATTTTTCTTATTTCTACAACATGTATGATGTATTCTTTTTTTTTCTTGATTCCTATGGCACTTCAAAAAACTAAGTTCAATCTGATTGAGGCATTATCAGCCTTAATGCTGATTTATCCAAAATCTTTACACAGTCTGCAGAAGTTTATAATCTACCTGTATTCTAGACAGTATATATATGTTTATTTGCTTACACGGAAAAAAAATTAAAACTATGCAGAGTTACCAGCCAAAATAAACCTCAAATAGTCAGTATTTGTATTTCTCTAAAGTAATCCCCTTCAAAACATCTTTTTCACTTCAAAGAGATGTTGAAAGTGTTGTGTCAACAGGTTCTGTAATGAGATGACTTTTCCAAATCCAGACATATTTAGAAAGTAGAAGAAAAGAACTGTAAAAAATTCAATGAAACAACTAAATATTATTTCTTAACTTACAAAATCATACAATATAAGTCTTGATTAAAGTTTGATGAAAACCATACAATTGTCACCAATGAGCTATTCACATGTAAGTTTCAAGGATGCAGCCCTTGGATGTAGAAAATACCTATTAGGTAATCAATCTGTCTCCTTGTCATGGCTCTAGCATTTTTTAGTGATTTATCTGGTCTAGTTTAAGTGTCTTAATTGATGAGACATTCAAAGCTTCATTAGAAAGACTGAAGGAAAAATGTTCAGATTGAGTTTTGAGTAAGCGATTTAGTACAACCATGGAAACAATTCCAGCAAAACTTAAGGAAATATTTTCATCCATCTGTGTAAAATTTCATCAAGTCTCAGCTGAATGAGGTTTGAAACAAAGAAGTCATGCTGTGAAGGGGGCATAACAGTATAGATACATACGAACTAGCAGACACACTGTAATAACATAATTCATAGTCACAGACTACTGTGTTATTTGGCAAAAAAAGTCCAGCTTTGCATAGCCTGTCATAAAAAAGAATTGCCAACTATTTATTTTAGTGCTCCTAATTGTTGTCAGAATATGACCTGGGTCTGTGACACAGAATTTTTCAAAGTCAGCCTGGGAAAAGGGGCGTACATTTATCAATGTTTTTATTTTATTCACCAATGCAGCAGCACTTGTGAAGGTCTGTTTTTATTTAATTCTCAAGATTTTGTTGTTAATGGAAAAGCTGTCTCATAAATTAGGGAAGTGCTCAATTACAGGCCTGACAAAGATTGATTTAGTTCTGTGCTTGGTCACTACTGGCAAGTGAGGGCCAGTAAACAGCCAGTCAAAACTAATGGTACATCACCTTAAAGGTGATCAGGGAATAAGTAGATTTAAGAAGAAAAAATGGCTATATAACAGCATGTTCTATGAAGGCTCGATCAGAAGATATCTGAAGTCAGTCTGAACCTTTTCATTGACTTTATTGTGTTTTGTCTCAGATACCACTTACAAAACTTCTGCTGTGTGGGGGCACAGAACTCTGTGTCCCTCTCTGGTAGGTATGGGTATCTTGTGTCTTGCTAAGAGGTACTTCTGGACTGGAATCTCACATGCTGGTGGAAAAGAAGGGAAATAACTTGTAAAAGTACTTCACAGAATGTGCATTGTCAATGGGAAGCCCAGAACTCTTACACTGTTTTTATAGTTGCAGTTTCACCTTCAAATTCAGGGTGAGTATTATTGGTACAAAGCTAACACTCATGTGTCATTGTTGTTAATATTAATGTGAAGAGAAAGCAAAATAATTTGAAGTATTCAGCCTCACTGAAGGAGAACTAAATTTCCTTACAACAACTAGAGCTAAGGAATTAAGAGCAAGTACGGATGAAAATCATATCAGATGAGAAGCTGTGAAAAAAATGTCAACAAATATTAGAAAACACAGTGGCAAAACCCGCAAGATGTCTCCTCCTTTTCTGAGGCAGAGCAGATAGTATTTATAGTCTTCTAATTCAAGTGTGAAGGTCCAGGTGGTGACTATATGAGCCACCAGTTCTTTCTAAACTATAAGATATGTATCTCTAGATATTGATATAGGTTATATAATTCAATATGTTAGGAAATTTTGTAATTAATGCTGCCCATACCAACATTGCGATACTGGCTTTGTTTTTATAATCATACACTATTTTTCTCATAGAACTGCTGTCTGATTCAGTTATATATTCAGTTAATATATTTTCATTTATATAGAAACAGGATCTTTTTAAAAATATGATGCAGAAATGGAAGGTGCATATAGAAGTTGTGGGTAAGGAAACTACTGAATTTATCTGCCCATCTAGTTTAGGTAAATATAGACCTGAGAAACTGGATTGTTGAGAAGCAACAAGCTCTACAGCCTGCTGTGTCACAAAGTCCTTGGGTGAGAACTGACAGGTAATCCAAACGTGTGATTTTAAAGCTAATAATTTTCTTGGGTTTGCAAGGCCTGGTTTTTGGTAGCGGGGGCAGGGCTACAGGGGTGGCTTCTGTGAGAAGCTGCCAGAAGCTTCCACCATGTCCAGCAGAGCCAGTCCCTGGCTGGCTGCAAAGATAGGCATGCCACAGGCCAAGGCTGGGCCAATTAGAAGTAGTGGTAACGCCTCTGTGATAACAGATTTAAGAAGAAAATCAAAACAATACTGGCAGTGCAGTTTTAATTCCAGACAGAGAAGAGGGGGAGAGTGAGATGTGAGCAGAAAACAACCATGGAGACACCAAGGTCAGTGAAGAAGGAGGGGCAGGAGGTGCTGAGATTCCCCTGCAGCCCGTGGTGAAGGCCATGGTGAAGCAGCTGTGCCCCTGCAGCCCATGGAGGCCCACGGGGGTGCAGAGATCCACCTGCAGCCCGTGGAGGAGCCCACGCCGGGGCAGGTGGATACTTGCTGTCCCTGAAAGACGGCACCCCGTGGAGGAGTGACCCACACCGCAGCAGTGTGAGGGGTGCTGCTGCCCGTGGGATGGACTCAAATTGCAGCAGTTCACAGGGAGCTGTTGCTCATGAGATGGACTCATGTTGGAGAAGTTCCTGGAGAACTGTCTCCCATAGGGAGGGACCCCACGGTGCAGCAGGGGAAAACGACTCCTCTCCCTGAGCANACTCCTTCTCCCTGAGCAGTGAGAGAAGCCACAGATGATGGACTGACCAAAACCCCCCTTCCCTGTCTCCCTGTGCCATCGGGGCAGGAAGTAGAGTTGGGAGGAGGGAGTGGTGAGGGAAAGGTGTTTTCTAAGGGCTTATTTTGCTTCTCATTATCCTGCTCTGTTTCTGTTAGTGTGATAAATTCACTTTCATATATTTAGGTTTGAGCCTGTTTTGCCTGGTCCCTATCTCTCATGGGTGCCTGGCATCCGGCCAGGGTCAACCTACTACAATAATATATTGTCTTTTCATTGGGCACTTAATTTAAGAATATGTATTTCATTTCATGTATGAACTTAACTCCCTGATTTCAGCAGAATTAAATATGCAAATGAACAGCTAGCCAAAAAGCAGAAATACTCTGAAATAATCAGATAGTTGATGTTTGATGTTGGGCCTTTGACTATAATTTCTTTGTTCTTCATTCCTTCTGAGCTCTAAAATACTTCTTCCTCACTTCAGAAAAGTCTTCTCTAATGCATATGATGCACTTAAATACAAAAATTGTGACAGATAAATGGAGGTTTGTCTTAATTAAGACATTGATTTTTTCTGTCCAGACAAGAATATATAAATGGGAAAAAGGAGTTGGTGACTTCTGCCAAACAGAGATCTTAAAATAACTTCTCATTGCTTAAATCCTTTTTAAGACAGGCAACATCTGAAACAACAAAAAAACAAAAAGGAAAGGAGAGAGGAGAGGA
>WBMZ01010154.1:0-105605 GCA_013400975.1 Atrichornis clamosus
CGGCAGCGGCGGCGGCGCGGAGGAGCGGGGGACCGGCCCGGCAGCACTGAGCCCGGCACCGCCTGCCCTGCGAGCGGACGAGGCGAGAGCGAGCGGGAGAGACGGCGAGAGGCGCTGCGCCCCCCCACCCCCTCCCTCAACGCCCCGGCGGACCGACCGACCCTGCCCGAGGCGCTGCTGCGGCTCCCCGGGGACACGCCGCCGCCTCGGCTGCCCCGCTCCCCGCCGACCCCCGGGTCCCAGCTCCTCCCGCCGCCCACCCGGGTCCCTGCCGGATCCCTGCGGAGGACACGGAGAGAGCCGCGGGATCCCCCCCGCCTGCCCGCGGATCCCGCTGCGAGCCAGGCACACAGACTGTCGGGTTTCCCCGCTCCCTCCTCCCTCCGTGAAAGACTTTGCTGGATCCTCCTCCTCGGATCCCCTCCCCGCGTCCGCTCCTTCCTGCGGGAGCGGCTGCTGGATCCTCCTCCCGCCCCGGATCGCCCGCGGGGTCCCTGCGGAGCCGCGGACCCTCCTCCCCTCGCAGAGACACCGCTGGATCCTCCGCCCCCCCGGACCGCCCGGCGGGATCCTCCTCCTGCCCGCAGCCCCATGTGAGACTCCGCATCCCCCCGTGCCTCCGCGGTGGTGTTTTGTTTTTTTTTTTTCCCCCTCCTCCTTTTATTTTGAAGGAGGGATCCATCTTAAAACTCTTTTCTGGATCCCAGTTTCTCTTTTTGATTTGCACTTTTTGAAAAACCCTCAGATGCTCCTCCATGTGGACTGAGAACCCATCAAGACACACACACGAGAACTCATCCCGATCAACTAAAATCCTGGCTTTTCGTGGGTTTTGCTGCAACACATAAAAGCAAACTTGTATTTAAGACACACTCGTGCAAAAATTTAGCTGGGGACTTGAACGTGTATTTTGTCTTGGTTTCTTGGTCTTGGGTTTTTGTTGGTTTTTTTTTTCTTTTTTTGCTTCACTGGAAATCAAAAGCTTGTTTTGGAATTGGACCTGCTTTTGCTGCACTTCTCCTCTGGGCTGGATAACACTGAAGCTCTTTGCTTTCTACTTGGATAGTGTTTTCCTGTTGATCTGTTGGGTTTTTTTTCAACTCCTGTGTGGCAGACTTTTTTTTTTCTGAGGGGGGTAAACAAACGACAACAACAAAAAGAACTTAATTTTTTTGGCCGTGTGAGATTTTTTTCGTATTCATATTCGTGAAATTACGGGTACATTTACAAAAAATTTTAAAAAAAAGAAGCATTAAAAATAAGAAAGGAACACGTCAGAAAGACCCCTACACGGTAGACAAAATACTCACTTGTTTCCTTACAGCAAGACTGAATCGAAAGCTGCCAAAGAGCCCCATAAAGAAAAGACTAAAAGGTAAGAAGGGGTAAGAGCCTCTCTTCATCTGGGCACGGTAGAAGTTAGCAGGGGAAGAGACCTGCTAAGCCGGTGCATTCCTCCTTTTCTCACAAGTCTAAACTAGATTATTATTATTTTTAAACTGCTTATTAGTCAGTGAAGCAAGTAACACCCCAGTACATTTCAAAATCCATTTATTTTTTTACGAATTTTTTTTTCTGTGAACAACTTGCGGATTTTTTTATTTTTTTATTTTTAATGCTAGAATTCCGTAGTTTTTCTCTGTCCGTTTTCCCAGCTGGAATCGCTGTTAGGTCCCGGACAGCGAGCAGAAGTGCCATTTGGGAGCGTGTTGTGCCACTTAGACACGACATGAAGGCAGCTTCTGCTGCAAGGCATGACCGTGTGCTCTTGCTTTAGAACTTACACGTGTGAAAATTATCGCAGAGCGGCTTGGAAATGATCCCAGGGCTGGAAAATTGTGGGCATGGCCAGCAGTGCTGCTCTGTGGGCGAGCACACGAGCTCCAGCTTTGTCCTTCGTGGCTGCTTTCTCTTAAAAGTTAAAATACCTAGATTTGGGTTATTTTTCCTCTTTCCCCCCACGTAATGAGATTGTGGGGATCCGCGGTAATTTTCTCCTGAGTATTCACAGAGGGATCTTGGTCTAAACCTGGAATGTCCAAGGGGAGAGAGAATATCAAACAGAGTTTATTCCTTTAACTGCGATGCAGAAGGGGAGGAAAATGGGGAGGGCTCAGTTGTTAACCTGAGAAATCTTGAAACACTGGAAGTTTATTAATTGTTTGAGGCTTCTTTGTTTGTATCACAAGTTTGTGTCAAAGGTTAATCTTCTTAATATGTAATTAGTTGAAGGTTCAATTATGGGATTTATTGAACTCAATTGGGTTTCCCCCCCTCTTTTCCCATTAAAAATAATACCACAAGTCTTTGTGGCTAGTTTATTTTCTGCTACAATTCGAGTGTATCTGCGAGAAGAGATTTATTCAATTATTCTAACAGCCAGTTTAAATTTAGAAATAATCTTTGGGACGTCATACCCGTGTCTGTTGCATATTTTTCCCTCTCGTTTGCATATGTATGTATCTGGCGAATTATGCTAATTTATATACGGAAATTTGCTGTGGACATTAGGCCGGTTAAGGTAATTAAAATTCCAATAAATCCCGCTGTTAGTGGGCTGGTCGATGGTGCAGAGCTTTAAATCAGGTGGGTGTCGGTAGTGCTGTGGACCTGAGGACAATGCCAGAGCGGAGGAGCAGGAGAACATCTGCACTGCTGCTGGATGCACTGGGAGAGGAAGGCATGGCTTCCAAATCCTGCCCTAATTCCGTGCGGTGGGTGGGTTTTTTTGGATTCCCCTGCGAACTGAGAATTTAAATGCAGTTTCCGCTCGGATATTACATTTTTTTATACTAATTTCAAGAAAGTAGTGGGAAGGTACACAGAGATTCTCACTGCTTCCCCTTGTGTTTTCCAAGGAAATAGTAGGGGACTTGCAGTGGGTGCAACCTGTGCTTAGCACATCACATAGTTTTCCACAACCGCGGTTCCTCGGGTTCAGAAATCCCTGGGATGTCTGGCTGGCTGTTCCTGTGTGTTATTTGTGAGCTCAAAATGGTGTGCTGAGGAACCAGCCCCCGGATGCACTGGCATGCCTGCTCTGGCTTCTGGAATTCTTTCCAGAACGTGAAAGCATCGATGTCAGCGCTATAAACACCCGTGGGAGAACTGCTCCAGCCCGAGGAGGCTCGGTCTGTCCTGGGGAGCACCGGTGTTGCTTTTTGGGTGAGACTGCAGAACCTGGCTTCTTCCGAGCCCGGGACTCAGTCTGGGAGGAAAGCTGTAGTAAATCACATTAATTTGAACTTTTTTTAGGAAAAATGAGTGCTTAAGGGCACTAGCAGTAGTGTAATAAGGACAAAGCGACACAAGGCATTATCTTCAAAGGGGAACGGATCATTTCTGACTTGGAGTGATCTGCCTGGCTTCCTGAGATGAGGAACGTTCATTTCAGTCCAGCCCCCGGAGAACAGGTGCTGCCATAGGGAAAACTGCTGGAGCCAGGACTCGCTGCAGGGCAAGAGGGAAGCGCGTTAGTAGGCGTATTTTAGGCAATATTTGGTACTTTTGTCTAAAGGTTTTGTTTGTAGCAATGAAAGAAACAGGGCAGACAAACCTTTTTATTGCGATCTCCTCTGGATTGCAGTAGGACATTTTTAGGATATATTAATGTTCCTGTTCTATGTGTGGATCCCCACGTTGACAGATGTAAGTCTGGGGATCCATCAGACTAAGAGCTGGCTCGACCTGAGCAGTGTGTTACACACGGGTGGTTTGTGTGTGCTGTACATCTGGTTTGCAGCACATGGATTATTTTGGAGCTCGGCTGTCAGTGGTGCAGGGCGTCAGTCCCAGTGCCTGGGAATGTCCCTGTGGGCAGCCTTGGGCTGTGCCATTTCCCTGCTAGTCAGAGCATAGTGGAGTTTGCTCTGGGGCACTGCCCTTGGGCTAAGAACCATTTGGGGACTAAGAGGTTGATCCCCGAACTTGGTATTTTGCTTCTTCCAAAATCTGTCTCAATCACCTGTGCAATGGGCAAAGCTGGACCTTGCTGGGATCGATGAAAACCCCACCTCTCCAGCTTAATTTCTGGTTTCTTTTCCAGGATTTGTCTTTCCTAATAAGATAACAAGCTGTGCTTTTGATGAGTTGTGATCTTTCACTGATGTTTAAGGGAAGTAAGGTAATTCTATACACTTTTTGCTTGAAAGAGGTTTTTAAGACTTTGAAAATAATGGGATGAAATTTCTTTAATATGAGAAGTAACATAATTAGGCATAAGACTACTTTCAACATGGACATTCTTTATTGAAGTTCTCAAAGCTTCTATGTTCCATACCTTGCTAAACTGGAGTAACAATAAAACAAGGTAAAGGTTTCATCAAGCAGGGACTTAGTATCTTGTGCCTTGGAGCAAACTGTTGCTCAATGGCAGTCTTAGGGCTTTAAATTACTCTAGAAATTAAACCTCTTTTTTTCCAGTTTTTCAATCACTTCATTCAGAAAGGCCAGGAATTTTATTTACAGATTTACTGCCTGCTGTTAACTCAAAGTGACCTACACTTCTCCAGCCCGTTCAGATGCTCCATGCCATGGAGACGCCTTTTCTCTTTCGTGTTAAATTTATTAAAAGCCCAGTGGCAGCGTTTACTTTCAGTTTTAGCTGTGAAGACTTAACCAAGAGCGGGGGATGTGGGAACGGGTAATATGTTAACTTAGCAGCTGGCCTCGCCGAGATAAACATGCGCTTTTCCAAATGCTGTCATCTGGCCCCTTTCCAAAACAAGCTGAAGGAGGAGGTCAGGGGTGGAGCCATCCCCTGCTTCAGTAAAAAGAGGCTTTCATTTGGAAAGAATTGCCAGATCGTATTGACTACAAGAACTGCAGATTTAAAATAAAGTGACCAGACCTTTCCCAAGTAAACCAAGTAGTCTCTCCTGATGATTTAAATCTAAGTCCCTTGTTACAGTGCTGCTTCTCCTTGAAGATTCAGCAGCATAAATGCAGAGTGCATATTGCTGCTTTTTTAAAAAATCAGTGTTTTATGGAAGACTTTGAACAGGAGAACTGATGAAAAAGATACCATCTTTGGTTACAGTAGAGACCTGCAACATAAAAGTGCTATTGTTTTAATTGTTTAAAATTCAGATTACAAGATAATGGTAATACCATTAGAAGGTTTCCCCTTGGCCTGGAAGCTGCAGGTAGGAGTGTGTCGATCCCTCAGTATTAAAGATGAATGATAAGGAAACCTCTTAAATGCCTGTGACGCTGCAGTCTAGCCAATTTAGGATCAGCTGATGCCTTCTAGTGATAATGGCTTGAGGTTTTCAGCTGTATTATGAAGATATCAGCCAGGGCAAATAGTGTTTGGAAGAGAAGTATACTTTATTGAATGGGGAGATGATCTAGAAGTGACAGTAAATTGCATTACTAAATGATCTATGTGCTCTGCATGGTCTCTGCGCTGGCGAATGCTATTGGTAAAATGAAAGATGGTTATTCTTAATGTATGAAAGCAGAGGAATCAAAGTATTATCTGATCTTCCTTTAGGAATCTGCTATTTATGAAAACTATCAACGAAAAGCATGGCTAAGTTGTACATCTTAAATGCCAGAAGTAGATATACTTATGCTTTGTTTATCATTACTTAATCATGATTAACTTCACTGTGGATTCCCACACAGAGTTACAGCTGTGTTTTCTGAAACTTCATTTGTGCACCTTCCTATCTTGTCTCTAATATGTTTTAAAATCTCCCACCCAAGATTAAAATGTCTGAATTAGATAATAACAAGCTGCCTGTTCTTGCACAGAAAGTCACAGTGCTCTTTGAGGTCGTATCAAAGATGGTGGAAAATGCAGCAGTAGTCTAAAATGTGCATCTGATTCTTTTGTCTTTTTTTGAAGTGTAGCATATCTCTCTCCCTCCCAATAAAAAGGCTTCCGCCACTGAAGGCAGCTGTAAAATTACTGGCTGTTCTTGCATCTCATGGTTCAGGGTACCAGGCATATCTGAGTGAGTTTTGGTCTCAACCCCGGGTGTGAATCAGCACTGTAGTTTTTCAGCACTGAGGTCTTGAACGTAGTTGTAATTCAAGTTCATAAAATATTAGAAGCCCTGACGGTCCTGAGCTCTGCTTTCTGGAGCTCTTCCCCGTGGGTTTGCAGCCAAGGATGGCTGAGAGCGAGAACAGTTATCTGTGCTGCAGCAGTGATGGTTTATGGCTGGGTGCCCAGATTGTCTGGCTTTGCACACAGCTTTATAGTTTGCCTTTGAGGGCTGTGGAGGAGGTGGAAGTCATTTGTAATAAACAGCTATCTGCAGCCTGCTTTTTCTGGGGTTTGAAATGTACAGCCATTTAAAAAAATTGCAAAGTGGATGTACATTTACTTAGATTTCAGTCAGGAACTTCTGTGTTTTAGAAGCTCAGTTATGAGAAATGTTAAAATTTGCTTATTGCTTTGTATTGAAAATATCTAATATTTATCCCTTGGATGTTTGAGCTGCTTTTTAAGCTCTGCATTGCTAGACAATGAGATTTTTCAAAAAAAATTTTTTTTTTTTTTTGAGAGAAAAATTGACTTGTCAAATTGGTTGGCATCCTTTGTGGTAATTAAGCCCCAGAGAAAAATATGTTTATATGTCTCTAAATAGTTATCATGCAGCTACCAGCTATAGGCTCATTTAGGAAAAGATAACACCCACCCCCCTTCCACCACAAGGAAAACAACCACCCTGGGCTATGTTTAGTGGCTGCCCGTGGGTATTTTCCAGAGGCAGATCCATTCTTCCCTCCACTTCTCTCTCCCCAGTTTCTTTTTCGTGGGATCTGTGTGTGTTTTCCCATGATGACTTTCCAAAGGGATGGTTACAGTCTTTGTTACAGTCTTGGCCAAGAGGAATCTCTTAGAATGGCATTACCTGATTTTTCTTGGATGTTCTGTCTTCCTTCCTATTACATTCTTCCCTTCCCATGTTCTGTATGCATGAAGTTTAGACTTTTCTCTCTCATACTGCATTTCCAAGACTCCCCAATGGGAAGTGGAAGAGGTTTTTGTTCTGGTTGATGGATAGGGAGCACTTGCCGTGGCTTGGATGTGTTCTGGGTGGTCAGTACTCCACAGATTGATTGTTAGTCCAGACTGACTTCTGCCAAGTCTATTTTAAGCTCAGCCAGATATCTGTGTTGTCAGTCTGATTTCAGTCCTGCTGTAGCCTCGGATGCTCAGGTCTTTTAGTTCTTCAGAATTCCAAAGTGTTTTCATGGCTGATGCTCACGTCATTCATTGATGCTGACAATGGAGATCCTTGTTTTTAAACAGTAGCTGGTTACTGGTAAACAAAAGAGCATCAGCCCAGTGCTTTAACACAAATCATTCTAGAAAAAAGGAGCGGTTAAGGGAGAGTGCCCAGGAAAAAAAAAATCAGTTGTACAGGTGCATAATGTCCTGACTCCATTTTCCTGTGTTCTTACAAGGTCATTAATAGACCATAGGAGGTGGTCTTTGGTGGTGTTTGTAGTGTTTTTGCTTGAACTCAGTGTATGTTCACACAGCCTTGAGGATGATACTGCATATGAAATACGAAGTTAAAAACTTTAGTAGCACTGCAGGCATAACCTAATGGGGGGTGTGTAAATCGAGTAAGTCTCTTTACACAAGTGTATTACCAAAGGCAGTCTGGAGCAGGATTCCTCATTATCCCTCTGCTAACATCGTTCTAAATCTGTAGGTCTCAACTTTTCTCTCAATGTTTTTAATTGCACTTACCAAGTGCACAAACTTACTTAACATGGAATTGCTTCCAATGTTTGTGTTGTCTGATTTTTTTCCACATTGTCAGCTTTGAAATAGGTGCTATGCTTGAAATTTTTCCTCTTACAAAAAATGCTGCATCTCTGCAAATCTAATCACCCTTATCTCCTTATGGTGTCGTGGCTGGAGTGCTCCAAGTGTCCAGTACTGTACCTCATTCCTGTTTTGTGATGCAGAAGAAATTGCTGTTAGTTAAAAATAACCTGTTGGCATAAGTGTGCTGTTCACATCTGTTGATAACGTGCCTCTCCATCTTCCTTCCTGTGAAACTCCCTGGTTTCTCTTTGCTGATGTAAACTGTAATGAAGTATATGTTTATCTTAAGTCTTTCAAAAATAAATTAGTATGGAAGATGCAGCATCTCCTGATAAGGAGGAGAGCCTGGTAGTAGCAAACCAAATGCTATTAATGTTTTCTAGTATGAGCGTAATAAAATATATCTGTGTGATCCAGGTGTGCAACTAAATTTGGTCTGTCACAGTAATAGAATTGCTGCTGTTAAGGAGCAGAGTCTCTGTATAAATAGCACTGTTTTGGGTGAAAGATTTATTATCTGGGGCTTAGTGGAGCTTGTGAATGTGTAATTTTTACTATTTCTGTTCTTCTAATCAATCTCATAGAACTCAACTCCTTCGCTTTAGAAAAGAATGGTCCAAGTAAGTCTCGTTACACCAACAGTACATTATCTAGGGATGTCGGTCTTTGTACTCTGCTACCACATTTCCACGTAATAATTGAATAAAGCAGTGGTTGGGTTAGTGGATGGATGTTTATATAATGATTTGCTTAAAAAAAGACCCTCGACTTTTAGTTTTTTTCTTACATTTTTGAAAATGAAGTGCTTCACAAATTTCTAGGTGAAATACTGCAGTGATGACAAAACCTACTGCTTTTGAAGCAAACAACCCAGACTGATAGATATAGTCTGTTTTATCTGGATGATATTGCAACACTGGTAGTCCAACTGCACTGAAATTGTGCTCCCATCCTCCCCCCATCCCCAATCCCTGTCAGCACCCAGACAAGCAAGAGCTGTTCTTTCTGGAATTCTGTCTGCATCTACTGATCAGATAACGTACTTGGAGACATATTGGATATATTTCTGAGAAGATTTTCTCCCCTGGGCGTTTCATGCACTAAATGAAGGCATAAAATAGTTATTACTAAGATCATAATTGACCATAAATTGATTTCCAAAGTGGTATTTACTGCAACTAGTTTTCCTGTCCAGAAAGATCATTTATGGCTATTTCCTTTCCCCATCTCTCCCCTACCCTGCCTCTCCTCCCCCATGGAGCTGCTATTCATTTGCTAAGTTGAAAAATGGATGATGGCCCATTCTGATGGTGGGTCTGATATTCTAATTTATTCTTTTACTATGGAAAGTGAAGCAGGGGAACAGAGAAGTTTATTTTCATTAATTTCATCAAGTTTTAAGGATTACCTTTTCAGCCCTGCAGAGCTAATCTTTTAAACTCTGGTGAGTTTGTGTAGGAAAAGGTGCTAGCTGGGATTATGCTGTTTCCTTAATTTTGGATGATAGGATAAATCTTATACTGAATTCATTTTCCAGCCTAAAGGTAGGTACAAAGTAATTTAATGGTTTCTTAACTTACTTGAATTAAGTTGCTATCTTAATTTTCAAAACATCATTGCAGCTGCAGATGCAGTGAAACAAAAACTAAATAGCTTCAAAATGTGTTAAATGAAGTGATCATGGTGAACAGTGTTTTGATATTTGTGGTTAAATATTAAGTGTATAAAGTGCACAAACTGAGTGGATTTTATTCATTTGTGTTTAAACTTTCACGTATTTGCAGTGCACAACTTTTAGTACAGTTTATTAGTCTATAGCATGTTTTGTCTTCCTTGACTCGGATCAAATTTGGTGTTAACCTCCTGCAGAGAATTCCAGGACCCCTGACATTTTATTGTGACTCTTGATTAGCTCACCAGGGTTCCTGCTAAGAATTCTTCTTTCATTCATTTGATAAATTGAATTCCCTATTCACAGTGCCTTTAAATAGAATGGTATTTGGAAAACTTGAAGACAACAGCTTGAATGTTCAATGAGCTCACTCAGCAAATTTAAAAATGCAGAAGAAGGAAATTATGGGCTTATGTATTCTGAAATCTTCCAAAAGAATAAACATTTTGCGAAAACTTAGATCTCCATCTTCATATTTACTTTAAATGTATTTCCCATTTGGTTTCTCAGACGAGGAGTTCTTTTGACATCTGTTTCCCTTTTTCATCTTACTTTGCCTTGTGGTCAGGAGCTGTGCCTTCACTTACCGTGGCCATGTGGGAGCAGGCAGGCGCAGTGAGGTGACACAGCCCATATAGTGAACTTCAGCTCCCCGTGTGTGTGCTATGGAGAGAGAGCACCTTGTTCTTCCCACCCCAGGCTCTGCAGGAATAGTGTCCTCATTTTTCCCTGATTCTAGACCTTGAGACACACCTTCCCTGGGAGGCTGCTGTCCTTTGACTCCCCCATCCAGGTCTCTCCAAGAGCCTCCTGGCGTCAGGGCTGCAGCAGCGTCCTGCATCCCCCACCCCTTGTGCCTTCCGAGGTGACACTGGAGATCTCAGTGGTGCTGTAGCAGAGGCCCATCCCCTGTGTGGGATGCTGTCTTCCTAGAGATTGGTTTCTGCAGCTTCTGCCACACATCTGGGAAATGGTTTTACTATTATGGGAAAGCTCAGGCTGGAAGAGACCTCACGAGGCCGTCTTGGATGGGCAGATCAGTGTTTAAGTGGAGTGACACGTGTGTGTCTGGTCTCTGCTGCTCCTCACTGTGCTGCTGGTATGTGTTGGTTATTCCTAGACTTGCCTGGTACAGTTTCCCTCCCTGTGGGTAGGAATGAGGGAAGTGCGTATTTTTCTTCTGTGCCTGCCAGGAAGTCTACCTAAAGGACAGGAATTGCTTCCAAAGCTCATCTTCCTGGGCCTGTTTAATCACTCTGGAGCCACTTGGGAACGTGGACACCCAATGGATGTGGGTGGCTGCGGCTGCTGGAAGCTGGGTGGCTTTTGCTGAAGGTATGTCAGCACCACCTTATTCCCAGAATAAGCACAAGAGCAGCACCATAAAGATACCTGTCTTTGGTGTGAATTGTTTCCTGCTTTTTGGTGCTGTAGGTTGTGTTGTCCAGCCTCACCTGTGTGAGAGCACCAACCTGATCCTTAGCCCTGGCAATAATTGAGTTCACTGTGCTTTCACCTGCTGCTGCTGCCAAAGTGATTTGGCTCAGAAATAATTGACTACTGGCATATAGCTGTGATGGAAGGGGGAAAGGAGGATTAGGCGTGTTGGAAATCCCTACAGGCAAAATGGTGCATCATTTTAGTTACGCAAACTTGCTTTTCATTTTTTTTCAACAGAGAAGCGTAAAGGCTTAGCTGTGCTTGCTGGAGGGCTGTGAAGGTTTGCTGCACACTGCTCCCAGCAGGCTGGCCTGTCCCTCCTGACCCTGGTACTGCCAGACAGGTGATGCACTGACCGGCCCCGCCAGCCTCCCTCCCTGGGAGTGGTCAGCGCTGAGCCCGGCGGCCGTGCTGCGTGGCAAAACATCCTGTGGAGTTGTTGCTCCTGTTCCAATTTCCTGGCCTCCTACATTGCAGTATCCCCGTGCAGCTGCCCCAGGAAGCAGTGCTCCTCTAAAGTGTTCTTGGAGTTCAGCTAAATAGTTGGAGCCAGCAGCTTGTCCATAGGTTGCTTCTGCTTCGGGGGCAGTTAAAGGGTGAGAGTTGGTCCGTGAGGGCTTTGCCTCTCTTGGCACAGGGCTCTTGTCTTCTGAAGCATTTTCAGAAACCAAAATAGCCAACAGTATCTGGAGAGACAAACCTGCTGCGCACTTGCTGAGCTCCTGGATTCCAAAGCTGTTTTCCTTTGTGCATTATGTCCCAGGAAGATTGGGGACGAGCTCTGGAGCAGATGCCAGATCAACTGCTGGTAACTATCATCAGGCCTGGGAGGGAGGAGTGCTGGGAAAGTAAATCTGGTTATCTGCACTATTCACAGTGTGTAGCTTAATTTTTCCATCAATCTGTGTTTGCTGGGGGAGGAGAGTTGTTTTTCATAGCTTGTTTCTTGCTGTTTGTAGCCTGCTTTGAGTGATGAATTTAATGCAAGTTTTTTTTGGGGGGGTGTGGGGGTTTTTTTCTCCTGGTCCTTGCATAGCCTGAGTGGTGCACTTGATGGGATTCTTAAGGTCTGGGGTGTTGTCAGCAGACTGAGGGAGCAAATTCTGATATGGTTCATGCCTGAAATGCATACAAGGGTGAGGTTTGGTGTACAGTGTTCTAGCCCGTGCCCAGCTTTGCCTGTTAACTCCTTAAGCTGCCCCAGGTTGGAGCTTGTATGTCCATTAATAGGCCTGCACTGTGGGGAGCAACACCTTCACAGGAGAGGGGACGTACCTGTGGGGTGGCATCCCTGTAGGATTATCTACGTGAATCTGCTGATTTGGATTGAAAGTTCCATGATGGATCAAGTGATTGTCCTCACGTGCTGTGCCCTGATTGGTGTCATGTGTCTTGGAGTGCAATTTCCAGATTCCTTTTAAAGAAAACGTCACTGGATGATGAGTTCCAAGGGTGCACTTAATGCTTTCCTGCTCCAGGTGAGTGTTGTGTACCTGGGAGCAGACTGGAGTCTCCACCTGGAACAGAGGTAGTGGGAATATGAAATCCTTGCAGTGACAGTTCTGCTCTGCAGGTCCACTCTGGTGTGCACTACTTAGTAATGAAGATGTAATACACATCTGAAACATTCCCATTTGTGTTCCAGTACTCTCCAGTACCCATCCCTCTCTGCTAACACTCCAGGAGAAACTGGAATGTTAAACAAAAGGAAATCTGTAGATGAAAAATAAAAATTCCAAAGCCTACAAACATTTACTGGGACTTGGGCAGTGCTCAGATATGGGCTTTTCAAACTTCTGGCTTAGCAGTCATAGTGCATCAGCATCCTTAGTTTATAAAGGCTTTCTCTTCTCTGGTATTTCCCCCTCTTGTAGTCATTGGTAATAACCAGTAGGAGCTAAACCAAGGGCAGGTCAGTGTGTTTTTGAAAAATTTCTTCAATTGAATGGTAATAACTACCTATTCTTCTTTATTTTTGTTCTAATCTAATCTACTTGAGTGGCTATTTACCTTACGTGTACATAAAGTAGGGTCACAATAAGTTAACACTGGGTGAACTGGAAACTTCCAGTGGGAGCCCAGGACCTGCAGCACACAGCAGCTGGCACTCGCCTCTGCTCTCCTTGGGGTCCTGCCAGGATTTTATTGCTCTTCAACCAGTATTCCAAAATGGCATGTTAGAAACACCCTGTGCTACTGCTGGAAATGCAGCTTTGAGATAGGGTGTGGAGCACAGGTGCTCTTCCTGACCATGGAATTTCTATTTTACAGGTCATAAGAGCGGGATTATTAATTTAGTCTTCTGGGCAACCTAAAATCTGCCTGTAGTTTCACTAATTTTGAATTTTGGAAGTTGAACACGTTGCTTTTCACACCATGTTCTCAACTAACGCTGTGATGTTCTTGAGTGTTTTTGAATGGCAGCTACACTCTGCTTCTGCACAAATTCCAGATTTGGTGGAATTTCTAAGTGACTGTGGGAATCAGGCTGCTCTCCCTGTTTAGGAGATCAGTTTTCTGTTACAGACTTCAAGATAAGTTGACCAGAAACTGTAGGTATCAAAGTCCCAGGCCCACAACTGTTGGCAGTGGATGATGTTTTGTTGTTTCAGAGGAAGGAATTCCCTGTCAAGGCAAATAATGTATTAAGGAGGGATGAGTACAGGACTGGGACGTAATTAGACAGTGAGAAACCCCAGCATATGGGATTAAGAAATCATAAATTGACATCAAACAAAAACTCCCATTGAACTTCATTTATGACTCCCCACAGGGACAAATTTTGCACCTGGACTTCCAAATTACAGGGTACAGTTTCAAGCTGTGGGATCACACCTGTACGTGTCACTCTGCCATAGACTTATCTTGTCCACAGTGGTGTGACTGAGGACTTTACCCCACTAATTCCCTGGAAAGGAGATTGTAGGATTTCACTTCATGAATGGATAGAGGCCTCCAGTTTCCAGCCTAATTATTTCTCTGTCTAGGAGTCTGTGTGGCCTTGTGTCAGTGTTGCTTCATAAAAAATAAATCTTCTTTTCTTTTCGTGTTTTTCCTCTTCTCTTCTCCAAATGTATAAAGACTTGGTATATATTTTAATGTTGGGGTTTTTTAAATGCTTCAGTGTGGAGGATTTTTCTTTATGCCTAATCCAAATCTTCTTTGTTGCAATTTAAATTCAGTGCTACTTACCACAGCTAAAGGAGAAAGACTTTACCCCATGCTTCTCTACCTCTAACACCTTTTTGAATAACGGGGTGCCATCTCTTTAGATTAAGTGAATTCAAGTCTGACATTTTTCCAAGGGCCTGTGCTTTTTTGATTTCCTTGGTGCTGTTTTCTGGGCTCTCTCCAGCTGACCTGTGTCTCAGTTGCTGTAGATAGTCCCAAACTGGACACAGCACAGCAGCTGATGAATTTCTGACCATCTGTGACATTGTTACTTTGCCTTTGGAGTGAAATCCGCTGTAGCACCTGCTTTTATTTCCTCCTCAAAACTGGTGTTCAACCAGTTGTTCCCTAGGCTGTACTTATTTATGGTTATTCCTCCCAAGCATGGTACCCTACAGGTTTTCTCACTGAATTATCTCTGCCTTTTTTCTTAATTTTGATTTTATCAAGGTGTTCTGAATATTATCCCTTTTTAAATGTTTTGCAGGCCCATAACTTGATGTATTCTGGAAATTAAGTGTACACATTTTTCCAGCAGCAAAGTGGTTAATAAAATTTTGCTGCTGCACATGCGGCTTACTGCACCAAAAAGCCATTGGTTCCCTGCCTTGTGGGAGGGGTTTTGTGGTTGTTTTATTGTAATTTTGTTAGGTACCTTAAAACTATTAAAGAAATAGTTTTTAAAGCTATTAAATAATAAAGCAACCATTCTCTTATTAACATAACATTCCCTGTTGCTTGAAAAGTCAGTTAAGTAGTTTTGTTGCCTCCCTTTCATCCTTTTCCAAAATACCTGCTGTAGGAGAAAAACCCAGACTTTCTTTTTTCTCCCACACCAATTCTGGTTAGCTCTTGCTGATGTTTTTCTCTCTTCCCTGGTAAGTTATATGCACAGTCTCTGCCATCTGCTGCTCTTCCAGAGTGCCATCCATCCACCTGCTCCTGCTCTAAGGTAACCTGCAGTGACTTAGACACAGTTGTTCCTGTGGTAAATGACAGCAGGCCCAGCCAGTGGAGAAACATCCCATTTCTCTGGGGAATTTTTAAGCCGTTTTTGCTTTTACTGCCCTGATTTCTGGTTTGGAGTGGTAGCAAAATGTTTAGCTCCATCTCATTTTCTTCCCTGCCGGTTCATATGAGTTTTTCTGAGAAGCCAGATCATTCCTTCTTCACTAATTTTGGGAAAAGGGACTTTGAAGCTCATCTGAGCTTCTTGCTTGGAGCTGTGTTCACCAGCCCTGTTGGGAAGGAAGCCAGAATGGAACACTGCAGGGGTGGAGATGGAGATCCCGGGGCAGGAGCAGCCTGCTTGTTGGTGCTTTGCTGCCCCTGCCACCAGTTTGGAGCAAAGCCTCTCTCCACAGGGAAGAGCCCCACGAAATCCCCGGGAGAAGTGTCGTCATCTGCGGGCTCAGCACCGGTTCAGACGGTTGTTGGCCATCTGTTCCCAGCTGACCTCTTTAGGGAGGGCTAAAGCAGAAAGAGAAGTACTGTCACTTCAGCCCTCATGGGGTCATCTGTCACTGGTCCCCCTTTCCCACTGAGAATCAAAACTAATAATTTCCTCTTGCATATTAATGAAGCACTTAAAGGTTGATTTGTTATTGCTTTTTATATGTGCAGTGCTTGTATTTTTCTGGCCTTTCTTGATTTGTCCCCATGTGTTTGTGCTGGGTTTTTCATATTCCTTCTTATTTATTTGACCTAGTTTTGCATGCTGCTTTCTTTTTTGAGGTGATTGGAGAGCTTGTAATTAGGGACCAGCTTGACTCTTCTTGATTAATGACTGAGCCTAGATACCAAGGGAACAAAGCTGGCACTTTAACAGCCACACCAGCTCCTTGCCTTCACCGATGTTTACTCTGGAAAGGTCACAGAGCTGGGCCGTGTAAAGATGAAGCAGGAAACAAAATTAGCAATAGACAAATAGAGAATTTTAGTTGATCTCTTCTAGCAGTTGTGAAAACAAGGAGTGCTGATGCTCTGGTGACCTCTTGCTTTATGTAGTATTCCTCCTATACATGTGGGTATCTGCACTGTTGTTTAGATTCTTGGTGATTTCCAAGAAACAACACCTGCCTCTTCCTGGGGCACAGTATTTCTTTCACTTGTCCTGAAGGAATCAAAGCCTGCCTTTCCAGAGTTTGCTGCTCTTTTTTTAATGTTAGTTTTTCATCCCATTTCATCACCACCCTTCATGATTTCAGCCACCTGTTTCTTAGAATCAGGTCTTGAAAAACTTAAGTAGTCTTCTTCTTTCTTTCTATTTGAAACTGTATGATACCAGATTTTAAGAATTCGTCTTGGAAAACTTGTGAGAACTTCGTGTTTTGTGTCTGTGCTATCCAGACCCTCTATCACCTGTAACAGTGCATGGATCTATTAATTCCTTCCGAAAAGCCTCAATAGCCTGCTTTGGTAACCTGCACTTGGATAGTTATTTGCCACTTTCTCACAATTCGAGTTTAAAGATTTTCTCTTTTTCCTTTTTTTTTCCTCCCATCATCACTGTTAGGAAAGATGCCTGTGCAGGAATGCATGGTGGGCAAAACCAGAGCAATACTTGAGTGGCTGTGTGCAAGTTGTAGGATTTCTGTCAGCAAGAGCAGCTTTCACAACTGTTAAGGGAGGTTTTCCAGCATAAAGTAGGATGTGAATTTAAGGTACAAGAGGTATTCCAGAATTAAGCTATGGGGGCTAAACCAGACAAAGGCATCCATAGACAAAGAGTAAGAATGCTGTGCTGAAGAGGCAGTTTTCCTATATTGTTAAATAAAACTTCAGCATCTTATATATACAACAAAATTAATGAGGTTGTTGAGGTTTGGAGCAGTGTGACATAGAACAAGAGAGACAGGTCTCTTTAGTCCTCAATTACTGCAGGAACTTCTGAACTCTTAAACCCTGTATGGGTAATAATACAAATAGCCTCTACCTGAAGTTTGTTTAAGAACACAGTATTCCCTAAAGGTGCACCTCAGAATGCTGCCACCATGTCACGTCAGCACTGATTTGAAATACTAGCTGTGGCTTCAGCTGTGGAAGCAATCCAATGCCTGATACCAGCTAGAAAACTCAAGTTCTTTTTTAGCTTAAAAGTCAATCAGCCTTGATTTGTTAGGCTTATTAATCCCTTAAAATTTTCTGCAACAGGCACTGACAGACCAGAGCCACGGTGCTCGAGGTGTTCTGCACCATGACCTGCAGTTCCTCTGGTTTCCTGTTCCGAGGCAGCTCTTAAGCACATGTGCTTTAAGGATAACCTTGGTTTAGGCTTGGATTTCATAAGCTGTTTGCCATCTGTAAAAACACCACTTCATTCTGTAGTAAAACCCTGGCTCCTGAAAATCCCGCACGATTCAGATCCATCTGATCCGTGTGTAAGAACAAGGCAGACTCCTACAGAGATGTTCTGAGACAGACCTGCTTTAAAACGTGAGCTTTGTGTTCATAAATGTTTTAGCGTATTTCCTGTAATAAAGATTAAATTGTCGCTCAGGAAGTAGAGCTGCAACACATGCCTTTGACAACGTAATCAAACTTTATATAGCCATGTTTTTATTGTTTTCCTTTTGTTTTGCTCTTGGATGACTAATTTCTGCCTAAAAGTGACAGCAAGAGTTGCCATCTGAGAGGCCGCTTGGAGCTTCATTTCTATTTTAAGCATATTTAAAGCACATGTATTCAGAAGTGTCATTATGTAAATCAGTTTTGAAAATTGAACTCCATTAAAAATTATAGTATCATTTTCAGAGCTAATCTGAGGCTATCTTCTCAGAAATAAAAAAACAACCCCTCAACCAAACCCCAGGTTTTTGCAAGGAGTGGCACTTCTACCTCTAATGTTGTAATTGCTGTGATAATATGGTAATAAAATAATGTTGTATTTTAGTGGAGCAAAATGTTTGCTCTTCTTTGATTTGGAAAATCCACTGACAGGGTGTGTTGCCTGGAAACAAAAGTTCATAGTGGAGTCCAGTGTAAGGAATGGGACTTCAGCAGTGACAAAACTGGATCCCTAGGCTTGGACACCTCTAAGATTTGGTGCTTTGGCCAAGAAAGGTTGGACCAGATGATCCTTGAGATCCTTTTCAACCTGGTATTCTACAGAAGGAACTTGATAGAAAAAAAGAGGCCTAACAAGAAAGTTAGGTAATGTGTACTTCATAGCTTAAAGAAAACTCTGCATGTTAAGCAAAGTGGTGGTGGTGGTTTGTTCTTGTGTGAGGGTTTTTTTGTTTTTGTTTTTAAATACTGCCCTGAGTATTGAAGTAGACTGAAATGTAATTGTGGTGTTCTGGAATTGCTGTAATGTCATGGGTTTTCTTAAGTACTAGCAAGAAGAAACCAAAGCTTCTCATTTTACATGGACTTGTTTCATTCACCTGCTTTCAGAAACCAAAAAAGGCTCGAACTTGCTCTGGCAATAGTCTGACAGCTTAAGAGAGTTCACTGGAACAGGGGCTTTGTAGAGTCTGCTGTGACTTGGGTAGGGAGCACTGAAAATGAAGGGACTGGATGTTGTTTCTTTGTAGTTACTGAGATCCTGGGGACTTCTGTTCTTCTCCGAGATAACAGGAATAAAGGCAAATCTATTACAGTTTCAAGTCAGTTTCTTTTGGCAACCTAAGTCATCACTTTTTGCAGAGTCCTGGAAGAAGCCATTAAAAAGTACAGTTTTAAGTACCTTTTTCTTAAGTGCATTTAACATGCAATGCAAATACCTGCAATTCGTAAGAGCAAATGTTCCTCAAACCTTGATTTACAGGATTTGAAGGGTGGCCCTTTGGAGCTGGCATAAGCTGAGGACTCGTGCAGGTGATGAATTTTTGGTCATGACAGAAAGTGATCAATATTTAAAATACAGACACTTAATGCCTTTTCAGATGTCTGGACCTCCAGTGGTGCACCAAGCACTTCCAGATGTGCCCAGATTCTGGCAGCTATTCCAGGCCCTGACTCTTGCCATATCTCTCACTTCTGTAAATAGTTTGGGTGCTGTAAAGTGTCTTAAAAAGGCACTGACACCTAAATTTAGACCCGTGAATTGCTTGCAGTAGTGGTTATAGATTGGGGTAATACAAGGAAAGGGAACCTGCTTTTAAGTTAGTCTGGAGCTCCATGCAGAATCTGTGTAAGCATTAAAGCATCGGCAGTGGCCAGGATCAGTATTTTCAGGCGAGTGAAAAAGCCAAAACCCAGAACACCCTTCAGCAACCAAAATATCAAAACAAACAAAAAAACCTCAGCTACAATGTTCCTTTTTTATAGCAAAGGGAAACTATGTAGGAAAGTGCAAACTTGTTAAAATGCAAAATGTTTCATGGGGAATGTTGGAAGACACAGTGTGCAAAATCTGAAGAGTGGTTGTTTCTCCTTTAGGTCAAGAGCAAACACACACATTGTGACAAAGTTTTGCAACTAAAAAACCACTTTTTTAACAGCAACAAAAAAAATTCAATACAAAATAAAGGCGGGGCTGTAGGCTTCAGCAAGTTAAATGTAAAGCAAAGTAAATTAGGCTAAAAGTGGTCTTGAGAAGTAGTTGGAAGACATTGAATCTAATAACAGTGATAGTAATGGCTTCAGCCCATCAGAAACAGCCTTCTCAGAAAATCTGTAAGGCTGATAAATGATCAGGACCTGAGGAGCTGTCAAGGAAGATAAAGTAGTTATAGAGAAGTAAATGAATTATTTGCATTGGTATTTATTGAAAAGGATGTTGGGGAGGGTCATTGCTATAACCATTTATTACGGTGATGGACATAGAAAACAGAGGTAAGAAGGTTTCAAATAGATTTTCTTCTTGTTTTGAGCTGATCCAGGTTAATTTTTAATCAAGATGATACTGGAACAGTCTTGTTTTGTATTAATGCAGATTCTTCAGGTGGAATTTATAGGATGAACACAAAATATAATGACTGGAATTCATCTGGGCCTTAGTTTACAACTCTTGAGAACGGAATTGATGCGTATGGGAAATTAATGCAGAATATGTTTGATCAAAAAGAGAAAAATAGTTCCAAAATAATGTACTTACTCATGATCTTCAAGGTATATTGTGAATCACAGCTGCTGCAAGCCAGCAGAACTTGTATTAATTACTTGAATGTGTTCCTTTTTTTTTCAGTTTTAAACTTTCTTTCCCTAGAATATGTTAATATTAAGTAGTACTTACGAGTGATTGTGGAAAGAGGTTCCAAATAAAACCTATCCTTCCTGAATTTTCACTGCCTGCTATTTTATTTGTTGTGAGGTTCAATTTTGGAACAGCTCTTTTTTAGTGCTTTTATTGCAGCATTAGAAGCAGCCTTTTTTAGACATGAAATGTAGAAAGTTAGCAATGCAAGTATGGATTATTTACCTGCCTAGAGAAACTTCATCTTACTGAAAAGCTCTTCCCAACCTTTGTTCTTCTCAGGGAGAAAGAACAAGAAACACAAGAAGAGGAACATTTGATGGAAGAAAAGAAAAAGAAAAAGCAGGAAGAAAAGAAAAAGAAGGAAGGTGCTCAGAAAAAGGTTTGTTCATGTTCCTCTTGTAAATGATCCCTACACTTTCAAATGTACGTGTGGGTACTGATGCTGCAGCTTCACTTCTGAGAGTGGTTCTGGCACAGGTGATCGTTCCCATCGTTCCCACTGCCTTGCAGAGAGGCTGTGGTCACAGAATCCCTGCCAGAGCAGTTGGGACAGTGCTTTGGCACTCGCCATGCTCACCATGCCCTGCTGGGAAGGGGCTGCTCCCACACTGGCTCACGTGGACATTCCTCAGCCAGAGTTAACTGGGTGAGTCCCAGTGGGTGCTGAAGGGGCTCTGGGATCCCAGGCCACAGCTCGTTTTCCCCGGTGGGCATTCTCCTGCCTTGTTTTCTGGATTGCACGGTTAGTTTTCATTTTAAATAGGAATTGATCACTGTCTTTTCCAGTATAAAATTATACATCATTAAAAAAAGGGTAGATTCCAAGCAGATTAAAAAGAGACAGGTCTTCTGTGTTAGCTAATTGTGCATTTGGATTCAAAGGGATACGGGACAAAGTCACAGAAGTGAGTTCTGCTGAGTGTTAAAAGGGTCACAGCCGTCCTGTGGGTTCAGAAAGCCCCTGACCCTCAGGAGAGGAAGGGCTGGCTGGGTAGATGGGACTGCTGCCATCTCTTGTCATGCTTTACACTGTCTCCTTGGCACCTGCTTTTGGCTTCAGGCAGACAGAGGTTGCCATTCTCACATTCCTGACATATGGAGTTAAAGTAACATTCTCTAGTCCTTAACTGGAACTAATGCCTGATTTACGTAAGCAGTTTCTGCAAGAAGGGCCTGCAGCCCTATAATTATTAGGTATAGTTTTCAGTATTGACAACTAGTTGATGTGTTTTGTTCTTTTCTTCTTTCAGGCTGCTGAACAAAAAACCAAAGGTAAATTCATGTTTATTCTTTGTGAACCATTTGATATTTTTATAAGCTTATTTAAAAATGTACTTGTACTTTTTATTCTTTGTGTCTGTTTAATGAGAGTATATCTTACTAGGATAGTTACGTTCCTAAAGTTTTGCTTATCTTGCTGGGCTTTCTGTGGCAGCCTTTTGACAAGAATATATGGATTAATTTTCTGTGAACCATAACACAACATATGTCATCTCTTTTGTCAAGACAGATGCAGTTTTCCATTTAGTTGTTAGTAGTTATTTATCTGTTTCAAAGACAAGTAATTGCCCCTCTCCCCCTGCACGATTCAACTCAATGTTATGTGTAAAGTCAGTTCATTGAACTTTGGAGAAACTCTTTCCCCTGCTGCCACCACTGCCTGTTCTTCTTTCTGTGTCTTCTGCTTGGGAAGTGACTGGAGCTGGTTGGCAGCACAGTCCAGGAAGCAGCAGAGGTAAGGAATGCCTTCCCCTTTGGGGGCAGTGGACTCCCAGGTTCCCTGGGAGGAATTGGTAATGAAGCTGTGGCCTTCAAAAAGGTGAGGAAGAGAGGCCAGGTAATGTCTCTCTTCTACAACTGATGGCTTGCAGATCTATTTGTCTAGTCTGTCCTTTGAACAGTTCTGAACCAGTTCAAGTGCAGTTATTTATTGCTGGGTAATTAGGTGACAGACAGGCACTTGGAGCTTCCCAGATTCCCAAAGACTGGGAATGAGAGGAGAGCCAAACCTAACATAAGGGATTGACAAAGCAACTTATGTTTGAAACACTTTATATGATTTCACAGTAGAAATTAAGTATTGCTTCAATAATATTGAATTCAGAAAAATAAAGTCCTAACTGCATGATGAAGATGCTGTAGCAGTAATTCCTTGGAACTCAGTCCTTTTCTTTACAAGTTTTTCCTATGTGGAAAGTGTGAAGCCAGAAAGTTTTAGTTTGAATTCTGTTGTATCTGCTCTGGGAGATCTCATGTACTTTATAACAGTGGATTTTACTTTCAGGAGAGGGGAGCAAAAGTAGCTGAGTCCCACCAAATCTTAGGTACATGAAAAGCTTTGGAATTAAGATACATGAGAAAGACTTCTGTCTAAATGGAATATTTCTGTTTTCACAGTACTGCATGTTTTGTTCTCTGCGTCAGCTCATTTCTGTGTGAGAAGGTTTCACTGTTCTGTAATGGATTATAATGACTTTTTAATATCACAATTCAGCAGCAGATGTTTTTGCTGTCAAAGTAACTAAATTCATTTTCACGTGTTAATGCAGTGGCTCTTCATTTCTGTTACTAGTGAGACACAGAGCCTTCTGCCTTCCCTCTGTGGGATGTTACTATTTCTGTCTTTGTTGTGACAGCTTTGCTTTTAATTGCTTGAAACTGCCAAGTTTAAGTTTTTAGTTAATAACTTCAGTTTTTCAGGTGTGCTTGTGAGTTTGTTTTTTTCAAATTTAGGGACTGCATTTCTCCATCTGTTTGATTTTTTTTGTTCACTATTCACGTATTTAAGCATCTTCTAAGATACTGCTATAAAATATGAATCGTGAAGACAACAGTGAATAAAGTAGTTAAGTTAAAGATTAAGAGATTAAGCATCTTTGGCATTTGTTGTTCCATCTGTCAGAAGCAGTGATGCACCTTTGTGTGGTTTGGCATTGTTGTAAGGGGTGACCTGTCCTACAGAGGAACCAAACCTCCTGTTCATGTTCAGGGCAAGGGCCAGGGATTATTTACAGTCCTATAAGTGACCCTTCTTTGAATTTCCTTTGTCTAGCAACTACTTGTTGCTTTTCAGGTTGCTCTGTGGGAATATTTTATTTCCACTTTATAGTGGAAACTTACACTTATCTCTAGGAGGGATGTGCATGAGCTTATGAGAGGTAGCAGGAATTTCTTAAAATATGTAAAATATTAATACAAAATTAATGAGAGGTAAAATTAATAGAACTTTTTTCCTAGAATATTCAGAGTTGACTGTAAACTTCATGGCAGTGCTGCACCAAGTGCTTTAATTGGATACATTTTCAAGGTTGAGTGACAAATGGTACTAGAACTGAAAGGCAACACAGGGATTATCATTGAATTTAGTTAATTTATTTCCTACCTGGGACACAGCAATTAAATTAGTTGTGCAGACAGGATGACACAGTAAAACTGAGCGAATGGACTGCAGCAGGTAACACATGCCAATGGGCAGAATGTATTAAATCAGAGATTAAAACTGTACTGGAACTGAACATTTTGCAAAATGCAGATTTTGGTAGGTGAGATCTTTATAAATATGACTTAATGTAGCTGCTCGTGGTAACTTAAAAAAACTTCTATGCTTCATTTTATGTGTGTGTCACACTGAGTTCTGCAATTGGGTTGCCATAGCAGTGAGAGGTGCTTGCACCCATTGAGTCCTGTTGGAGAAAAATAAACCATCCAAGTGCAGATGGGATCTGGAAGGGTTTTTCAGTTTGTTTTTCAGCTGGCTGGGGCAGTGTGTTTGTCCAGCTCCCTGTTTGCTCTCACAGTGTTTGTGAAGGAGAGGGCTCTTGGTTGAAGTGGGTGGGAAGGGCCGAGCAGTGGGGGCTGATAGCGGGGAGGGTTTGCCCTTTGGGTTGGCTTGGTCTGTGCTAGAAGCCTACGCTGGGATCAAGGTGCTTTTTAGTTCTTTCTAATGAATAGTAAGTTTTTCCTGGACTTGTCCAGCACAAAGGAAGGTGTGGAGGTGCTGTCCTGCTCACAGTGAGCTGGTGTGCTCTGTACGAGTGCTCTGAGCTGAGACGGGCTTGTTGCAATGCTCAGTCACTGGTGAGGCCCCAGGAAAGAGAAGCTAAGTAAGAGGAAGGAGGTTTCCTGTGGGGGTGTGTGTGTGCTGTGTTGTCAGTTCAGCCTTGCTCTGAGGCCTCAGCCCCAGCTGAATGTTTCCATTTGTGATGTGGAGCACAAACCCCTTCCAAAATAAACACACGTTTCCCCCCACAGGGGGAAGGTATGTGGCTGCTGCTGGAGTTACTGATCCAGGGTAGGAAGTGCTCCCTCGCACAGCTTTTGCATCTACTGAAACAAATTATTTTTTCTGTTTAAACAATGATCCAACCCTTCAAGTCTTCTCTACATAACAGCTCCTTCACTTTCTATTTTTTTTTTCTGCAACATTATTTGCCTGAGTATTTTTATGAGGCTGAGTCTTTTATAAATACCCTGTTGGCAACGATTCTAGAGAATGTGTGAAAGGAAGAAAGATTGGAAAGCTGATAAGTAGCTGAAATGTTTCTCAATTACATGAAAACAAATGAAAGTAGTCTTCCTGTTCAGCTGGAGAGGAGCACTGCAGCATTAGATGAGGTGGGAAATGAGCAGGTTTTTATTGCACATTCAAGTTACTGTTCTTTTATGGTAATTTTTTTGAAGACAGGACTATTGAGCACAGGCTATTAGTGTTTATTTTACACATGTATACTCTTGCCAGTTTATATGAACTTGATAAAGAAACTATGTGTATAAAGGCTTTTCTGAGGAAAACATTCTGCTGTAACTGCGAGTTCTGTTCTGTATGGTAAAGGGTCACTAGTATGGAAATGGCTGGCATTTAATAACTGCAGGGGACTTTAAGGGAGTGGTGCTTGTGATAAATACTGTCAGGTCAGTGGGGTTTGCTGCCTGCTTCTCTTCCAGCCATCCTCCTGCAGGTTTAGTCAGCACAGGTGATCACCCCTGCCTGCTTCACTCCCACCCCAGCTGAATGCATCTGTCTAAAGCAAAGTTGAAGTGCTGATATGAGCTAGGTTTAAGTGGTTTGTTACTCAAACATGCACCATTGTAATGGAAAGGCAAAGCATCTGTCCAATTCTCCAGCATTATCTGCAATAAAGGTAAGTGTTAAATCTGCAAACAGAGAAGTAAAAACAGTTAAGTCTATACCACACCTAGTCTGACATAGAAAATATTTTGGTAAATATTTTGCTTAGAAACATTAACCGGAAGATACTTTTATCCCTTTACTGCAAAGCAGCGATGGCCAGTCTCTGCCTCCATGATCCTTGTAGGTCTCTGGCATGCTCATGGCAGGGGAGCAGGAAGGGAGAGGTGGGCTTTCCGAGGGGAAAATGGGAACTTCAGCTCACTGCCTGTGGGGTGCTGAAGCAGGGTTGCAGGAGCTGGGCTGGCTGCAGTAATCCTGGGATTCAGCAGCCTGTCCAGCACTGCCCATCCTCTGTTGAAGAGGTGCTGTGCATCCCGAGCTGAGCATCATTCCCTTCCATCTGTGGCCTGTTCTGGAGCTGTCCCCTCCCCCAGGCTGTCTGGGCTCTGTGTCTTGGGACTCTTCAGTGTGTGATGATTTTAATATGCAGCTCGCAGAGTCAGGGAGGTTGTCTGCAGACTGAGAGATTATTCTACCAAGGTTTACGCTTTAATGCGTTTTATTTTGGGGACTTAAAAAACAGAAAGCATTTAACGGTATGTGGTTGCTTGGTAAACCATTATAGTGTCACAAATGTTGGCATACTTTCTTCAGGTTATATGTAAATTTTGCATAACATCTTTTACCCCACAGGCAGTGCTGTTTATTTTACCTGGAGAACATGGTCAACTGTATTATAAAGGGAGCTAAAAGGAAAAAAAAGAATGGATGAAAACATCTGAGATCCCATGCCCTGCTCTGGCCTTTCTATTGGGATGACATAAGTAGTAGCATTCCTGTTTTCACAGCCAGGTTATGTTCACTTCCAAATGAGCCATGTAGATTGTTGCATGTTTTTGAATTGACTCTTTGCTTACCCTGCCCAAATGGGCTGTGAGAATATTCTCTGCTTGTGCTCGTGTGTGTGTGAATTGCCTTCCTGCAACCTCCCCTCTGCTCATACAGAAGTGCAGTTTGTGTGTATTGATAATCTGCTCCTTCTGGCTGTGCTAGGTCTTACTAATGTTTAATGGTAGTTCCATAGGAAATAAGGGAAAATGAAACATTTCTGAGAATCTCATCAATATTTTAAGTAGAGTGATGACAGTGTATAACACAACCAATCTTTTTAAAAAAGAAAAGTCTTGAGTTTTTTTGGTTTGTGTCATATTATTATAGGAACCAGCAGAGGCTTTTTCCATAAGATTAGAAAATGTGTTCCAGCCTACAAATCAGGTATGATTTACAACAGATTTACAACCTCTGACTCATTTGAGTATTTATAGCTTATGCTTGAATATCTGCCTCTGTCATCTTGTTAGTTAAGTGCTGTGTTTGTACTGAACTACTGCACATTGTAGTGACAAAATGTGCCATAAATCATCATTGCAGAAGGAGGGGGAGCACTGCAATAAGTTCTTCAATTAGATCTTAATATGCAGTCACTTGATAACTTAATGATAACCTGTGGCCATACGTTAAGGCTTTATAACACGAAAATGTTTTCTTTTTGATAAACGTTATCATGGGGGTGTTTTCTATTGTAAGTATCTTTAAACAAACATGGATTTGTTCATAAAACTGACTGAGATACCGCTTCTCTGATAGAGGAGTAATTACCATTTTACAACCTGCAGAGAACAGAGTGTGGAGGTAATTTGTGAGTCCAGTATGGGTGAAAAGGAGTAGAAAATGCAAAAAAATTAGAGCAGACAGGCGGAGCAATTTGCATAGTCAAGGAGACAAAGCAAGAAGGATGAGCTGGGAGGGTTGGAGTTAACTAGTACAGAAAAAACTGCTTTCCTGCCTACTCTTTTTTTCAAGTGGGATGGCTGTGACGAGCCATGGCAGTAGTTCAGCAGTATTTAATAGGCTTTTTGCTCTCACAAGTATAAGCAACATTATGAATATCTTCAATATTGCCATTATGAAATGAAGGAGAAAAATTTAATGGGTAAACGTATGAATAATCTTTGATAAACTCTGTTTAAAGTTGTAGCACTTTCTTGTGTTAGTCTTGCTGGTTTGCCAGTCAGGGGTGCCCAACCAGAGATTTGCACTGAGATCTGGTGTCTTTTTGCAGGAGAGAGGGTTTGTCAGGGCTGCACACCCTGAGCCCTGCAAGCAAGGACTGACAGTTCTGAAGGTTTAAATCCTCTGTAGCTCCTGTGAAGCTGTAGATTCTTTAGTTTTCAAAGAAATGCTCTTTTCACACAAGAGGCACCAAAGGAATTAATACGGGTTTTTGGGAAAAAACATATATCTCTCAAAGAAAAACAAATGAAGACAAAACCTGAGGGTTTTTTGAAAATAAAAGAGAAACCATGAGATATATTCTTCCTAATGTGCTCCAGTCCTGAGCAGGATTTATGGAACAGCTGTCCCTGAAGAGGTTCTTTGATGTCTTTGCCTGGAGTTGCTGCTGCTCCGCTCCAGTAAAGCACCTCCAGTCCTGGTCAGTGGTTGCCTTGTGAACTGTGCAGATTCTTCATCTGGGAATAGAAAAGTAGGTGAGAGCTCAAGTAGACATTCCTCGTGCTCCTCAGGTAGTTTTTATTCTCCTTAGAGATGGTCTGTTGTAGTTTGTTGTCATGCAGATTTAGGTGTGTGCTTACAATATAAATACAGGCAGAATATTGTTCTGGTCTTCCATGTACTTTGCTTTTTCTCAGTTTCCTCAATTAGGAATGATTTGGGCTTATAGATTGAGGATGGCAGCAGACTGACCTTGAAAAGTTTTAGAACTAGATGGAAACTGAGCTTTCCAACACCACACACTGTTGGTTAAAAGCATTTTTCAAATTCTCTAGGTGTTGTGAGGGTTGATACTCTGCTTGAAGGCAGTAGGACAACATCTGCATCATTGGATTTCTCTTTCCATTGTCCATTGTCAAGTGCATTTCAAGCCTAGGATATGATCTCTCCAAGAATACTCTGTGAGGAGAGAGTAAGTACAGATTAGGTAACACCAGTTTGGCTTTTCTCCTCTAGACCTAATTGTCAGGGTGTCCCTCGGTGGGAAGTGCTCTCAGATAAATCCCAGTTTGCTTTCTCAACAGCAAAACTGCCAATACAGCTGTTGACAGCTGGATATTGTAGAAGATAAATTTTAACCCAGCTGCACAATGATAATGGTGTTGGTTATGATCAAACTGTGCACACTGGGTTATGGGTATTTATCTGCCCACAGTGGGTGCTTTCCTCCCTGTGTTGCTGTTCCCCGGTGCAGTGTGAAATGGTCAGACTGCTGCACTTCTGGCTTTGCAGCAGCTCAGGCACTGGCAAATGCTCTATTCTTCTGTCGGTCTGCTTATAAAATAACTGTTTTCCAATTATAAATAGAATGTTGTCTGATACCTGCTGTCCATCAGAGCATACATGCCCCAGTGTTTCCTTTGTAACATGCCACTTCTGTATCTACTGATAGTAGCAGACACCCAGCCCACATCTCTTCACTCTCTTACCCACCCAGCAGTCTGACATTTGTTTCCTTGGAAGTGACTTTATAGCACAGCTCACCTGTTCATCAGTGTGCCCCTGCCTTTCTGAAATAGAATCTGTTGTTCACTTTTATTCTTCTTTTAAAGAAACGTGTCCATGAAGGCAGTTTCTTCTCTGCTGTGAGGCCTGGCTCACGTAGGTTTACATGTAGAAGGCAGGTCACAGTTTCTCATGAAGAAATGACCTATCAGCTTTGATTTATCTGCAGTGTGCTGACCACTTTCCATTATTAGATTATCATCTTGCTACCTGGAGGAGGCTTGTAAGGCATATAAATATAATGTTGATAAGATCTGCAAACTGTGAGCTGGAAGAGAGGTTCATCAGGAAATATATTAGCTCACTTTGGTAATGATTGTTTTGAGATACATGCTGCGTTTCTAAGGTTTCCTGCTCCCTTCTTCAGGAAGGATGAAATCCACTTTGAACTGTAACACCAGTACATGCTTCTGGAATAGCTACTGTACAAATGTTGGAGAGGGTTATCTTGGGAAAACAAAGGGAATGAAAAATGTTTTTGATTCTTTTACGCTGTGTGTGAAGCATTCGGCCTGAGGGACATTGTGTTCTGCTGTTGATTGTCTGGTGTTGACATTCCTCTACTCTGAGAACCCAGGCTGCCTCTTGACTTCACTGTGTTTTTGCTAGATTATTTTAATGTTTTTCCTGAGTTGTTCAAGGTGGTAGCCCATACTTTACAAATCCTCCAGGACTACTTAAAATGTCTGTGTAACCAGTTTGCACTGTGGTAAATGCTCCGAAGCTTCTGCTCGGGTGTGCATCGTGCACCTGATCCTTCAGGTTATTCCTGAACTGGTTCAGGCACTGCAGTGTGCATCAGCATCCAGAGAGGAGGTGATTTTCCCTGCAGGCATCCTGCCCTTGTGGGATGGCAGCAGTGGCTCATGCTAAGCTGTCTTGTGGGACCTGTGTTTAACAGCACCACTGAATGCTGTGGACACTCCCCAGCTGCCCCCAACGTGGCAGCCACTGTTATTACTGTTTGCCCAGGGGGAACAGCTGAACTTGGGGTGATTCAGGCTCCTGATGGCCTCTTCCCATCTTAACATATGTAGTTCTCTGTCTCATTGCAGTATCCTGAAGATCTGTCCTCCTGTTTTCAGGTGCTCTTAACATTTCGGGCATAATTTCTGATTTGGCTGCTGTTGTTTTTTTTTCATCATCCTTTACAGAGCCAGACTTTTCACCTTTCCAAGGCCAGACAGGCTCTCATGAAGTTTTCCTTTGAAGCACATGAGTTACTAAGCTACAGAACTGATGATTTTTCAACTCCATTAAAAATTCAAAGGCCACACTGAGGTCTTATTATCACAGGACTAGATATATCCCTTTAGATGAGCAAAAAGGGATTGTCTTAACTCCCTCCCCACTCTCAGACAGGCCCAGGAGATGTTCTTGAAAGATGTTTTGATTATTGTTGGAAAGCCAGCTTCATATTCAGTCTTTCCTACAACTTAAGCCCCTTGCCCAGTATGTGGAGTGCTCACCTTCCCCTCCTCTGCAGAAGCCTTTTGGTGTGTCCTGTTTTTTACTTAACAGCCCATACAGTCCTTCCTTGTGCAAGTGTTTTCAAGCTGTTTGTCAAACCATAATAATTTATGTTTTTCTTCTTTGGAAGTCCTCCCAGTTAGTGTGCAACTATTTCTTAAATGCAGTATCTGTGTGGTTTAACCCCAGGCAGGAGCTCAGCCCCTCGCTCACTCCCCCCTGGCAGGATGTGGACAGGATTGGAGGAGTAAAAGTGAGAAAACTCGTGGGTTGAGATAAAGGTAGTTTGATAAGTAAAGCAAAAGTCACACACACAGGCAAAGCAAAACAAGGAGTTCATTCCCCACTTCCCAAGGCAGGCAGGAGTTCAGCCATCCCCAGGACAGCAGGGTTCCATTGCAGGTAACAGGGACTGCGCAAGACAAACATCATCACTCCAAACATCCCCATCTTTCTCCTTCTCCCTCAGCTTTATATGGTGATCATGACACCATCTGGTATGGAATATTCCCTGGGGTCAGCTGTCCTGGCTGTGTCCCCTCCCAGCTCCTTGTGTCCCCCAGCCTCCTCAGGTGGTGTGGGGTGAGGAGCAGAAGAGGCCTTGGCTCTCCGTGAGCACCACTCAGCAGCTACGAAAAACACCCTGGGCTGTCAGCACAAATCCAAACCACAGCCCCATCCCAGCCACTGTAAGAAAATTAACTCTATCCCAGCCTAAACCAGCACACTGTGATTGAAGAATTATTAAGTAGCCTTTGAGTTAATCTGTGTAACAATAACCTACTGCTGTTTACAAGTAAAACCTAAGGCTTAGTTATTTTCTGTGCCCTTCAGGCTCACCCCATTGCACAGCTCTCTAATCCAGGCTGTTCCACAGCAGTGCTGCTGCTGAGTCTTCTCCTTCAGTTGTCTGCCCCTGAACTCAGCTTGCTTTAAGAAGCTCCCAGGTTTCAGATGCCTTCTTTAACTCTGTGAGGACCTCGATCTGATAATGTGCAGTTTTTTCTTCACACTCTCCCTGTTTCTCCTGTTTAATCTCTAACCATTTTCCCTTCACAGGTGTCCCTCTGAAGGACAAATTTAAATATATTCCTTGCTTTAATTTCCCCACAGTTTCCACTGCAGTTGTTCAGGCCTGATTGACAAACCATGAGAACCCTTCCCATGGGTGCTGGGGGTGTCAGGCTGTCCTGTCCTGCCCTGGCAGTTCTTTCCTGGTGTGCATATGAGCACCTGGCATCTGAGGAGTGAGTCCTCAACAGGAGAAAGTCTTCTGAGGGAAACAGGATGAAAATAATGTGTTCAGTGCCACCTTTCTGATATAGGCTCCATCATAGTTCATATCTTGCTATAGCTTCTGTATCTTGCTGCCAGTTTCCAAAAGTAATAATTTAATTTTTTTGTTGTTGTTGTATAGTTATGTCTAATCTTGTCCACAGTGATCACTGTGGAAAATCAAATGAGAGGTTGTCTTCAGCCTCCTCAGTTGTTTAGCTCTTTCTCCCTAGAAAAGATCTATGGAAGACCTTGTGATTTGGTGCCTTATTATGGCTACTGAGACTTAAAAAATCTAATACTAACTTAAAATCTCTGGGTAATAACTCAGATGCATAGGAACAGTGAGCACTTAAATCCGTAGTGTCATTTTACTGATACCTGGGATGTAGGTGGGATGTTGAAGCTCATTTTGTTCCACCCCACGGGGTTGTCACTGCCTTAACTCACCCTTTCTTTTCTCCTTTGCTGGAGATCCAGAGGATGTTTTAATCCTTTTTTACCATATTCTTTCAGTGGAAGTGCTGCCTTTCCTGTGGCTGTTGGACTGAGCTGGTGCTTGGGCTGACGTCAGTGTCATCCTGTGGCCAGTGGCAGATGTGGCAGTTCCGTGTGCTCCCTCTGCTGTCACCAGCTGCCTTCTCAGCACAAACACAGCTTCTTTCTGAAAACGAAAGGAATAATGTGGCTTGTAATTTTGAAAAGTGATTAATGTTAGACAGGGTCCATTTTTGCCCAGAGTGTCTTGGTGAGTCTGTAATATGAGTTAGTCAGGGCCATGGGGACAGCATTACCACCATCAGCTGGCAATTCTAACTTTCTTTTTACATGAGGAACTGGGAGCATCTTAGATTTGCCTCCCAGCTGTCTATCCTACTCCAACATGCAAGAATCTACTTTCAAAAACAAACTTAATAATGCATATTTAGAAAATTCTGCAAAGCCATTAAAGGGCTGTTACTTTTGTACCCTGCCTAGGCAGACATGGTGTTTTCGTTTGCAGTTGGGCTTACTGCAAAACATTTTTGGGGTTTTTTTTGCAAATAGTAGAAATAAAAGTCTTTGGAAACTGGATACAGTCATTGAAAGTGTGGGAACTTACCCAAAGCATGAGGAGAGGAAGAATCTTAGGATGTCACGTATTAAACCAAGCTGTATTTCTTCTTAAAATGCTGGTGTTACTTCTTTTAGTTGAGTCTAAGCACATTTCTATGAAGTAACTGTGTGTAATGCATGTGGAGTAATTAGGTATTCCTTCCTAGTGAGGGGAAGACATGTGTCTAAAATAAACTGAGCAGAATTTTTGAATTAAAATGAAGTAATAATATTAAGTTATTATTAGTAATCTTTATTAAAACATCTTTAATTTCTTTTAACATTCATGTAATAGAATCTGATTTACTGGGAGTGGCATTTAATTAATTTAATTCAATTTAGAGAGTTAACTCTATTACATATTAGTACAGAAAATTACCTCTGAACAGTCATTTCTCACTGGTGACATGCAATAAGTTAATTTAGCTGGGAGTTCGTTTGGGTGCTTTGTGAGTTCTTGGTGGAAGTTGCTATGGTGACAGCTGGATCACCCAGGGCTGTCACTGGGACAACAACCCCGCTGGAAACACGGAGTGGGTCCACGGTACTTCCTCTGGGCCAGCTCTCCCTGGTCAGCCTGGGTGCTGGAATCTCGGGAAGAGCTTCCTCAGGAATGCTGGGCACTGCTCACTGAAGGGCTGCTGTCAGAGTGTGCTCAGCAAATGAGCTCACTGTGTTGTGTGGGTTCTCTCTGGCTTCACTTTAGCTGCAGGGAAAGGATTGCTGAATCCCCATCAGATTTTAGTCAGCTGTTCTTTAGGAAATTTTCCTGAAGAATCTGAAGAGGAAAAAGTCTATAAACTGCTGGAACTGCTTTCTTCATGTTTCTGAATAATTTAAATCCTGTTTTTCATATGTGGCATTAATGCATGATGGCACTGGAGACTTAAAAAATCTGTTCAGTGTAAACTGAATTAATGAAGAGTTTGCTTCAGATTTGGTGTTGAATCTGAAATGAAGAGTTTGCTTCAGACTCTCCAGGCTTGGCTGCCAGGTAGATGAACCTAGTTCAAAACCAGAACCTTCCAGGAAAGAGGCCATCATTGTGAAGCTCATACAGAAAAACACTGTTACATATGAAATGTCAGGTTTAGATTTAAAAGGAAATATTAAAAGGACTGAAATAGAATTTTTAAGTACGGTGTATTTTCTTCCTCCCCTACCCCAGACAGTATGCAGACTTAAACACTTGCTTGTTTTATCTCTGGAGCAGGACTTTAATTTAATTTGGTTTATCTGGATAAGGGATCATTCTTCATTTTGGGCTTCAGGTTTTTCTCAGCTGCTCATTTCTGAAGGCAAAGACATATTTCTATGTCTTTCCAATGCTAGGAACTGCATCTAAAGTGGAATGTAGAACCCCAAACAGGTTTTTATGATAGAAAATCTGTGAAGTTTTGTTAGTAGAGGTCCCCTAAAGTGCTAACAATGTCCCTATGGGTTTTGTATGTTTTTAAGAACCTACTTGCTCAAAGCACTGATTCTCAACATAATTTTGTAAAATACAAATGAACACATCTTCAGTTATCCTAATAAAGACATAGACTTTGTCATCTAAGGCCAAAATATTTCAGGTTTAGCTTTCATTGAGTTGGCTCTGTGCACAGTTTCTCAGGGTGATGCTACCTGAAACTCGGAATAAATCCACACTGCCTGGGAAGTGGGGGGGAAGCTGGTCCATGCTGGACACTCTGTTGGCTCTGCTTTAGTGTTTCATGCTGACTGATTTAAAATGATAGCTCAGATAACTCTGCACTATCTTTAGAGCTGTAGTATAAACATATTAAGTCTTCTTTTGAGATAGAATTTGAACTGGAAGGGTTATGCCAGAATTACAGAGGCCTGTTTCTGGTTGCCCACAAAATTGTTACTATTTTAGTATTGCACATAAAATATTCATTTGGTACCATAAATGTCCATGACAGCAGGGCCGAGGCTCTGTGTTTACACAGGCCTTTAGTCAGTGTGACACGTGTGCCCAGTCCCATGATTCCAGCAGCACAGCCAGTGTCAGTAAACATTACACTTCATATCTCACCAGCAGACCTGTCATCTGCAGGCTTGTCACACCAGGCTTCCATGGGCATGGCTGAGAGGAGTGAAACAGCAGTGCAGCCTGCTCCCCCTGCAGCCACCCCCAAACCAGAAATAAAATACCTGGAGGAGCTGTATTTCTGGTTTCCAGGAGAAAAATGTGCATGTGTGTAGTGACTGAGTGTCCAGGCTGTTGGACCCGGCATGGCTTTGGAGTGTGTCCACACTCCCCGGGCCTGGGGCTCCCTGGGACACTGATTTGGGGCACACTTGCAGGCTGCTTGCACCCCCCGTAGGTCAGATGTGTCCTGGACACACTGATCTCCCTGTCCACCTGTTAGGGTATTGATCTGTAAATACAGCCTGGCGATTTCCAGGCATTCCAGAAAGTAGCCAGAGAGAGCCGTTACCTTTTTTCCAGCTCGTGTTAAAAGTGGAGGAAGAGATTTTACCTGATGTTGCATGAATGCATAGCTTTCCTAATGGTCCTGGGTAGGATTCCAGCACTGACAGTACCCTGGGACACCCTGAACCTCCAGGAGCATCCACCTGGCATGGACAGACCATGGGTACAGGATGTATTCCAAGTGTGAGACAATCAGTGCACGGTGTACCACCACTGAGCAGATCTCTGCAGGAGCAGTCCATGATGGAAGTGATGGGTGTATGAGGTATCTCTTTACAGTACCCTACCACATATGTATGAAACTGGAAGCATTTACACTGGGATTAACTCCCTTCGAGCCCCAGCTGAAGAGTGGGTTGTACCTGTAGATCCATCACTGTTCAAGGTGTGAAGGAAGTGTCATGCTTGTGTGTACAGTAAACCAGTGCATACTGAATTACCCTAATTTCCAATTACTTGTGAATGTACTATTTACTGGGAATTTCCATATTTATCTGTTCGTGTGCGTGGTTTAACGACTGGGTTTCTGCTGTAAGAAATATTTACTCCTCAGTCTGTGCCTGGAAGTGGTCTGTGGAAAGCAGGAAAAAGAACACGTCTGGTGTGATGGCTGCACCATTTGTAAATGTGTTTTTAAAAAATCCTTTTGCATATGAAAACTGTGTGTAAAACATTGTCTAATGAGATTAAATGCACACAGGCAGCTTAAAATTGAAGGATTCACTTCCTGAGTCTACCCAGACTTCTTATGTGGCTCTGTTACATTAGAATGAAGTTATTGAATCTGTCATTATATGCTTGAATTTTCCCACTAGTACTTGCAGTGATGATAGTGTTGGTTTTGTGTTATTTAAGCTGTTTCCTGTCTCCTCTGACTCTTTTATTGTGCAGTTACTGCTGGGGTTACACTGCCTGGAGCGACACTGAGGGAGGTTTGGAGGGTGAGAGTGGAGGTGGAGGGAGCACGTGCCCAGGACTGGCTCCTGGCACGTCAATGGTGTGATCCTTGACTGTGTTCCTGAATTGTTGGGGTTGTGTTTGTGAGGCTCTTGTGTCCTGTTGGAGGAGTAGAACGTGCTATGTTACCTAGCAGGTCTTTATAAAGTAACCTGGTGGAGTTCAGACGTTCTAAATACTTTGGGAAGGAATACAAGGTGTGAATTCTCTTATCATGAAGAGACCTGAGCACTCTTACATCAGAAACCTGAAAATACTGTGCCAATATTTCTAGACGCTTGCTGAGAATCCCTCTCTTCATTCAGAGCTGCCCTGTCACTTAAATTTTACAGCAGTAATTTCCTGCACAAGCTAATTCGTCTCAGCAATGACTCTTATCTCCCTCCTGTCCTTCTCAGACAGTTGTTAATGCTGTTGTTTCTTAACGTTATTAATACGAGTGATTAAAAACTTGTAATAGCTTCATTACTTTCCTTTAGAACAGCCAAGTTCACTTTCTAATGCCAGTGTATTGCCCTGCTCTGGAGGTGGGAATTGAGTTTATAGGAGTCTGAAATCCAAATTAAATGTGTGATGACAAGTTAGAGGAAATGCTCTGTGCTGAGATGTCAGAGGCTTCAGGACAGATGTAGCTTAGAGAGCAGCTTCTAGCTGGGTGTATTCATTTATTTATTTGTTGCTTTACAAGGAGTAAGCATTTGGACAAGTCTAGTGTAGAGAGATGTACATGATTAATACTGGTGTGTGAGTTCCATGCGTTCATAAATGCGCCTTCCCAGCGCCTGCACGTTGGAGAACTCCCGCTTGAGAGAAAACAGATGAATTGTTAAGTCTTGAAAGTTACCATCTGTTATCAGTTCACATCCTGGAGGAATGCAGCTCTGTGAATTTAACTGTTCCATTACTCACAGTCCTGATTCCCAGCTTGGGCTGCTGAGTTTGAGGCCTGATGTGTACGGTCCAATTCCTGCTCATCAATTAGGTGATGGCAAACCCCATGTGTGTGCACTCAGAGCCTTCAATAAACATGAGAGAGTTTGGCTTGCAGTGGGAGAGCATCATATTTGCTTTGGATTTTCAATCTATTGTTGATGACAACCTATCAACCTAATTAGCTGTACCATTTTTAATGGCACAGCTAATTAATTGTGAATTTAAAATTAAAATTATAATCAGCGCTAACATGGAGGAAAGCAGTGAGGAAAATATTAAAACTGTTAAAAGTATAAGTATTCTTCATGTGAAACCAACCTGAATAATGTAGAAAGGCATTGAAAAAAACTTTAAAATACATGAGTCACCCAAAACAGGTTTTGTGTCTTTCTCTCAAAAGAAGTATTTGTCACCCTCTCTGCTGACAGATCTGAAAGAAAAAAAAGGAGATGCTATTCCAGAAAGGGAAAGAAAATCTTGTGTCTGAGCTCTGAAGTACTCAAGGATCTATGTTTTTATTCTCCAGCTCTTAGGAGAAAAGTTGAATTTGTGGATACAGGGTTGTATTCCCACTGGAGTTGGGCTCTGACCCTTTGCTGCGCAGAAGTTCTGCTGCAGGGTGGGCTGTGCTGGGCTCACACAGGATTCACCTTGGTGGTGAAGGGATAAAATGTCACTCATTTCAAATTTACATTAATCAAGAATGAAATGGAGAGGATTCAGACAAGTGGGGCTGGTGAAGAGAGGCCACATCTGAAACTTATTTGAAAACCAGCAGAAGCTGAAGGGAGTGCTGTGATTATCAACCTGAGAGAAAAATGATTTCTTTGTCATGGCTGAGGGAAGTGAGAGACCTGAGTAAGATGGATTTGGAGCTCAGTTTTACATGTAGAGTGGTAGAAAATGTGCTCTAAAGGTTTTCAAGAGGTCATCTATTCCATCCTCTTGCCCTGAGACAAGATCATCAAACCTGTATCATGTCTGCAGATAATCCTTAATCATCCTTATTGTTGGAAATGTAATTCTAAATCTCCCTGACTGCAATTTAAACCCGGCAAGTCTTGTCTTCTTCACTCTGAGGTGGAGCAAATGGTTTCCTCCTCTTTATTTGTGGGGTTTTTTCTCCTTTTTTTTTTTAAATTTGTGTACCCAATTGTCTTCTAGACTGAGTCATCCCTTACCTCAGTCTGCTGTGGTAGTTCCCATTTCCAGATTCCCGTTTCCTTTGTCCCCTTTCCAGGTGGCCCAGCTCCATCCTGAAGAGAGATGGTCAGCCATGGGTACAGACAGGGAAGGATTTATGATGCCAGCCTCAAGCAGACGGGTTGCTCTGAGCCCCATAGCTGGGTGTTTATCCCATTGCAACACTTGGCTTTTTACAATCTTTCTGACTGATCTTCTGTTTGTGATCTGCTCAAACATTGCTGCTTTTTCTGCAGAATTGCTGTGGGTAGAGTTGTTTGCTGTTCTGCATTTAATTCCTCCTGTCTAATAACGTGACTTCCCTTATTGAATTGTAGTAGTTTTGTCACATCACTTCTCCAGTTCATCACTGCTGAGCTCTGCTCCTGTCACACAGCGATCTGACCACCCCCATCTTCCCTCTCCCATCTTGGTGTCATTTGCAGATTTAATAAGGATATTCTCTAGTCCATCATCCAGCTGTTAAGGAAATATTGTACAGCGTAGGCTCGGATCAAGTCCCCATGGAATCTATCCTGAAACATACTCTGTTTTGACAGCAAGCCATTGATTCTCCCAGAGAACATTTCAACCAATTTTACATTTTGCTCACACTTCCCCAATTTGCTTATGACAATATCAAGTAAGAATGTCATTTCAGAAGCCATTACAGAGTTAAGATATATAGAGTGAGCTTTGGGTGGTGGGACACGGGTGGGAAACGTGAGCAAACAGACAGAACTTGTTTGAACTGAAGCAGAGACTGAGGGGAGGGAGGAACAAATGAGTGTCAGGGTGGGAGTCAGGGGTCAGCTGGATTTGTGGATACGTTGCTTTAGAGTCAAAAGTGGAGGTGGGTGGTGAATGAAGTTCTCGGTGCTTCTGTGTTTCAGACCTTTGCATAAAGCCAAGTTACGAAGGTGACCTTGTGTTTTTGAGAAATCCTAATAACTGTTTTAGATGTTTTCCGTGAACTTTGCAGCTTCCTGTTAATTCCTACTCTGATTTCAAATTTCCTGACAAAAAAAAAAAAAAAGAGTCAAGTTCTGTATAAAAGGTGCAAATTGGTAGAAGTGAGAAGTCTGTCAGAAGTGGGTTATAGAAGAGGTTTTAGAACTGGGATGGTGAAAGACTAAGGAAGGAGGAAGGAAACGCTGTAAAAGTCAAGAGGAGGAAGTGGAGAGGAAATGTCTAGAAGAGGAAGCAGAAGATGCACCGTGGTCAGTTGAGAGGTCAGATGGAGGGGGGGAATAAAATTAAACCAGGAAAAGACATTATTTGTTCTGAGTATTAGATAAATGATACCATCAGGAATTGGTACAAAGTCAAGGCATTTCTTTAAATAAATGGTGATAAAGTCCTAAAGCCACAATAACGTGTATTTTACTTTTATCCCTGAATGTGGGCTTTGATGTCAAACAGCAGCTTCTGGTTACATTATTAAAGCCACTATTAAATACTGTGGAAAACAAGTTTTGGGATTATCTTGGATTTAGTCTGTAACTTTACTGCAGGTTTTTTTTCAGAAGTTTGTGATTTTGGGGGAAGGGATGCTCCAGACAGAAAACTACCAATTTTTTGTATAAAAGCATTAGAAGCCTGTTTTTATGCAATAATTCTGAGCACCTTTGCTGTTGCCAGCAGATGTCACTGTGGATAACAAATCCCAGCATTTAGGAGACAAAGGAGGTAATTTGCTAAATGAAAATTCAGCCTTTGAAAATAGACTGGGGGGGGGGAAGGAATTTTTTCCGTAACAGACTTTTGTGAGCAAATAAAAATGGATTTCTTACTAATGAAGATATGTATTTTTGCCCACTGTAATGCTGTGTTTTGTGAGTGTCTTCGCCCGACTTGGGTAAGTTCCTGGCGCTCTGTGTGACCTCGGAGGGGGTGTCTGTGTGAGTGTGCTCCTGTTCAGCTTTGTTTTGAAAGCCTTTGGTGTTTGGAGGGTGCCTCAACAAGCACTGGTTGTGCTGCAGTGTGTGTGTGTGCGGGGAACTGGCCATGGAGGAAGTGGCTTCATTAAGGTTGATTTGGAGGGGGGAGCAAGATGAGGAAAAAAATTGCCCATATGATTGGCTGGGAGAATAGCTCTGAATTATGGGATCCATCTGTTTCCTGTAATGAATTCATAAACCCATCAAACAATGACCTGAACGAATTGCTGAAGGAAAAAAATAATACACTGGCATGATATGTTTAACGCAGTGAGGCATTGGCATTGTATAATCAAAAATTCTCCTCACATCCAGCACTTTGTAATGGAGCTGCTGTGTTTAATAGAAGCTGTAAATAAATCCTGTCACAGTAGCAGCCAAGAATGCATTTCTGAGTTTAACTGTTTCTCTTCTGGAATGTCTGGTCCTCGAAGGCTTTAGAAATGCAAGTTTTATAGAGCTGGAGTGGGGGATTCTGAAATATAGAGAAATGTTAATGAGGTGAATGAAAGGAAAAAGCTGCCATAAATCAGTATTATGTGGCTTAACCAGTTTCTTTCATTTATGCATGTTCTTTCCTGATGTCATAGAAATGTACTTAAAAGCTATTGTTGTAATTGAAATGTGTTAGACTGATCCTATTCATTATATTAATAAAATCCACCTACAATTGCTCGTAACACTTTTTTATGCAGTTGGGATTCCCGAGATTGTAATCATCAAAAAGGATATGGAGTAATTATTGGATTTGTTTGGGTAAAATTGGATTAAGAAGTTTAGATACCATTAAGTACTGATAATTATTACAAGCAAGCTCATTGTTTCGTGTATGTACAGCTCAGAATGAAGAGTAAGCAGATACCCATCACAAACATCTTAAGAGCGAGCAATCTCAAGGCTTTTATTTTACGCCTTTAATTGTATTTTTGCAAGAGGCTTTCTACTTAAATGTTTTTGCTTCAGCTCTTTAATCACGTGCTGGTTATGACAATCACTCGGTGTTAAATCCTTTCCCCCATACGTTCCAAACAACATTTTTCGTGTTCAAGCAAATGTAGCCACAAAGGCTCTGTTTTAATTCCTGGGTTTCCAGCAGCTGCCCACATGCCATTAGCTGTGACAGTGGATTACTTTCAGGTGAAAGGCTGGACAGGCTGCTCCTGCGGGGCTGGCGGGGGCTCTCGGTGGATTGGCAGGTCGGCCCTTGGGGCTGATTAAAGCAGAGCTCTCGGAGCAGCAGTGCCGGGCGGCCCCGCTGGCCCAGCCCCGGCGGCTTTGCTGTTGTGCCCTGCAGTGGGTGAAATCTCAGGTTTGGTGCCCTCTGTGTTCTGCAAGGGATGCCCATCGTCTCAGGGTACAGCCCCGTGCAAAGGGGGATGGCTAAAGGGTTTGTAAAGATGCTCTTATTGCCAATATCACATGACAGTTAATAATGAGAACACCCAGGGTAGACACTTGGAACATTTGGTATTTCTCACAGTGCATATCGAGTGAAAATTGCTGTTTAGACATCGCTGAGGATGACTTTAGAATACAGTCATACTGTCTTTGTAACATATATTCTCTAAATAGTATTGCTGTATCTGAAATTTGAATTCCAGCCTGATACGAAGCTGGAATTTGGGGCTCAAGCCCATTCCTGTGATGTTGTTCACTCTTCTTGCTTTATTCCCTGTCAATGGTATAATTAAACAATTCTTTTCCAGCTGCCATGATTTGTAGACACAGTATTCTAGTAAGAGCTTCCATTTAACTACTCTTAAAGAGATTTTGATGTACAAAATAAAAATTACTTAGCTGTGTTGATTAAAGAGAAAGCAGTAACATGAATATGCAGAAATATTTTAATCCTAAAGTACCGTGATATTTTGTTTTTCTTTGTTCTTTTCTCTCATCTGTGATTCAGATATGTAGAGGCAAACATTGCCTGTACTCTGAAACTGGGTTTCTCTGGCCTCACCTTTGTGATGAAACAGCTTTATTAGTGTACATTAAAGTGAAAAGTGTTGTGTGTTCTATGACTTGCATTAGTGATGGCTTTTTTATATATATATATATATAAGGACACCTCTTTGGAAGTATCAAATGGGATTTATATATACACAGATATAAAATACTGAGAATATAATGCTTTTTTAAAAGCAGCCTGTGTAGCTCTCTGAAATATGTTTCCAATTAATTAATATTCCTTATGAAGAATCTTGGGGCCAGACAAATCCCGGCTCTGCTGGCATTGTGCCAGGTAGTGGTTTCCATTCTCTTGTCCTTTTTCTCCTCTTCCCTGGCATTCCCTCTCACGTGCTGGCACAAGGGTTTGTGTGCCTGGTCTCTTAGCCAAGCTGGAGAACCTTCCTGGCTGGAATAGTCTCTTATGCTTGGTTGGTCTGTGTCTGTCTTGGTGAACCTTGTGGTAAATGACTTTGCAGAAATACTGAGCCATTCAGACCTCACTGTGTGTAGACGTTTGCGTCTTTGTGATGATGGTAGTAGTAAATGCTTACATCACTGTGTAGTAGTAGCAGAAGTAATGGGAGGTAAAACACACCCATGAAAATTAAGTCATCTTTTCTATCATGTGAACAACAGATTTATTTGTATTGTGGAAACAAAATAGTTTTCACATCCATGTTGAATATGCAGACTTTGTGTTTGAAAATAATTATTCTACATTCTATGAGACTTTTAATCTACTTTTTAAATTTTCAGAGTAAGGATAAACTGTTTGTTTTCAAAGCTGATTGTGTATTTTGTAAAGGCAAAGAAGGTTTATTCTCTGCTCTTCAGGTGTTAGTGGTACTTCAATTTTTTTATATATGTATATATTCAGAGTTCCTTTTTTGTTATAGGCAGAATCATAAGTGAAATTGTTTAGGCTTCCAAAACAAACATCTTGGAGAAGCCAAGTGCTGAAGGTTCTGTCAGACTTGGCATGTGTTTGCTTGGTCAAGTCCCTGCTTGCTTTGAACCCACCCTCAGCATTCCCTTGGTGCCTGCTCAATGCTGAAGGTTTTCCTGGAGTGTCAGAGCCTGGAGAGAGGCTGAGTGTGGGTTTGTAGTGTCTATGACAGAGTTCAAGCAGCATTTGGACACCACTCCTGGCACAAGGTGTGGCTCTTGGGGATGGTCCTGTGCAGGGCCAGGAGAACAAAGGATCCATGTGGGTCCCTTCTGACTCCTCTTGTTCTGTGACTCTGTGAAGGATCTGGAATTTTTTGTGTGTCGGACGTGCTTGTGATGAGCTGGAGCAATACTTGGTTCTGTACATCTCAAAAACCCAAAGAGTTTCTCTGGGTGGCCGGACAGCTCGGGCAGCTGCTGCCAGGTGAGCTGAGCCAACGCTGCCATCCCTGGCCAGGGCCATGCCCGCTCTCTCCTGCCTGTCCTACCGGGATCCAGCACTGCTGGTGGCTCCTGCCAGGTGTGCAGGCACATTCCAGGGTGGCCTGGTTGGCTCATTGCAGACTGGGTTAGTGTGGGGCATATCAGATGTACCTGGAGTGCAGGTGTTGGTGACTGGGGTGTCCTCAGTGTTTGATGGGAAGGTTGTGATAAAGACCACAAGAAAAGTTTATGTGAGTGCTGAATAAGCTGGTGGATCAGGTCTCTTGGCTTGTTTTTGGGGAACTTATTAGAAGCCTGAAAATGTTTGTTTTCATGGCTGTAGGCTGTGGTATTTGATGTTACTGTTGGCAAGGTCACACCCAAAACTGCTGAACTAAAGAGGTAGTGGGGGCTCTATGTGGGTGCAGCAGTGTGCACCATGCACTTTAAACGTGCATTCTGGTCAATGCTGAGTTGTTACAGCTCTCTCTTGTCCTCCCTTCTGTTTTAAACTCTACAGAATATTTGTTTCAGTAAGGAATAAAAGCTTCCAATACCATCACAGAAAGCAAACCTACGCAAAAAGTAACGCGTTCTGCCAACTTCTGGGTGACTGAAAAACATCAATTTGCTCAGTTACAGTTAAAAAAAACCCCAACCCACAACGTTTCAGATGCTAAAACAACTCTTTTTTTTTCTTTTTTTCTTTTTTTTTGTTTTTTAACTGTAGTGCCAGAACCTATTAAGACCAGTTTAAGCCAGCCCCAACCTGCCGGTACCGGTACCAGTACTTCCACCAGCACTATTCCCAACAGCAGCAATGGCAAGCGTGCGTCTGCCAACGGGCAGCAGCCTGCGGCGTCCCGTTACCTGCCCCGAGAGGTGCCTCCCCGCTTCCGCCAGCAGGAACAGAAGCAGCTCCTAAAGCGGGGGCAGCCGCTGCCCGCCGGGGCCCTGGGCGGCACCAGCCCGGCGCCGGGCACTGCACCAGCGGGAGCCAGTCCTCCTCCTCCTCCACAGCAGCAGCAGCAGGGAGCAGGGGGACAGCATCATCCCAGCAAGGCCCAACCAGGTAAGAGTGGCAGCCCGGGGGACAGCGGCTCCGTTCCCCGCGGGGCTGCGTCCTCCGCTGTCAGCACGGAACAGTTGTTTTAAAGTTCAAGTCGTCGGCTGTCGCTCGTGTTCTTGCAGAATGTGCCATTTCCAGCGTCTGCTTCTCTTGTTTGTTCAGCTGCCCAGGCTTGTGGTGTCTTCCTCTGGTTTGTGTTTTTCCCCCCTGTTTCTTTGGTAGTTATAATGGATCTTCAGGAAATGTAAATTTTTAGTGGTCATGTTTACAGAAGCATTGTTAATTTGGGTATTTACAAGTTTGGGCAATTTTAATGCTCTTTAAAGAGTGTTTTGCATATTTGTAAGTAAGGAATAGGAACTTTGCTTATGTTCTGTTGCAACACTTTAATGCCTTTACTTGCTTGTGCTCTCAATTGTTATTTTCACATTAGGGAAATAATACTTTGGGAAAAGGAGTTGAGTGTCTTAGGCCCTTCTGCCACTTCATTCTGTCCTTTGCAGATCACATAATCACAGAATAGTTTGGGTTGGAAGGGACCTTGGGGAACATCCAATTCCAACCCCATGCCACGAGCAGGGACACCTTCCACTATCCCAGGTTGCTCCAAGCCCCGTCCAACCTGGCCTTGGACACTCCAGGGATGAGGCAGCCACAGCTTCTCTGGGCACCCTGTGCCAGGCCCTCACCATCCTCAGAGCCAGGAATTCCTTCCCAATATCCCCTCTCACCCTGCCCTCCTTTAGCGTAAAGCCATTCCCCCCTGTCCTGTCACTCCAGGCCCTTGTCCAAAGTCCCTCTCCAGCTCTCTTGGCGCCCTTCAGGCTCTGGAAGGGGCTCTCAGGTCTCCCTGGAGCCTTCTCTTCTCCAGGTGAGCACCCCCAGCTCTCCCAGCCTGGCTCCAGAGCAGAGGAGCTCCAGGCCCTGGAACATCTTCCTTTGGGCTTGCTCCAGCAGCTGCATGTCCTTCTGGGTTTGGAAGCCCCAGAGCTGGTTGGAGCACAGCAGATGGGATCTCAGACACACTGGCCTTCCTTTGGCTACTGGAAATAGGATATTGTGGAGTACTTCTCTTAGCTACCTTTATTTTCCTGAAGCTACTAATGAATGAGAAAATAAGCAGCTCTCTTATGTGCCCTTCTGTGCCCTTAAGTTCTGCAGTGGAGATGAGCTCAGCTGGTTGGTGGTGCACATCCCCTTTTCCATCACTGCTGGGTGTGGATGTCATGTCAGGCAAAGCGGGAACTGTTCTGGGATGCAGTTATCCATGGCTTAAAGAAGTTATCTGGACTAAGTCATAAGGAAGGTTTTGATATCTCAAATATTAGTCGTTTCTGTATGATCTCAAGTGTTGCTCATTATCACTCATTAGTGCTGTCAAACATCACAAAATTTGGATCTGAGCTGTCTGCAGTTCTTCCCTTTGGGCATTAGTGAATCTTTCACTATTTTTGCTGCTGAGCTGAACTCCAACAGAGAAAATTCTTTGGTGTTGTCCTTAGAAGTTTTAGTTAGATAAGAAAATAATCTCTTCCAGAAATTACAGTTTCTATGGTTATTGAAATGCATTTGAAAATATTACTCAGCTACTCCCTAGAAACAGAATAGACAAAATGAAACAACTGATTATTTACTTAAAACTGTTCTTTTTTGTAGGGAAGGAAGAGGTTCTACTTCTGTATTCTCAATTACTTGGCTTTAGTGAGATGAAAAGTAATCAGTTCCCAACAGTTAGAGCAGCATTCTCACCTTCCTTGCAAATCCCAGTTCAGCAGGGATTGTTCTGAGATTCTTGGCTCCTTCTGGCTTGGGAGATGTTTGTTAACTGTCAGACTAATGTGTCGTAGATATGTTTATTATTTTATTTTCAGAACTCTGGATTCATAGAATCATAACATATCCTGAGTTGGAAGGGTTACAGAAGGATCATGGAGTCCAGCCCCTGGCCCTGCACAGGCACCCCTGCAATCCCACCCTTTGCATCCCTGGGAGCATTGTCCAAAGGCTACTGGAGCTCTGGCAGCCTTGGGGCCGTGCCCATTCCCTGGGGATCTGCCCCAGCACCCTCTGGGGGAGAACCTTTCCCTGATTTCCAGCCTGACCCTCCCCTGGCACAGCTCGAGCCCTTCCCTGGGGTTCCAGGGAGCAGGAGAGCAGAGATGGGAGCTGCCCTCTGGTCATTATTTATGTGGGACAGACAGACCAGCCAGCTGAGGTGGCTCAGGCTGCCTGAGGGTCAGGGTGAGATTTCTTCCAGCCATTATTAGAGATGTATCTGAAGCATCTGTGTTTGAGTTTAATGAAACAAAGTCCACTGTAAATCATAACATAATTCATAAAAGAACTTTGCTTGTAGGAGTGTAGTACGAGCTGTCTGACTTTGATCTTGCCAGATGCATTTCTACCTTGAGGCTTTAGACTTCTTTTCCCCATTCCTATTTTAACTTGCTGTATGTGTAGTTTGTCAGCCTGGCGGCCCTCAGCAGATGTTTTTACACAGTTGGATTATACTGAGGTTTTTTATTTTTTTGCTACTTTTCTGTTACCGTTGGAAAAATTCAGAGTACAGTAAAAGCTAGAACAAATGAGAGGAAAAGGAGCAGTGCAGCAGCTTTTCAGCTTAATACTATATTATTGCCCCAAATAGGTTAACCCAGATCAAACTTAGCAAAAGTATTAGTTAGAATCAGAGCCATGGAATGATCTGGGCTGAGGGGACCTTAAGGTTCCTCTCATTCCAACCACCTTCCATGGGCAGGGACACCTTCCACTAGACCAGGTTGCTCCAAGCCCCACCGAACCTGGCACCAGTGTCTCATCACCTTCATGGTGGAGAATTTGTTCCTAGTATCCCATCTCACCCTGCCCTCCTTCAGCTTAAAGCCATTCCCCCCTGTCCTGTCACTCTATGGCCTGGTCCAAAGTCCCTCTCCAGCTCTCCTGGAGCCCCTTTAGGCACTGGAAGGGGCTCTCAGGTCTCCCTGGAGCCTCCTCTTCTCCAGGTGAGCACCCCCAGCTCTCCCAGCCTGGCTCCAGAGCCAAGGAGCTCCAGCCCTTGGAGATCTCCATGGCCTCCTCTGGCCTTACTACCCTTTGAGTAAAGAAGTTCTTCCTCACATCAAATCTAAACCTGCAATTTTTTTACTCAATAGCCGTTTGTGCACAGAACCACATTGGTTCAGTTGTTGTTCCATCTGTAAAGTCAAAACAAAAGCTTTCAAAGGCACCATAAGATCTGCACACAGTTCTGGGAGCAGGGAACAGGACCTTAGACAAGCAAAATCCTTGGCTACCTTTTAGTCTGCTGACAAGAGATGGTGTTTTGAGATCTAAACCATGGCCTTTTCCACACAGACTTTGCACAATTCTGGAGCTCACATAGTCCTTTCCAGCAGGTGGAGCATCAGTTCATTTACTGACTGCAGACACAGGAGGAAAAAATAAATGTCCAGCTCAGCTTATAATGACAGCAGCTCTGTGCCAGGCTGCCCTGAGAGGCCAAGAGAGGAGTATCTCACTCCTGAGAGCCCTTTGTAGCCATGAATTGCACGTATTAACAGCCTTACTCAGTCTCTCATACAGGCTTTGTTTCCACCTTGTTGAGCATAAAGAGCAAAGAAGTAAGGAGAGTACCCAGGGAAGTCCAAAGCCTTTTCATCTCAGCTGTTGGGGTTTGAGTGACTGTTAGACTTAGAAAAAAATAGGGGATTCTATATCCTGTAAACATATGAATTTTCCCTGAAATTTAATTCAAATTGATCATTTTTTTGTGAATATGAAAATAAAGAATTTTAAAGGAGAGGATTCTCACTGAGAAATACTTCATTAAAAGGACATTTTTTGCTTTCCTCCTCTTAGCGTCAGTAGGAACTGTTTTCCTTTCAATGTCTGTCACTGGTTCCCTGGGTATTTCGTTTGCTAAAGAGTCTTTGCAGGTAAAAGTTCTCTGGGGAAATGATGGGAAGGAACAAAAAAATCTAATTTGTCCAGGAGACTCAGTGCAGGTACCTGAGCCACATGGAAACAGGAATTCTGTCTGCTTGAACAGCACCTGCACTGTGGGAGAGTGATCAAGGGATCACTCAGGGGCTTGACTGGACATCCTCAGAGTCTAAAGGCAGTAAGGCATCCGTGCTCAGGGCTCCCTCCTCTCCAGCCCTGACTGCCTGACCAGAGCCCCTTGACCTGTGCTGGGTTCTGCCCAAGCAAGTCTGCCTTCTTCAGGCTCCTCATGAGCAAGAGTGACTTCTTTTTATGGATGAGCTGGTGCTAACCAGAGCCAGGATTGCCATAGATGAGCATCTTGTATCCAGAAGATGCTTAATGTAAGTTCATGCAGCATTTCCTTTTATAGGGTCATATCCCTTCAGAGTTAATTTGTAATTATGCATCCACATTCCTTTGAGGCCTTATTTATAACTACCTGGTTACAAGGAAGGCTGTTAGAGAGGCATTGCCAGTCTCTTCACTCTAAAAATCACACCTTTTATCTCTTTATTCTCTTATCAGCAGTCTCTGTTATCTACTGCCTTGGCCTATCCAAAACACTTATCAGAACTTAACTGCAATGTCATGAATTAAAAGGGATGTTCTGCCAGTGTAAGGCAAGTGGGAATTAATGGCCACTAATATATTCTTTGTCAAGTTTATCACCTGGAAATATCAGTGAAGTGGATGAGAGTAGGGATTTTTTGTTTCTCTTTAAAAGTAATCTCTAAAATGTTAACTAGACAAACTGTTAAGAGATTAAAACATTTCAAATTGCATAAACTATTTTAGAAAACTTAGCCCTTGAAAACAGTCTTTTATTCACTGTTAACTATTACGAAACTATTATCTGAAGTATTTCAGAGTAGAGTAGTTATTTGTCTGGAACTTCTGTCTTGAGCTGCAGAGCTTGTTCTTGCCACACCCCCTCTGGAATCCTTTCCAGGATTATGCCAAAGGAAAGCTGCATCTCTAATTTATGAGCAATATTCTAGTATCTAGTCTAGTTTGTTACTTTTACTTAGAGATGGGGCTTTTTATGTCTTCCCTCCCCACTTTGTCAGCTAGCTCCACTAAACAGGTGAATAGTTAATTTCCCTTATTAAGGTGTGAGGCATTAATAGAATTAATGGAATGGTCCTTTTGCCACATGATCTATAATAATGAGGATAATTTCTGAAGGGTACCATGGGAGATTAAAAATAATAAGTAATATCGACTTCTTTGTTTCTTTACAAATTATGAATTTTATATAGGAGTCTCCAGGCAACCAGCATGTGTTTGATGGTTGTAAGAACAGAGATCAAAAGGAGTCATCAGTTCTTCTCCAAGATGCCTTTGACTTCCCTGAAATTCAGCAGTGTGAAACCACGATCTGTCAGCTCAAAAGCAATGTACCTTGTCCTGCAGGAGTCAGGGTGGAACTCCTGCCCATCTTTTTATTGGCAAGTAGAGTATTTTGCAGAAGAGATCCGTATCATCTGTTTCCAAAGTCCAAAAAGAAATGAGAGCAGTGATTCCTGCAGTAATCAGAATGAGAAAACACACCCACATTGTGTAAACTTGAATTGCACTCTTAATTTGTTCTACCTGTTGTTTGCTGTGAAGTGAGAATTTGACAGCAGTAAGGGATTTATATTCCTCCTGTGGGGTGATGCTGGATTCTATGCTGAACTTTATTCCTCTTTTCCATGGAGCTGGAAGGTTTATTTTGTGTTTGAAGATTTCTTTAGCTGCGGTTTGCAGAGTCATGCTCATGGCAGGGTATGTGCACCTTGAAGTGAGTGCTGTGGGCAGCTGCAAGTTGCTGAGTGCTGTTGTGTGACAGGTTAACTCTTCTTTTAATCTTTGTTTGGGTTTGATAAAATTTTAGGAAGCAAGATGAAAAAACACTGCTTACTGTTAAAGTCATGTCTGACAATGCTCATTCCAAACATCCAATCCTTTAAGTATGGTTTACTTCAGAATTCCTTTTAATAGGGTAATTTTATAAAGTCAGATTTGGAGAAAGGTTTTAGGGAGAGATACCATGTCTTCTAAAGCCTGTCCGTATGGTTGGAAAACACCAATAAGCTTTGACATACAATTGTTTCATCAGATCAGCAGAGTAGTAGAGACCTTCCTCTAAACTCATGCTTGAACAATCCAGCTTGAACAGTTCAGCTCTTTGTGATTTGTGATGGCTGTAGGTAAGGCGTGCACATGCCAAAGCACTTCTGAAATGTATTAATAAAGTTTAATTTCAAAAGTCTGAAGTAAGATTTAGTTTGATCTCCTGGAGGCATTGCAAACAGGCTGAGCTTTGACAAACAAAGCACATGTGAGAACTGCCTTTATGGAAATGATTTGCTGAACTTCATCTCTTTGTGCCCATATTCTGTAATTCCATCAGCAGCATATCTTTGTTGGCAAAACATTACTGTGTTTTTGCTTTTAGTTGGAAAGTTACACAATTAAAACCAGACACTTTAGAAATTGATTTACTTTGGAACTCACAGAGCAGAGTTTTTCATATGTAATAGTTAAAACGCTGAAAGCTATAAAGTAGAAATTAGATAATATTTATTCATTGTTCGCACACTTTCTATGTGTATAATTTCACACTTTATATAGAAAATACACTTTAAAAAAAATGTTTCTTGTAATGCCTGAATGATGTGCTTCATTGTGTGGTGGCTGTTGATCCTGGCTGAAGAAAGCAGCATGGTGATGTTTCTTTGGAAACACAGGAATTGGCTCTTTATTCTGCTTCAGTGGAAGGTGACTGTGCGTAGCAAACTCGCAGTTCCATTCTGCAGAGAAACTCCTGACAGCTTCAGTTCTTACACACTCGTGGAGGTGTTGGCTGTGATTTGCAGAGCTGTTCACTGTGGAGCTCATCACTGTGCTCACATTTCTGCAATGCAGCTGTGGAAAAGTTTTCCTACTAGTGAGATCAAATTTGTTTAAAAACGTTAAAAAGACGACCAGAATTTGGTTTGATTACATTTTTTTTTCCCAGTAGTCTCCCTGAATTAGCACTGTGAAGAGATGTTCAGGTGTAAGAGGTGACTGCTTCTGTTTTCTCATGTTGTTCCTCAGGGCTGTGTTTAGCATTTGGTAGCACTTGTGTGGTACCTGTCCCTGGAAATCAGGCAGTGTTCCCAGAGGTCACTGGTGCCAGGTACATATTTAGACAAAAGGAAGTTAAGACATCATACAAGGACATAAATGTAGCAGTTAACACGGAGCTGGGATCTAGCCCGTGGTACTGTCTGGATGTTCTCCTGGATGACGAACATTTTCTGAAATGCAGTGATGGGAAAGTTGTGGGAAGGGAGTCTCAGTTAGAGGAGAGTTTTCCCTCCCATTTAAATTTTCAAAAATTCCATATAATGCTTTGAAAACAGGGAAGGGCAAACTCTGTGTAGCCCAAATACAGGCATTATGAATGAAAAATTATGGTAAAAACTCATCAGTAAACTAATCTTTGGAACGAATTTTTCTGTATTGTGTATATTATCTGACATCAGGCAGCAGAGCATGAAAAATAAATCTGCTGCTTGAAATCTCTTTGACAGTGATTAGAATTTTTCACAGGGAGAAGGAAAAGTGGAAATCTGTGAAAGGATAAATAACTGAGGTGCCTTTGTAGTTTTGCTGTCCTCACTTTCAAAGAGTGGGGCTGTGCAAAAGCTTGATGGCTCAAAGGTGGCTGCTTTTCTTTAGGAGCTCCAGAGCTGCATCCCTTCTCCATATTCACTGTGGATGGCTGTGCTGCAGAGGTAGCCAGGTATGGGAACTGCCCAGGTGTCTGTGGGGAAGGAAGGGTCAGGAGAAAGGATCTGGCAAGGTGTTAGAACGTGCAGGTGGCAGTTTTCTGGCAACGCGTGGGAAGAGACCAAGTAGCAGGACCTGTTCTGATGGTGGAGAAATAAAAGGTAGAAAGCCATTAAGGTCAAAGTGACCAGGGAATAAGAGTTTGGTCCTTGGGAAGAGCAGAAATGGAATTGGGTCATGTGAAAATTACAGGAAAGCTGAATTTATGCAGCTGAGGAAATAGATGTGATTGCTACTAGAAACAAAGGAAATTGGAGCAGTTAGGAGAAAAAAAACCCTCAACAAAAAGCTAACACTTTTGTAAGTCAGCTAGTAGTAAAAGCAAAGCCAGTGGAACAGAGGGAAGCACTGATGGATGGCATCAGGAATACTTTATTCATCTGTAAACTTAGAACTAAAGCTGCAGCGAGTTAGAGTCCTTAAGGAAATCAAGTTTCTAGTTGTATGGAAATGATGGCGTTCAAAGTACACTACCTAGAGGATGGGTTGGAGCAATGTGGTCACTTTGAGTATGAGAACTAGAAAGAAACAACTAGAAAGAGGTGAGGAAGTTGGAACTGAGGAATTGCAGGTCAGTCAGAGTAACTGCTACAGTGATCCTAGGAAAAAACCCAAAGTAGCTATTTCTGTGCATGTTGAACTTTGCAGGGAGAAGTGCAGGGTCACCATGGGTTTGTGGAGAACAGGTTGTGCCAGCGGGGTTGTTCCTGCCAGCAGTGGGACAGGCACTCCAGAATGTCCTAGAAGCCAGCTTGGTGCAGCCTTTCATAGTGGCTCAGAAGACTTTTCTGTGATGGATGTGTGGTGGTGTAAATAAGTGGGAAGTACAAGATGGAGCTATTGTCAGGAGTGTCACAGCTGCTCGGGAAGGTGTAGACAGGGAGTAGCTGTCTGTCCTTCCCGGCAGAATGAGAGTGGTTTGAGCTAGAGTGCAAATTTGTACTCTGATATTAGTCAAGCTTTCAGCTCTACACAACGATTTTTGTTTGATACCAATTGGAGAAGAGTGCAAGGCAACAGAAAGACAAAATTACAGTATGGAATAGTGGTGACACAATTGCATAATGGGAGTTGAAATAAAGAAGTGGGAAAGGTTCTTTATTTTCGCCAGAGCAGCTCTGTACCCAAATGCAGGTGTGTGGGTATCACACTGAAATATGGGTCTGGGCACAGGATAAACTTGATTAATGTGTCACACTGTTGAAAGGAGAACAGACACTGAGGGACAGAGACAGCACTGCTTCCCGTGGGGCACGTGGGATAGGGTCTCTGAATACTGAGTCCAGGTGAAGGTACTGTGCCTTCAGAAGGAACCAGTTGGAAGAAGCAGAGGAATGCAACAGCAATGAGTAGAGACCTTTGAAAAATCCTTGCAAAGAGTGAAGGAATTGGAGCTCCTAAGTCAAAGGAAGATTGGAATTATAAATGCCGAGATACCTAAACGATTGCTGCAGGGAAGGAAATGATATGTTCTGTGTGCCTGTGATGGATCAGATAAGAAATAATGGGCTTAAATTTCAACAAGGAAGATTAAGGGTAGACATTAGGAAAACCATACCACTATGAAAGCTGTCTAGAGAAGTGAGATAGAGCACCTGGGAATGTGCAGGATCCATTGCTGGAGGCCTTCCTTGGTGGGTTGGGCTAATGTCACCTGGTGTGTGTCAGGAATAGTTCCTCAGACCAGGTGAGTGGGCTGCATCACCTCTCAAATCCACATTTTAGTCTTCAGGTATCAGTAATTATGAATTTCAAATTTATCAGGCACATGCCCCTTTGAAGTTGCTCCAAGGTGGGACACATGGAAGGGAACAGATGTGCTCTGCCAGCACAGCTGGGTGGAAGCTGCACTTCATTTTGTTTCCATACTTTTAAGTGGGCTCTGACTCATTTCTTGGGGTTCTTCTTTGTCTTTCTGTGTCCCCTGACTGGTATAAACAGTTCACTTCAATAGGTGCCAGGTATAAGTACCTGCCCTCATAAATTGAAGTTGATTACAGGAAGTTTGTATTTATAGGAAAAATACAAGGAACCCAGTTTTGACATAAAGTTTTAACTAAAGGAAATTTCAATCATGTATAGTTGGTTTTAAAGGAACGTAAAATATACAACAGTAGTTTCTCTTTAAAAAGTTATTGCAAAATTGACTCTTCAGCTTAGTTTCTGGGTGCATTTTCAATAATTTTCTGAACAGGAACAAAACCAAACAGAATTGATTTTCAGTTATCTCTTGTTTCTGAAATGAGGTTGAACCCAACTGGTATTCAGAGACTATTGCAAACAAACAAAGAATAAATGTGTTCAGAAGGAAACCAGTTGTTTTCAGGAGTCCTTCAGTGGAGCAGTTCCCGAGCCAGGAACAGCAGCAGCGATTGTGCTTCGGTGGTGAAGTGGCAGCGACCCTGAGAGAGTGGCCAGGCCTTTAAAGAGCCATCGGGTGTGGGATCCTGCACAGAGGGGTGAAACGGCTCTGGTGAGCCCCTGACAGGGACTGAAACAGCAAATTTGAAACATGCCCCATTTAGTGCTTCATTAATATGTATTTGGGGCAGGTAGGAGGGGAAATAATCATAGAGGAGTGTATTGGGCATACTGGAAGTTTGTGTGTCAATCAGCCTTTGAGATTTGAGTGTGCGCACTGCTAAAGCCCTCTATGTGGGATCTCAGAATCTGTGATGATCTGGAGGTCCTAAAAACATCTTGCTGACCCCGTTCTGCTCGCTCGGAGTGTTCCTGTGCCTCGGAGAGAGCCGGGGCTCCCAGCCCGTGGTGTGTTCCAAGATGGTCGGTCCGGCGGTGCAGGCGCAGCCAGCGCTGCTCCTGCCGCATTGTTCGGGCAGCTCTTCCCTGCCTCCATAAACAACTGCGCCGCTGATTAATGCGCCCGCGTTTGCCACTTAGAGCTGGTTTAGATAGAGGCAGGGAAGTCATTAAGGGCTTGGCAGCAGTCCAGGGTACATCTGGGACTTGGGAGCTGCTGCTGGGGCAGGGAGGAGGGCGGCGGGCAGGAGCTGGGGCAGGGAGGAGGACGCTTGGCAGAGGAAGGAGCTGGGGCAGGGAGGGGAGCGATGAGGCAGGAGCTGGCGCTGGAGCAGGGAGGAGGACACCGGGCAGGAGGCAGGAGCTGGGGCTGGGAGGAGGGCAATGGGCAGGAGGCAGGAGATGGGGCTGGGAAAGGGAGGAGGACATCAGTCAGGAGGCAGGAGATGGGGCTGGGAAAGGGAGGAAGGCACTGGGCAGAAGGCAGGAGATGGGGCTGGGAAAGGGAGGGAGACACCAGGCGGGAGCTGGGGCAGGGGGCAGGAGGAGGATTCCGGATAGGAGCTGGGGCAAGAGGAAGGAGGAGGATGCCAGGCAGGAGCTGGGGCAGGCGGTCGGCAGCACCCGCGTCTTCTCTTGGCTGACTTTCAAAAGCGGCAGAAAAGCAGCTACGGGCGCTAATTGTAGCTGGGTCCTGAAGTGAAAATGTTTTGTGACAGTTGAAAGAATTTAAAGAGGAAGGAAGATCGGTTTAGTGTCAGCTGCAATTAGATAATCAAAGCTTAAAAATCCTGCTCTGTTGATACCTTCACCTAGAGCTGAGGAGCGGAGCGAGGGAAGGGGGAGGAGGGCTGTGCGTGGAAAGGGCATTTCCATAGCCAGTGCAGCCGAGGCCCGGCCGAGCTCGCAGGTTGTCTGGGCGCGCGCTTGCACAGAGAGATTTTCTTGGCAGCTCTACAGGATGAGGCTTACACTGTACACAGCCGACATATTGAAGCCGGGAGCCCTGGAGAACGTAGAGGCAGGAGTAGAAACAGCTCTGCACACAATGTAGCGTCTCCTAGGATGGTTGGGCGGCTCCTTTCTTCAGGTATTTTATTACCCATCAGCCCTTTTTAGAGCCAAAAAAAGAGAGAAAGTAACCCTAACCCTGAGAAAATAGCATCTGCTTCTGTTAAATCAATTTATTACATAACATTTCAGCGAGAGAGCAGCAGCACAGCGTCCTGAGCTTTTGGCTGCGTTTCAGGTTTGATAAAATGGCGTCTTCGCAGCGAGCTGCTTGTAAAGATATGTTGCACTGAGCAGAAAAAATGCAATGATTTGGTGTTTTCTACTGCTGCTTTTGTGTTGGAGACGTAGCTTTTAGTGGGATCTTTACTAGTAATGAAAAATCTTGTTTATTTCTGTTTGTTTTCTTAATGCATTTAAAAGCTTTCAGCATCAGAGGAAAAGAACTACGTTTGAATGTCGTAGTGCAGAAAATGAAAAGGGTTTAACAGGCTTTCCCCTGTGTGGGCTTAGCTATGGTTTAGTTTTAAAATAAATAAAGCTGCTTTATTCAATGCTTCCATCTCTTTTCTGCCTTTCCACGTTATGTGTGCTGTGCAAGATTTCAGCTTCCTCAATCCATGAGACTTGTTGTGAGTGAGCTTTGTAGGGGCTTCAGATAGATGCCAGTTTTCAAATCTGTCTCTGTGCCTAAAGCTGGATGCAGCAGGTAACCTGAAATATTAGCACTACAGTGCCCAAATTTTCTGCTTTATTATATTTTGTGCTTCAGAATAGATGCTTATGTCATGTTTTCTTTATTAAATTAGGCTACATTTGATTTAGAACTTAAAATCTTCCTGGCAATTCCTATTTAATTTAGACTTGGAAAAACTCATTTATAGTGTTTTAAAGATACGCTCTTGTGGAATTGAAAACTATTTTTTGGGGGGGAGAAAGTAATTTGCCCTTTTTTGCTCATCCTCCTACTCAGAATCACTAACCCTTGTGTGCCAAGGAAAATCCCCAGTGGGACTGTCACTGGCCCTTGGGACTTTTCTCTGTCCTGCGTGTCAGAGCAGGGAGCACTGTCTGTGGTCTGTCCTGTGGGCAGTGCAGGGTGAGCCAGGGGCTCTCGTTGTTGTTACGTGACTAACATGGACTGAAAAATAAAACTGGTAATAAGAGGGGAGTCACTGTTAGATCTGATTTAAAACCGGGTGAGCACAATTTTTTAATAATGTTCCATTAAAAGTTTATCCCAGGGCTTTTCCATTTCGTACCCTATCCGTACGTTGGTTCCTAAATCAGCTGAGTGTTGTGTTATAGTTGGGGATACAGGATTTTACTGCACAGCATTTGAAATAATTACTGTGATGGAAGCTATGAAGATACAGTTACTTTTCAGTTGAATAAAAAAGTTAAATATTATTGTAAATGACATTTTCAGAGGAGGATGGAAGTTTGGGGTCAGTTGCTTGTACAGGCAGAGTATCTTGCTTTTCTAAGAAATGCATGCAACAGCTTCTCCCATTTCACTCTGCTCATACTTTGCATTTGTAATCTATGTAAACACTAAACTGATTTTGCAACTAATTATTCATTACCAAACACAGCCAAAAATGTTTTCTGCTCTTAATAAGTATTGAATTGAAGCTGGTCGAGTGTGTTGGCTACAGTATGTAATAAAACCAGCAATCTCCTCCCACCCCATTAAGGATATTATTTAAAAAAAACCCAGCAACCCAAAACAAAACAACCCCCTCATGCTATTGGGAACACTGATCAGAGCTGTGCATTTTTTAGGTCATGTGTATGACTGCAGTTGGACAGAAGTTCTGTGCTTGTTATAAACAAATTTCAGCCATTATCCTCAAATTGATGTTTCCTTCCTGGGCTGAAGAAATGTTGCTGATCAAGGCAACTATATTTTCTAAAAGATACCTAATTAAGATTTTTAAACACAAAGTATCAATTTAAAAATCAGTTTCACTTTGTGGTGTCCCAGTACTAGGATTTGCTAACACAGGATACCTGTGGTTCCTGTTCCTTGTGCCTTGTTTACAGTCTTTGCTCAGCTCACAGAGCAGGGATAGAAACCCTTCTGGTGGACTCAGTGCTTTTATTTTGGATCTTTGCATAAATAAAGAGGAACTAATTCTTAAGAATTTTTAAAATTGGTTTCCCGTTTGTCTTAACAACTTTGAAAATAAAATATTGGGAATTTCTATGAAGAGTTGGTTTCCTAGAAAGTTGGAGGAAATCTGTGTTTTCAAAAGAAATCCCCAAACAGAAAAATTCTCTAGATTTAATCATACAAAATATTTTACTTTCATTTTTTTCCCCAAATGTTTAAGGTCTTGACAGATTAAGTAGGCCTGTACTACTCATTTATTTCATAGGAGTGAACTCCTTTTAGTGCAGAGAAAATGGAAAAATGCCTTTTGGTTATTTGCTTCTAGAGACAAGAATATAAAAATTATTCTCTTCAGGACCTGTACTCAAGCTCTTCTGTTTGTCTGGCAGCAAAGTCACAGTTCTTGCAGGTTTCTGTTCATTTTGTGAGGCTTTTTTCCCTTCTCTTCATCTGTCCTGTTTCTTACAAGCTTTATAGCAGCAGCCTTTGGTGTTAGAAGGGGTAGTTCCAGTGAGTGTTGGACACTGTGAGGTTGTTGCACGTTTTTGCTCCATTTTTTGGATCCGTGACTTGTGGAAGGCACTGGTGCGGTCCCGCTGCCTCCGGAGCAGGGATTGCTGTTTCCATGTCCCCTGCACGGAATTATTGTAATCCCTAACAAAGTCACCACTTTCAGATTAGTCCCTGGTAATTATTGAGGGCGTAATCTGAACCTCAGGAAGAGCGACTGTGCCGGTGGTACAGGAGAGGGAGCACCTGGATTTGCAAAGCCTTAGGAAGCCAAGGGGTTGGGGCAGTGCTTGTGCCGCTTCCCAGCCACACATTCCTGGTGGGACACTGGAGTGTCCATTTTCTATTCTTAACATGGACATCTCTTGGTTTTTATAGTTCTTCTCCCTCATAATTCTCTTTTCTTCTTGTTTCTCTTACTGCTCCTCAAAATCTGGTCTCTTATTTAATGAATTGTTTAGCTCCCTACTCTCAGGAATCATTCTAAACTGTTTTGTCATGTTCTTCTTCAATTCCACCCCTTCCCTTTGTCTTCTGTCTCCTAAGTGCTCTCAAACTCGAGCATTGCTTTACCCACCATCTTTAGGGTAGAGGAGAAAGGAAATGATGAAACAAGCAGCTCTCTTTCATCTCACCTTGTTGGTCGTGGTGCCGTTTTTGTGAGTGTGGAGACGTCCTGTGCCGTGCTCTTGATCCTCCTTCCCAGGCCTCCCCTCACAGCTCTGCTCGGGCAGCTCCAGCCCTCTCCCAGCACCCGCACGTGGACCTGAGGTTTCAGCTTTGACAAGACCTTTTGCTGGAACAATGTATTTCCAGCCACTTTTAAATCCTTCTGTCATGTCTCAAACGCAGCCTCGAGTCGCACCACCCACAGGGTTGAAAAAAGTCTCGTATAACTTCTCTTATCTGATTCCTTGGTTGCCTCAACTTCTTATCTTCTGGCCTGGCTTGCCACTGCTTTTTTCCCTTTGTTCATTCCCACCCTGCTAAGAATGTTCCTCGGCTCATTTCTGTGACCCTGCTGACCCTTTTAAAGTCATTTCACAGGCTGCCTTCCCCTTCCATGTCTTATCTGGGATTCTGGGCTCCATTTAACACCTGTGTTAGAAATTTAGGTTATCAGGTAAATGTTCAACCTGCTTCCTTAGCTCGGTGCTGTACCAGGAATACCAGGATGCTTTCTTCCTTTCCAGCCATTGCACGGAGGGGAAGGAATCCATGTAAATACAGGTGGCCCCATTCACATTCTTTCAGATTTGTCATGTACTGGTCAATTACTACAGAAGAAATCCTTCCCTGTGAGGGTGGTGAGGCCCTGGCACAGGGTGCCCAGAGAAGCTGTGGCTGCCCCATCCCTGGAAGTGTCCAAAGCCAGGTTGGACGGGGCTTGGAGCACCCTGGGATAGTGGAAGGTGTCCCTGCCTATGGCAGGGGGTGGGATGAGATTATTTTTAAGGTCCCTTCCAACTGAAACCATTCTATTTTCTATGATTGTTTAGCACTTTCTGTGAAACGTCAGGCTTTTCCTGGCATTATGAGAAGACAGTTGATGAACTAAGACTGTTTTCCCTTCCTTTCTCTAAAATTCTTTTACTTCAATTATTGTAATTAAAAAAAAAAATTCGTGTTGGTTTAGCATGCTGTTTCTTCATCTTGCAAAATCTTCATAAGGCAACCAAGTAATCACCTCCCTTTCTTAAAAAGCTACAGGTGAAATGTGTGAATAAGACTTCGTCAAAGAGAGAGGGAGAGAGCCTTTTCTAATCTTGGAACAATTTTTTGCAGTATCAGAACACCTCTAATTGGAGAAACTAATCACACCAAAGCATTTGTGATTTAAATTAATTCATATTAGGCATTTGCTCTTAACAGCTTGTTGGGGAGGTTTGTTGCATCCATCTTCCCCTCAAAAATATTCATTTTATTCACAAATCACAAAGAGTAGAAGTCATGTTTCAGCAGATTTACAGCAAGTAAAAATAATTGACATCCAAAATTTGTTACTTTGACACATGCAAGCACTTAAGAGGAACTCTTCTGCAGATTGTCTCTCGTACAGATCCCTTGGATCAGACTGAAATACTTGTTATCAAATTCCTATCAAAAGAAACTAAGAGGAGTCATCTTGTAGAGAGCCCTTGGGATGGAAACTAAATGCAAAATCTTGACCAAAGCTCAAGTTCTTAACATGAGATGTGTTGTGCCTTCCAGTTTAACTTCATACCCTAGTGAGCAAGTAGATGCTGAAGAGCTTTTGTTGAGTTTTTGGGATTAGTGTCTGTGCTTGAGGATGAGACAGTGCTGAAAAGGCTCAGCATCGCCATTCATTGGCTTGGGGGAACAGGGGACTGTGTGTGCAAATGCAAAGTGAGGTTTAAACCACATGTACAGCCTGTGAGAGGTAAGTTTCTTAACAAAACTGTTGGTTATTTAGAGATGCCCAGGTTCCCTGCTAAAATATAAATTAGTGGTGTTTATAATTGACATCTAACAGTGAAGGTCTTTGGGTTTCTCTGAAGAATGAGAATTGAGTCAAAATAAATGGTAAGAGTCTGCTAGATATTCTTCTGTGTTTTTTCCAAATTTGCTTTTTAGACTTTTCACATAGATTAGTATATTTGCTCTTCTTACTTATTGCCTGCTTATTATTTTTACTAGCACACTAAGGGCTAGAAAATGCTTTCTCTGTTCTAAAATGAAATTGTTTCATTTTTTAAATCGAGAGTTTTGCCAGATTAAAAAAAAACCAAAAAATTAATATGAGCATCGTGCACCATTGTAGTGAGGAAAATTGCTGTATTACGTTAGAGAACGTACTCTAAATTTTAGCAGAATGTAGTGCTGTAACGAGTGGTGTAAAGCAGTACTTAATAGAGGGCTTTTGCAGTGCTTGAACAGTGGACTCATTTTTAACCTTGGCTCCTTTCAGATCTCAGCCACAGTGGATTGGGAGACCATTATGAGAATTCCCACTGGGGACAGCAGCCCGCTTTCAGGAGTGAAGGCAACTGCAGCTGGGATAAAGTGATAATAGACAGGACTGACAAGGAAGCGTGGCCTTCCATTACCGGAGCTGAGACTGAGTCTGCCTCAGAATGTACTACAGACACTGACTCTGCCTCCAACTGTGGCTCAGAGAACAGTAGCATGGCTACAGGGAGTGCCCAAGGCAACTTCACTGGACATACAAAGAAAACTAATGGCAATAATGGCGCCAACGGAGCACTCGTCCAAAGCACTTCTAACCAGAGTGCCCTTGGAGCTGGTGGAGCAAACGGCAACGGCAGCTCGGCCAGGGTGTGGGGGGTGGCTGCAGGCTCCAGCTCTGGCCTAGCTCACTGCTCTGCCAGTGGTGGGGATGGAAAGATGGACAACATGATGGGAGACGGTAGAAGTCAGAACTGCTGGGGTGCTTCCAACTCGAATGCTGGCATTAATCTTAACCTTAACCCTAATGCCAATCCAGCTGCCTGGCCTGTACTTGGACATGAAGGAACTGTGGGAGCAGGCAACCCTTCCAGTATTTGCAGTCCAGTCAGTGCCATAGGTCAGAACATGGGCAACCAGAATGGGAACCCAACAGGCACCTTAGGTGCCTGGGGAAACTTGCTGCCGCAAGAGAGCACAGAACCACAAACGTCCACTTCTCAGAATGTGTCTTTCAGCGTACAACCTCAGAACCTTAACACTGATGGACCAAATAACACTAACCCCATGAACTCTTCACCAAACCCTATCAATGCAATGCAGACAAACGGACTGCCGAACTGGGGGATGGCTGTTGGCATGGGGGCCATCATCCCGCCCCACCTGCAAGGCCTTCCTGGTGCTAACGGAACAGCGGTTTCTCAAGTCAGCGGGGGCAGTGGTGAAGGAATGGGCAGTTCAGTGTGGGGGATGTCCCCAGGTAATCCTGCCACAGGAAACAGCAATTCTGGGTTCAGTCAGGGGAATGGAGACACTGTGAACTCAGCATTAAGTGCTAAACAAAACGGATCCAGCAGTGCTGTGCAAAAGGAAGGAAACGGAGCGAACGCGTGGGATTCGGGGCCTCCGTCCGGCCCCGGGGTCCTGGCGTGGGGCAGGGGCAGTGGCAGCGGCGGGGTTGGCAGTGTGCATTCTGGAGCGTGGGGCCACCCCGGCCGCAGCGCCAGCAATGGTGTCAACGGGGAGTGGGGCAAGCCCCCAAACCAGCATTCCAATAGCGACATCAATGGGAAAGGATCAACAGGGTGGGATAGCTCGAGTGTTTCCAGTCCGAATCCTGCCATGCAGCAGGGCAATGAACAAATGAACTCTTGGGCCAAAGCTGCAGCGTCTGGCACCACGGCTAGTGAAGGAAGCAACGACAGCGGTGGGAGTCAAAATGAAGGCAGTACTGGGAGGGAGGGGGCTGGAGAGGGCAGGAGGAGAGACAAAGGGATGATAGACCAAGGGCAAGTTCAGTTGCCAAGAAATGACCTTGACCCCAGGGTCCTGTCCAATACGGGGTGGGGACAGACCCCTGTAAAGCAAAACACTGCCTGGGAATTTGAAGAGTCCCCAAGGTCTGAACGGAAGAATGACAATGGAACGGAGGCCTGGGGTTGTGCAGCTACTCAATCTTCAAACTCAGGGGGGAAGAACGATGGGTCCATCATGAACAGTACAAATACCTCTTCAGTATCTGGGTGGGTCAACTCTCCACCGGCAGCTGTTCCAACAAATACAGGTTGGGGAGACAACAACAACAAAGCACCAAATGGCCCGGGGGGGTGGGGAGAGTCAGCAAGCTCTACTACTGTTAATAATGCTGCTGCTGCCAAAAGCGGCCACGCCTGGAGTGGGACCGCAAATCAGGAGGACAAATCACCTACCTGGGGTGAACCTCAGAAACCCAAATCTCAAAACTGGGGAGATGGACAGAAGTCAAATCCAAGCTGGACTTCAGGAGGTGGAGACTGGACTGATTCATCATCTGTTCCTGGACACTTGGGTGATGGGAAGAAGAATGGATCTGGATGGGATTCTGACAATAGATCGGGGTCTGGCTGGAATGATTCCACAAGGTCTGGGACCAGTGGGTGGGGAAATGGCACAAACAGCAAGGCTAATACAGGTACAAGTTGGGGGGAATCTTTAAAGCCAGGCCCCCAACAAAATTGGGCTAATAAACCCCAGGACAACAATGTGAGTAACTGGGGAGGAGCTGCTTCTGTAAAACAGACGGGGTCAGGGTGGGTTGGTGGGCCAGTGCCAGCCAAACAAAAAGAGAACTGTGAGGCAACTGGCTGGGAAGAGCCATCTCCACCGTCCATTCGCCGCAAGATGGAAATCGATGATGGTACCTCAGCTTGGGGCGACCCAAATTACAACAACAACAAGACTGTAAACATGTGGGATAGAAATAACCCTATAATTCAGAGCAGTACCACAACCAACACCACCACCACTAGCACCATTATCAACACCAATATGGTTGAACCTCAGCCATCGCACCAGTCAAGTGCCCAGCCGAACCGGTCCCCGCTGCTTGGCCCAGGTATGAACATTACTTTATAAGATACTTTGTAAAATAGGTTTATGGGACACTTTATTCCAGTACTACCTGATGATTGCTGTCTGTCCTGTCAGCAGGTAGAAATCCTGTATTTATGTCATAGAATATGTTTGTTCCTTGACTCTGAAGCAGTCTTTTCTTGAGGGCAGAACCCACGGAACCTGACACACATCTCCACAGTCCAGTGTAAGGAAGGCATAAAATAGTATCTGGTCAGTAACGTGGTAGATTCTTAGATCATGGATCTGTATTTATTTTGGCATCTCTTCCACAGTTACTTAGCACCTTTTAATTCAACCATCTGAGAGTTTGGGGTGCTGGGGCAAACGGTTCCTCTGCTTTTTGTCTGCTGTCCCCACTGCACAGGCTCAGTGTGTTTAGACAGTCTGCATCTGGTTTTTTTCTCCAAAACATCTTTTGGCAACATGTTTGTTAACAGTTCCATGAACCTAGGTTGTTGCAGTTTCTGTGTCCAGTTTGTTGTCTTTTATGAAGAAATGGGTCTCTTCTGTACTTCAGGGCTCAGGCATGGGCAGCATCCTGGATTTTGTGTGAGTCTCATAAAGGAGGAGTGGTTCAAGACGTTAATATTCAGGGTGGCTGAAGTTAGGTTGTCCTAATTTCAGGTGTGTTTCAAAGGCAAGTTTTTAGCCACCTAGGAATTTTTCTAGTCAAATGACAAGGTACTGTTGTAGACAAGCAGTGAGGAACAAAAATGCATAAAAAATGAGAAAAGTGCTTAAAGGGGGAGATATTCAAATAAAAGTTGCACTAGCAGCCCATAACCACAGACCTCTCCAAAATAAATTTAATCATGCAGTACTCTTTCAAATTCTTCATCTGAGTTTTGTCTCCAAGTTTTTGTTTCATCTTGGTCATGGCTAAATACTGACTTCGAACCACATTTTTCACCAAGTGGGATTTGTTCTCTCATTTTCATCATTTTTCTCTTTGATATTTTGAAATAATTCAAATTTACTCTGAGGTCTCTGTAAAAATAGTCTCATGTGCCCCACTCTGGTCAAATATTTGAACAGTAGAGGGTAGCTATTTTAATAAAGTAATATGTGCTCCAGAAGGAGAAATATTTACATGGGATTGTACTCGGTTAGCCCCACATTTGTGACTTAATTCATCCTTATTTAAAACTTTACCCATGAAACAAGAATTCAGATTTCTAAATTGTAGAGGAACTATCCTGAAAGCGAATTTTTGGTTCGTTTTGGCTGAGGTTTCGTTTTTCATTAAGGTGATTTTTGGAGGATTACATTGGTCCTTGTAAAACTGTTCATACACAGCAATGCATTGTTAATGCTATTCAAATAATCTAACACCTTGCAGAGGAAAGCTTAGAGTTCTGAGCCCTTCAGATTTTGAAAATGGGATTTAAAATCTGGTGTTAATCTGTAGTGATTCTTCTGGAGAATGGATAGTAGCAAAGGAAGGGTTTCTTTGAAGCAATGTTTATACACTCAGAGAACTCCTTGTGAACCTGCTCAAGCTGCCCCATGACCAGGTTAAAGTGACAGCGTTGGGCATCTTGCAAAATGTGAGCTAGAAAGATTCTAAGATCTTTTAAGATAAGCAGACCTTTTATCTTCTCTCTTTTTTTTTTTTTAATCTTTAAAAATAAGTTAACCTACTTTTTATAATATATTTAAAAAAAAAAGCCTGAAAGAATAANGAAATGAATAATAGTGAAGACAATTTAAAATACAGTTCTGCTATTAAAATTTAGATCCAATTGTTGCAGCCGTAAATTAGGCCTTTTGTGGTGTAGTTTTGCTGCTTGAATTCACAGCTGCATGCAGAGGTACAAGGTATAAAGGCCAAACATGGAAATATTTTGAAGGGGTATGGTCTGATCTGCAAATGGAAGTGAGGAGCAGTCCCCTTGTGTTCTGCCCATGTTTGCTTGTGTCTGTGCCGGAGAGGGACCATTGCTGTGCTTATCTTACACAGAGAGCAACAGTGCAATTCCAAGTGATCCCAGTGACTTCCCGCTCAGAGGGCAGGAGGCCCAGTTTTCCCAGTGCAGGCAGCACAGCGCAGCTGCAGAGCAATATCCTCATGGTCTGTGTGGAAATGTACACAGACTTAAAACATCTACAAATCACCTCCCCTCTCTTTACAGCAAAAAGATGGGAAGCAAGCAGTGAGTGTCTTCCCTCCCACGCAGACAGGGACCTGCACTTTGGAGTTGTGCTGTTTAACTCTTTTTCCTCCTCCAGTTCCCTCTCCACTTGGCTGTGCATTTCCAGCCTCTGCGGTAAGGGAGACAAGAATCCTGTAACCAGGAGACTTCTATAATCCACAACCAACTTTAATCCATCAGCAGTTCTTTTCCATGTCCAGTATTGCCATGTAAAGCTTGATTGTGTCATTAGGGGCTGTGCCATAGGGCACAGTGAAGTGCTCATCTAAAATCTTACAACTCTTGAACTGCATAGTTACCACAGGCATTTTGTCATCTGCATGGGCCATGATGTGCTTTGCCAATCACGTTCACGGAATATAATGAATAAGGAATCATGGATTCTGTTCCTGTATAAGTAGGGAGGTGTTGGTGCAGCTGGAAGTTGTCACAGTCACACATCCTGAAAGAAGAGAAGTGGGTTTTAATTTTTCTGTACAACCCTAGTTAGGGGTTCACAGAGGATTAACAGTCGCTTTTGGGGTTGAAGTTTATGCTTTATTAGTTTAGAAATACAGGCCAAGTTACAGTCTTGTTATTCAAGTTGTCACCCATCCCCAGAAGTTCTCCAGATTCTTTGAGTGCAGAACTTAAAAGCCACTGATGGGAAGCAGATGTTGGTACACACTTGAAAATGCAGAATGCTCTAAGGAGCTTATTTTTCTATTGGAAAAGAAGGGATAAAAAAAGGGAAGGAGATAGATAATATGGTAGATATAGTCCTTTCTGGTTATATGAGCTTGTTCCCAAGGCACTGGTGAGTTACTTAGAAAGATGAGCAGAAAGCAAGTGGGTTTGAGTTAGATTGGATTTTAATCTAAATTAGTTGTGCATAATCTTCCCAGCACTTTTAACTCATGCAGCTTTGATACCGGGGAAGTAAGAAGTGAGAAAAGATTTTGCAAAGGGAAATGATTAAAAGATGGTTTTGGATCCCAGTCAGCACCAGATCCTTCCTCCAAGTGCTGAGGAGTGGGCTTGATGCTTTCCTGTTCTCATTAGGTCTGGAGAGCCTGGCAGGGTTCCAGCCACCATCCCTCAGCTGAGGAAAGAAACAACAGAGGATAACATAGGCTTCCCTGTGCGGATTTTAGGTCGGAAATTAAGATCTTTGTGGTTACTAGTGAGCAAGGAAGTTCGGTTTTAAAAAACTGAACTGTTCAGTTTAAAAAATTGAACTGGTTCTAAGTTCTGAAAGCTCCAAACATCTCTCTGTTCTTTTTATAATCCTGTGCCACTAAGTGACAGCTCACGTGACAGTGTTTTTCTTACTCTGAACTTCCATCAGAATGGGTTTGAAAGCAGCTCAGCTTTGGGCTCCTTTAGGATGCTCATGTGAAAACCTAAAACCCTCTTGTGGGTGCTCAGCTTACAAACAGCCAGGTTCTGGGGGGCAGCCAAGTGATGCTGAGAGAGCTGCCCTCGATTTTCACACAAGGGTGATCTCACTGCTGAAACCCAAATTAGAGCTTTCTGAATGCTCAGTGAGGAACTGGAATCCCTTGCAGAAAATGAAGATTTGAAAGGTTAAGGGTTATAGTGGCTCTACAAGGTTTATATAAAACGCGTGTACGCACACTCACCCTATAGCTTATGTCTTTGATTAGCAAACATGAACTCATGACAGACACTAACTAGTGTCTAGTTGGTAAACGATCTCTTTCCTACCCAATTTATTCTTTTTTCATCTGTATAAGGTTCTAATATTTTGGTTTGCCTCTCTTGTAGTCATGTGCTCTGGTATTTATCACGGACCAGCAACTTGAAGGAAAGCAATTTCTGCCATCCAAATGGCTATAGGGTTATTTTGAGGGAAAACAACTGCATCCTGCCACAGCTTAGTTAACATTTCACTTTCCCTTGAGGATTTCCTGTTGGCTGTGGCCCAATGTTAATTATGTTTTCATTTCTATAAAACAAAGCTCTGCCAATGTGTCTATGTTTATTACTCACTGTGATCTTTTAGTTTCTTGCAATTCTAACAGTGTTTAAAAACTTCAGTACTAAAACCTCACTTTCTTGCCAAAGAAGCCTTTAATGGAGCACGTTCTGTTGCGAAACAGCATTCATGCAGATCTGGGTGGGTTTTAAGGAGCTTTTTACCAGGAGAGCCTAAATGTGTATTATTTTCATGAAGAAAATAGTAAGTTTTCTCCAAGCAGGATTTTTGCAAACGTTCGTCAGGTTCAGGTTTTGAGACCACTCAAAGGTCTTGGTTTGCCTTCCCAACAGCCGTAGGGAGTTTTGCATCATTCCTTAGAAAATGTAGCTTTATTCACCTTTAAACTTTCTGAAACAGAATCCTATAGAGTCATAAAAAGGTAGCACAGAGACAGGTGGGACAGCAGGAGTTTACACAGAGGGGAATCAGGTTTGCAACTGTGAAGTGCTCCAAAATTGACATACAGGTTAGTTTTTGCAGTGCACAGGTTATTTCTCCAGCAGCCTTCAGGTTTTATTTACTAATTTCCGGCACTTAATTTTATCTGTTAAGATAGTTTTGAAAACTTTCTCTTGATTTATTTTGTTTGCTTTTATGTACTTGCATTATTCTCTTTTAGTAAAGGCTGATTCCCCCATTATTTGTAATCCAATATTATTTCCTGCTCAGTGCTTTTGAAAGCACTTAAAATAACTTGGACATTACACATCTGTGGCCTTTAATCAAAGTTGTTGAATTTATAGTAAAGAGCAAGAGAAGAACCAGTGCTTTTGAGGTTTTTATTGTATAATGTAGCACACTTTGGCTTTCTAATACATGAATTGTGTTTTAAGGACGATTTCATAAATTGAATTAGGTAGACTTTCCAGTATAGGTTGCATGAAGTCAGGCAAATATTAGTACTCTTCACTATCTCTATTTGTAGTGTAGTTGGTGCTGTAGAGATGTTTTGTTTTCTCTTTCATTTGCCTGCAGTTAATCTTTTTCAGCTGCCAATATGATTAAATACATGCAGTTGTCTGCCAGTTGCCTCCTGAGTAGTGAGGCAGAAATTCAAATAAAGCCTCCCATAAATAAAGCTGGCTTGAAGATAAAAGCAGAAACCTTGAAATAAGTATTTCAGGTGCAACACCAAGGAAGCTATCGTGTTAAGCAGAGGTTTGTTTAGATACATCTGTGGATCTGCCAGTTTATCTTCTTTACACACCTTAGAGTAACCAGAAATTTAAGGTACATTGGTGGAGGCTAAACCACACTGTTTTTGTTTCAAGTGGAATTACTTCAGTGAAACAGTGACATTTTGGGTTGTTCCAGGAGTTTGCTTTTGAACACAGCGACTCTGTGGTTGAGAAGGAGTTTTATGAAGCTGCGTGTTCCTGACCAGGAGTTTGGCCCTGAACTTTGAGTGGTGGCTGAGAGAGCTGCAGTGGCTGTAAGGAATATAACCTAAATAAATATGTAGTGCAGGAACACTGCAGCGATGGACAGTTCTGGGCCCATCTATTTGAATTTTTTTCTCTGCTAGGCAATGTTTTGTTACTGGCAATGGATGTTGCTGCAGTTTCTGGTAACAGGAATTCTGTGGAAATCAGTGAGTTCTTTAAAGACTTGTTGCTCAGTGAAACACTGTTGTTTGGTTATTTTAATATATTTCAAGGTACTCTTAGACACAGTTCCCTTGCCATTGCCTACCTATTCTAGGTGCTATTTGTGGAGAAAATGTTGTTCCTGCTTTTTGAAACCTTTCCCAGAGTATTTTTACAGATACCGTTGGGGAGCAAAAATAGAAATACAGCTGTAGCAAAGTAGCATCTGGTCATTCTCTTACAAAATGCTCATCTTAATAATATTCATCTCCAATGAAAAGAGAACAAGTTCCTGATTTAGCAGCCTAATTACCACTGGAACTTTTAAACAGACTGAATTCTACAATATTTGTTGAGAGCTCAGCTGTCATGTAATGGGATGTAATTTCTTTTATAATTGTAGAAAAATAGGTTAGTATCAAGTGTCTGTAAGAACTTTGTTTTCTTGCTTGTTATGCATCTCTTTTGTATATGTTTAAAAAGTACCTTGAACTCCATCTGTGATACAAGTTCCCTCTTGAGGAAAAACTCTGGTAACAATTGTTGTAAATTCAATGTACCCTTTTGCTGTGTTGGTCAGTGCTGCTCTGTAGCCTCAGGAGCTCTGTGGCTGTTCCTGCAACATTCAACTTGAGGGCTAAAATCATGTCACAGGGATTTAAGCGCATTATGTTCAAGCCAAGCCAGACTAAGGCTGTTCCTTTAGAGTAGCTTACGTCTTTCAGTGAGTTCATGTAATACTCTGTAGGAAAACAATGACTTCTACCTGCTTTTCCCCATGGTTTGACCATGGATCCTAATTGCAGTGTTGACGAGATCCCCTTAAAATTATATTTATTGTATTGTAGAGAGTCAGTGATGAAGGGATATGAAGGGAACACAGTAACCATGAGCTGTAATAAAATCTTTAAGGAGTGCATTCAGCACAGATAATCCTTACTGAAAGTGGGAACAATCAAGTAGCATCTTACTCCCACAGCATGGGAAAAGAGATTTCATAATTTGTAAATAGTTTAAAGGAATTAATATAGGTTAAAATCTCTCAGTGAAGCAAGGCCCAACTCACATGGGGGTCCTGGTCTCCGGAACACTGGCCCTGGGCAGTTGTCAGCAGCTGCTCCTTGGGACCAGGTGTGGTGCTCACCTGGCAGCCTGGATGCTTCTGGCTGGGGAAAAAATAACTCTTTCTGCCTTGACAACTTGGCATTAGTATTGAATTAAGAAAAATACTTTGGAGACCAAATCTAAGGGACTTTTTAAAACACACTTAGCTAGAATCACTGTGTGCACTTACTGGTTCATGCTCCTTCTGGAGAAACACTTCAATAAAATGTCCACCACTGAAATTCCTGACAGAAGAAACCTCTCCTCTCATCACTCTTCTCCTTGCCTTGCTCCAGCAGGCTGGGGAGAGATGCCTGCTGTCCACACCAAGACCGAGGCTTCCTGGGGAGAGCCCCCCTCCCCTTCTGCTGCAGTTGATAATGGCACTTCGGCGTGGGGGAAGCCCCCCAGCAGCGGCACCGGGTGGGGAGAGAGCCCTGCCGAGCCAGCAGGGACCTATGGAAGAACAAACGCTCCAGCTGCTGCCCCAGCACTGTGCAAACCAGGTACACGCGGGGATGCTGCTGTCCTGGGGGGAAAGGAAGGGTCTTCGTTCCTGCCTCTTCTGGCTTTCTGTGCATTTCAACCAGAGGCTGCTTAAGAATTGCATTCTCAGAACTGCGTTAGCTGTCTCAGGACAGTGTTATTCCAGATACCAAATTAATGCAAAAATAGGAATATAGTGCATCAGTCTGGTAAAGGAGAGTAGTTTTGTGTACTTGGAAAGCAGTATAGTGGAAGTGCAGGAGACTGTGAAACTGCAGAAGAACGTGACTAGGACTTTTTCCTTGGTGCCTAAAAGTAACCTGTATTGGGATGAGAAGCAGCAGAGACCAGTCAAGATAGGATTGATTCTGGTAGGAAAGGCAACACCTGAGAACAGCTAATCATAGCCTCATGCTGCGTTGAACTGAGCGAGTGGGTATCTTCTTCAGCCATTAAAACTGTCCACAGGTTCAGGAACATCCTGAACTACTTCCTGCTTCGTGATTCCTAACTCATGATTTTTGATAAAAATCCTCCCCTATCTGAAGGCCCTTAAGGCTACAGTGATTGCTTTAGACTTCTGTTTTGGCTGTGGAAGTTGCCTGGAGTTTCACTCCTCCAAAATTCCATAGTGAGGCATAGTTAGAAGTCCCAGAAAACATAAAAGGAGTGAGGGGTCTTAAAATGAGTAATCCCAGCTGTAAACAGAGTAAACAGAATAAAATGTACTGAGGTGACACAACCCTGTCGCTGAATATAAAGTATTGCCTGCAGCCCACGAGCTCCTTTCGTATTCCATTCTTCCAGGATGGGATGAGTTTCTGAGTGTTAATGACTTCAAAATTTGGGTTTGTTCTTTGGAACAATGTGGCAGCTAAAATGCTGAGATTCACTGGAAGTAAAATAGCACTTAAGTGTGCGGTCATACTTTGGTTCCTTGTTCCTCAGAGACTGGAGGGGCCATGACCACAGATCTTGTACTGGGAAAAGCAAGACTTGTAGTTGCTGGATTATTTTCTTCTCTAAGTATTTAGAGAACTTTTCTTTTTTTTGCTAGCTTCAGAGAGGGTGTTCTTATCATTTTAATGCCAATTAAGCTATTTGATGAACCTCTTTATCTCTTGAAAATACTCAATGTTAGCACACTGGATATGGCACAAAAGGATATTTCTGTAAAATATGCAGGAAACTGAATAAGACTTTTCTTTTTCCTCTTTCCCTCCAGCTTCAAAATCTATGCAAGAAGGCTGGGGCAGTGGTGGGGATGAAGTGAATCTCAGTACTAGTCAGTGGGAAGATGAAGAAGGAGATATGTGGAATAATACTGCTTCACAAGAGAGCAGCTCCTCCTGTAATTCCTGGGGGAATGCCCCGAAGAAAGGACTTCAAAAGGTAAGACAAAAATAAAGACACCCTCTAGCAAGAGTGGAATTAATATAACATTTGTAGAATAAGTGGTCACGAATTTGCTGGTGCATTACACCCGAAAATAGACCTCTGACACCTGAACACAAGCACAGCTTGCCACTACAGTGGTTCAAGTACAGCCTACCTTGTTTCCAGGGGAAAATGGGAGATCTTTCAATTTAGGCTTGTCATATGCTTCGGGACTTTTGTGGTTGTTGCCTTTGTTTTCTCTAAGTTTTATAATCTTCCATGTATTCTAAAGAAACAATAATGTATTAACAGAAAGAGAAAAGGTGTTAAGGGGGCTTTCAGGCACTTCCCATGGTGGTGGAAAAGGAAATAGTTTGTGATGGAGCTGTTGAACAAAAAAAGCTGTTTTCTATTTGTGAGGACGATGTGTGTGTGTGTGAGAACAGAGCGAACTTGTGTTAATGCTGCACTCGACCAAGAACGTAGACAATTGTGTGAGGAAATTTTCCATTGCACAGCCTTTATTTCAGGACAAGGCCAGGCTGTAACTTAAAGGAATTGGGAATGCATTTAGCCACTTTGTTTGTTATTCCATTAGCCAACAGTTAGGCCGGTGATTTGATCAAGTATGGTTGTTTCTTGTACTGTCCGCAGCCCAAAACAAATCCGCGCTTGTCCCTTGGTACTTTCTGGAGAACTGAAAGGAAGAGACTTCTTAAGGATTTTGTGATAGAAAAGCTGCACAGAGATCTTTTAAAGGTGTTTATCTAGACGCTCTTGTTTGTTTTTAAGAAAATACACTGAGTAACATTCTTAACTTCAAGGTTGCAAACTTGTTTTTGGGAATGTTTTTCAGGAAGTGTTGTACTATTTCAGCTTTATTTCATTATGTTTTTCTGCCAAGGATTAAAATGAAATACGTAAATTCAAAGGTGGCTTAATTAAGTGGCCGGCAAATCAAATCCTAAATAGTACACTGAACACCTATTCAGCTGAGATAAAATTTGTACACTTTTGGGGGAAGAGAATCGTAGTCGCGTTGCTCGGAGGGTTCTTCAATACTTTCTGAATTAATGTACTAATACATCTCTCAGTAGCATGTGTTATTAATAAAACCCACTTACCATTTCTTTTATGTACATCTCACTGCAATGAACGTGGGAACCAGCCCATTAATGGAATCTCCCATTTATTTACTAAGGGCATGAAGACATCTAGCAAGCAGGATGAGGCCTGGATCATGAACCGTCTGATAAAACAGCTCACAGACATGGGCTTCCCTGTGAGTAGTGCTCAGCCAGCACACTGTGGCTTAGCTTTGGTAGCTTGTAGTTCTGACTGTGGCTGTTGCAGACTGTAGCTACACCAAGATCTTCAGTCTCTCCTTCAGGCCAGGAAGTATCTCTGACCTGCACATAAGCACCTACTGTAGTTTCATAAATCTACTGTAAGCTGGTAGAGTGCTCTGAGATCAACTGAGGGTATACTTTCCATGAGGACATTTATAATACTTTGAAGTTCACAGGTATTACTTTGAGCTGTAGCAATAATTCCCCTCCCATTCCTTTTTTTTATTAAACAGGTGAAATGAAAGTATAGCTGGGTTGTTTTTTAGAGAAAAAATACCACTGTGATATTTGAGTTGTTCATGGAAAAGAGGAAGACACTGAGACAGAACAGTGTGTTTCACCTTGTAGAGCTGGAACTTCCTTGACAAGCTGAAATACCTGAATTGTGGGAATTGCCAAAAGCAGAAAAAAAATACACGCAGACATTATTTAAGCTGCTGAGTAAATATTAAATGCAGTATTTAAGAGATGTGTCTGTTTTCTCAGGTGACTTTGAAATCATATGAGTGTGATTGCTTTTCTTAACATAATTCATATTTTTGACAGAGAGAGCCAGCGGAAGAGGCCTTGAAGAGCAACAGTATGAATCTCGATCAGGCCATGAGTAAGTATCTGTGTAAGTAATTTTTTTGTCTTTCAATCAACACAGGAACCCTGCATGATTCTGAGCATTTGATTATGTCCAGATCAATTGGACAATATCTATTTTCTTGCTTTTGCTTTTGTAAGCAAGGTATATTTCTCAGAACTGCTGTTGGTAACTTTGCTCTCTCTGCGTCACCTTTTCCAACGTATTTCCCCTTTCTGTGCAGGTGCTCTGCTGGAAAAGAAGGTGGAAATGGACAAGCGTGGAATGGGAGTGACCGACTATAATGGATTGGTCACCAAACCCCTTGGCTGCCGCCCACCACCAATCTCCAAAGAGTCTTCCATGGACCGCCCCACCTTCCTCGACAAGGTGAGTCCAGGAGGAGGAAGGTGATGCTCAAGTCAGAGTGTGCACGGTGTAGAAATACTGATGATCTCCTGTGTTTAGAAAGAAATGCGATAGATTGGGCTTTACTCCTTTTCTTGTCTTTTTTCAGTCTTGTGGGTAATTCAGTCCTTGTGGAAAGGAGCAGTGATTTGAATCTCACACAGAAATAAACAACGATCATGCCCAGTTTTGCACTTGAAAACTTGCTAAGGAATCAGTAATACAATGGAACTAGAAATTGAAAAAAAGAAGCACGGAAACCTTTTCACTCTGTGAGAGTCCAGAGAGTCAGTGACCCTTGCCCAAATTAACAATCAGGCAGAACTAAGGCCAAAATGTTCAAGAATTAGGCTCCTAATTCCTCTTGTTTTAGTTTGAGCTTCTTAGAGATTTCAGTGAAAGTTCAGTACCTAAATAGGAATAAGTATTTTTGTTAAATCTCAAAGCAGACTCACACAGGCATAAATAGCTTCTCCAGTGGGCTTCCCTTTCTGTGATCACACATGACAAATTTTTCAGCACCATTTAATGACTGAGGAAAAGGCTCCAGAAGTTTGTGGTGTCCAGGATTCAAAGTGACTAAAGAAAAGGGTGTATGGAAAAGTGCAGCCAGATCTTAAGTAGGAAATTAGATTTAAAACAGAAAGGCATATGAAAAGATCCACCAAATCACCTCAGAATGCCCCTGAAAATTATTGATAAGCAAAGAAGAGTCTCAGATGTCATTCTGTATTTCACAGGTTATTTAAATGTTCATACAAAAGGGTGGTGGTAGATTCTGAACACAGAAACCAGTGTTTTTCACAAACTGTGCTGAAACCAATTCATTTCACATAAGCTGTGTGCAGAGTGTCAGGCAGTAATGATATCCACTCATACAGAGTTCATTCTGAGCTATGGCAGACTAATGAATATGTTCATTGAAGGCTACAAAAGATGCATGCATGCCAGTTAACCTTTCCTTTTCTTGGATAACAATATCTTCAGCAATAAATTATTGCAGAGAGAGGTGCATTATGTGCGGCATGATGCATAATTCTGCAAACATATGTTAAACACAACTATTGAGAAGGGAGTACTAAAATCATTAATATTCATACAGCAAGTAAAATCTATCAGTCTAGGCATAATCTGTCACAGTGACTTTGCTCTAACAAAGGAAATAATCCCACACTGTATTTGGTAACTATTACAGTGTTGAGCAACTTGCTAACTGAATTAAATAAATACAGTTTCTACTCTGAGAACAATTTTTTTTTTCCCCAAAGAAATTCTTTCCAGATTTACAGCTCATGCTAGTAGAGCATCTCCTGTTCTCCAAAACATTTTGCCCTTTGAGGTGCTATTTCAGAGCAGGAGTCTGGAGCTGTCTCGTTTCCTGCTCAGGTCATCAGGAACAAGCTCTCCACACAGCTGGACAGAGCACTCCAGACAACATTCCTTGTTTTACTTACGACCTTATCAAGTCATTGTCCTTTTGTTAGCTTTGCTGAGTCTTCAGTAAGTTCTTCGAGGTTCCTTTTCATGAAATTGTAGTTTGGGTTGGTGTGCTCATTGCTGCCATTCTCACTGATTATCTCAGCTCACCTGCATCGAGTCTCCATCACTTTTCTCTAAACATCTAAAGCCATCACTTTTTGTGTTCTTTGGGGTTTTTTTAACTTTATTCATTTGAGGAGGCAGAGTTTCTAGCCCTGACTTTAGCTCCTCACCCCACTGAACTCCCTGTTCTCTCTGGGCCAGTGGTGGTCTGTGCAACTCAACATCACCTTTGAGTGTTTGCTTTCTCACGTTCCTCAGTGCTTGCTACAGGTGCTTTTTATTCCTTGTCACACCAAGTCAATCTTTGGCACTTGGTGCTGTGTTAATTTATTATTTTTCACAATGTTATCTTGACCTGTAGCAAATGCGAAGTAGAAGGGAGAAAATCCCGTGGCTTTGAGGGAGTAAAGATTCAGCCCTGATACATGATCTCAACCACATTGTCTTACACTTGGTGGCAAGCGTGCTGTACTTAGGTGTCAGGTTTGCTTGAAGATGTTACTTGGTGTCTTCTAGAGCCATCAGATTGCTGAGAAAAACTGTCAGATTTTCCAGGAAGCATCCTTAAAATACCAGAAGTAAGCCCAGAGTGCTTCCAGGGATCTTTTTTCAAAGTGTTGAGTTAGGCTTGAGACTCTGAAATTCTCACCTTGCAAATTAAGTCTCCTTTTCCCTACTCTCCTATTCACTGGTCAGCTTTTCCTCTCTAATACTGAGAAATCCAGGTCTGCAATCCTTGATGCCTCTTAGCTGCGATCCTGTTCTTCCAAAAACCTCCTGACTAGACTTCTTCCTTGTTTGTAATTCAAACATAGTGTTTGTGGGGGTTTTTTAACCTTATCCTGCACATTTTGAGCTCAGTAATCTCTGGTGACTGTGAATGGTTTTTGTCTTTGGGACAACATGTAGGGTATTTTATTATTATGGAGAAACACTTTTGTGGACCTTGCAATTAGATAGCGATCACTGGGATTTTAAGCTTGACTTTTAAATTCTTCTTTCCTTCATCTCTGCTACCTCTGATCTGGTGACTGAAGCCACTTTTATCTTCTCTTGTATGATGAGCACTTCTTTGAGTATTGCATTTCTCCCAGATTTCTTTTGCCTGTACCTAACTCCTGTTTGATTTGAAGAGAACTTATTTTGAGATGAGATTTTATTACTTTAACGTCCTCCTTTGGAAAAGATTTTTTTAAAATCTTCTTTTTTAAGAAGTCAGTGTGTATTTTCTGCCAACTACTTCTGGAACTGACTTTTGTTTAAAGACCTCTGGCAGATTCATCAGCCTCTCATCTGTCTGTTGGGACATTTTGATTCATGAAGTGGCAGTTGTTGGCAGGTGATTGCCAAAGTGTCCAGGCATCCTCTGCTAAATTGTCCATATCTCACAGGGCTAAAAATCTTTGCGTAATGCCACTTGCATTCTGTCACATTTGATACTTCAGATTATTGTGAGAGACTTTCCAAAGTCCTAAAAGTGTGGTGCTTTTTGTTAGATAATTGTAGTAGGCAACACTACTACCAGTAGGATTTTATGGCTGTGTCAAGTTCTTTCAAAAAAGTTAAAAGTAATGCTGGTTTGAGCATTAATGTGTTGATTCAATTGTTTAATTGAGTAGCCTAAGGAAGGAGTGTAACATAAATTTGTAAGAAAATCACTGAAGAGGAAAGGTTAGGTAGAAAAGATTGCTCTTCAGGAAACAATTACCACATAAAGGAGTCTGAAAAACAGTGGGTCACAAACCACTGTGAGCAGTAAAGGTGTCTCCTAGTCTGGGTTGAGAATGGCTGATGGGTGCTTTAAAATGGCCAACTAAAATACTGTATGTTAAATGAATTGATTTTAGTTCAGTTATAGAGCACAGATCTGTGCAGCACAGTGCAAGAAGTTCAAATTAAATAAAATAGAACCAAGTGAATGTGAACAGAGTGTTTTAAACTTGCACAAAAACCATTTGCTGCAGTTCAGCCAAGGAACACATTTGTGAAGGATCTGCCTGGGCTGGAAATGAAATGCCTGAGTCTCCAGTGTGGCTTGTCCTCCACCATCCCTGGCACTGCCTATTTCCAAACTGAGAAAAAATAATGTCAGTACAACAAGACTTGAGTAAATCTGGGGGGCAGGGAGGGTCTTTCATGGTCAGTAGGTCTGTTCACATAGGAAACAATGGCATCTGAAGGGGAGAGCAAGCACCAAGCTTGAAATTATTTTCACTTTGAAGGGGGAAGGGTAGAATTGTAAACATATGTCTGTGATCTAAAGAGAAGTCCTTGAACCTGTTACTGTCATGCAAGCTGCAGTTGTTTGTGGAGTGTGACTGATGTCCAGTAGAATGTAAAATATCTTGAGCTGAAAGGCCTTGGGGATATCATTAGAAAATGTCAGTGTCCCCCTCAGGATAGTCAGATAGCATGTCAAGTGTCACTTTGCCTGGTAGTACAGAAACTTTTCCTTTGCATCAAAGGAGAGCTGTAGAAAATGCATTTTTCAGGATTAACTTAAAACATAAAATTCACTGAGCATGCTTGCTGCATTAGGTCATCTGTTTGGGTATGTGGTAAGCAGACTGGGCTGCTTTTTGAACAAAGGAGGTTTACCAGTATCTCACAGCCCTCTGGGGCATTGAATTGATGGGTTGAAATAACCTAGCTCCTTCACCTCTTTAAAAAGCCTTTCCTTGCAGTGAACCTACTGCCTGAAAAACACCAGCCCAGCACATTGCAAATTAAAGATTTTTCTCTCTGCCTGTTTTTTCTGGAGCCCTACTTTGTACACAGTGTTATTTGATCATGCTTGCCGCAGGCTCCCCAGACATCAAAGCCCAGTTAGAGATAGAACTCAGTGCCCCACTGTAATAAGAGTGAGATATCTACCTGTTTGATTGGGGGGTCTGTAATTTATTTTATTTTCTGCCTTACTGTTTGCCCCCCATGGGGCTTGCCTCCAGTGCGTCGGATCCACGCTTGGCAGTGGTTCCTCACAGCCCAGTTATCAGAGGGGGCTCCTCCTGCCTTGCTAAAATCTGCCTCCTCCTGGAGATGTTCAGGCAGGCTGCACAGACCATACTGTCAGTCCTGGTTTAAGTGGTTTGTGTTCACTGGGTGCCTTGCAGTGTAAGGTTTCATAGTGGGTATTAATAACTCAGCGCTATGTGAATATTAGAAGAGGCTCATGTGTCTCAGTTAGGAAAGGGGATTAATGCAAAAATGCTTTTTTAAGAGCAGAGCTATGATGTGGAACCAAATCCAGACTGGTGTCAAATAAACTGATCTGGCCTTTCCCAAGTTTTGGCATCACTAAAGTGCTGTGTCTCATGTCTGTGCTCCGGTGCTGGAGTTTTCCAAACAGACAGAGGACTTCCCTGAAATGTGCTGGGCCTCTCGCCTTTCCACCTTTCAGCCTGGTGGAGAAGAAAGGGGAAAACCTAAGTGGTGAGGAGGCAATGGCCACATGATAGCTCTGCAGTCAGCTGCTAAAATCCCTCCTTTCCTCTGGAAAGGTGGGCAGGGGTGATTTTGCATTTGGGGATTAAGTGCGACAAAGTGAAGAAGAACAGTACCTTAATCCTGTTTCTCTTTTTCTTCTCCCTTCACTCCATATTTTCATTCCCTGTTACTCATACCTTTTTTTTTATATATATCTTTTTATTCATCCACGCCCTTTTCTGTCTCCATGGGACACTGTGTTGTGCACTGTGGGCTCCTGGCACCGCACGCAGCTCACCCTTTCTTTCTCCAATCAGGATGGCGGCCTAGTGGAAGAGCCCACTACTTCACCATTTTTGCCTTCACCAAGCCTGAAGCTCCCCCTTTCAAACAGTGCACTCCCTAATCAGACCCTGGGCGGGATTGCCTCAGGGCTGGGCATGCAAAACTTGAATTCTTCTAGACAGGTAAGGCTGTTGGGGGAGATCCCAAGGGGAATTTCGGCTCTCTTGGAGTAGCTGCTAGTGCCTGTCAGCCAATTCCCCAGGGAAAAGGGGTTTAAACTGAAGTGCAGCATCTTTGTTCCTGTGAAATATCAGTGGAGAAACTACCTGCTGTGTAAACGTTTCACCTTGCAGGACATAAAACAAGTGCTTGGTTGTAATTAGCCTGCTGATGACACACATCCATCAAGAAGAGATTGTAATGTTGTGGATTTATACCCCTGAACCCTGGTGTGGCTCTGCCTTCACTGATGGGAAATCTCTGTTTTTGAGGCGTTGCTAATTGTCACAGACTCTAAGGCAGAGACATTGCTCCAATTCCTCTTTCCTGGCTGGCATAATTATTCCATGATGAGATGGTGCAGAAGTGATGGGGGCTTTTTTATTCCTGCTCCCAGTGTCAAGGCAGCTGATAGTTTTGACAGGTGGCAAGAAAGAAACCAGGCTTCCAGCACCTGGGTCAGGTAGAGCACTGAGGCAAGGGGGTGTTTTGGCCCATGGGTAGAACAGGCTGAGAGGGAAAGAAAAGGAAAGAAGGGGGAGGAGGAAACTGATAAACCACCATGAGAGTGAGAAGCCATAAAGTACTGTTGAGTATGAAAAGGTTATTTTTGCCATCAAAGTGAAGTTTCAGCAAGGATAAGAAATAACACAGAAAATATCTTGTCCTTCTATGGTGGCTCTTTATTAAGAATATTCTTTTAAAGTTAGTTTTCTTAAGGCAGTACTTGTCCAGCACTTACAGCCCATTAAGCACATCTTTCCAAAGCCAGCCTCCACTAATAGCATGTCCATTATCAGTAGCCTTGTAAAATGACTAAGTAAAAAAACTGCTTAGCCAACTTGAGGATGGGGTTGCTGTGAGTTTAATGCCTTCATTCTCCTGGCCCTTGCTACACAAATACAAACATTTTTGGCAAGTGCTTTTCATTGCTCATCTTGTGACCCTCCAGGGTTCTGCATCGTGATAAAAGCCTTCTTCAAGTTCAGGTGCCTTTTGTTCAGGCATCTCTACAAAGTTCTGGAGGTTTGGGGTGTTGTGTACATGGTGCCCTGCCCAGTTCTAAACGCCGTTGCCAGTACAGTCTGTATGTGCTGGTTTCTTGACTCCTGCCTGTCATAACCACTGAGAATAAAGACTGCACAGATGAATAACACCCAGGTTATGTGCTGGGTGATGTGTTTACGTGGCAATGTCCTTGTTGTCCTGCTGCAGATACCGAGTGGCAATCTGGGTATGTTTGGCAATAGCGGAGCAGCACAAGCCAGGACCATGCAACAGCCGCAGCAACCGCCAGTGCAACCTCTTAATTCATCCCAGCCTAGTCTTCGTGCTCAAGTGCCTCAGTTTCTATCCCCTCAGGTTAGACAACGCTTCACTCAGAAGTTTTCCCTTTCCCTGCAGCTCTCCCCATGGGCTTTGCAGCCTCTGCTGCCAGGCTGTGTCCGTGTGGTTTCTCTACTGGGCAGGAAGATGCTGCATGGCTGAGGTGTTCTCACGTGTGTTACGTGCATTACCTCTGACACCACATCCTCATGTTCCTTTTTGCAGAGAGTGGTGCTTCTGAGGAATTTGGTCTCATCTCTTTTTCTATAAATGTACATTTGAGTATGGTTATTAAGATTATATTACCTCTTATTAATTTTTGGAGTTCACGGTATTACTGCTGACAATAGTAATATTTTTCAGCTGGTGTCTTGTGACTCTTACTAATGGCTCACACAGTTGTCACTGTTAAAAGCAAATGTGCAATGCTTAAAACTCTTCTCTTCTTTAGGTTCAAGCACAGCTTTTGCAGTTTGCAGCAAAAAACATTGGTCTCAGCCCTGCACAGTTAACCTCGCCAATTAATAATCCTCAGCATATGACGATGTTGAACCAGCTCTATCAGCTGCAGCTGGTAAGTTAAAAGATGTTGCAAATAAGCTCTAAATCAGAATTGAAGGCATGAAGATAAAATAGGAGAATGACTAACTAAATTTTTAAATGACATGACAGATCTTCTAAACAATCAGCTGCTGATTTCTTTGTAAAGTTTCTTTTTAAAGAAACAAAATCCTATTTTTGTGCCTCAGGCTTTATAAATAGTCATTTGTGGAATAATTATCTTTTACAGCTGATCAGTGGAACTAAAAGTCAGTTGTCTTCCAACTGCTATGAATAACATAGTGTGTTCTCAAACAGCACTGCTCTGTGTGTTGTTACATGTCAATATAAAGAACTGATTAACAAAACTGGAGATTTGTGTCACTAACGAGAGAAATCTTGGCAGTGCTGGTCACCTGAGTTACCTATAGAAATTCCTTCACTTGCCTCACTAAAAAGTAAAGTGTAGGGTAAATTTCCTTTAATTAATGAAATGTGTATTAAACACATCATGTGATAAGAACTTCTTTTTTGCAAAGTTGTGTACTTTTGCTATGTTTGCAAATTTTACATGTATATGAATTTTTCATGCATGTGAAAATATGTAATTGGATTTAAAGAATGTTTTAAAAAGAGGTACTGCAAAAACAGTATTTGCCAGGGTTAAACCTAAAATTGTGGATAGCAAACCAACTTAGTTGCTGGTCAAACTCTTTTATTAGTAACAGTGTTTGATCCTGGTATTCATTTCTGGTTATGTTTCCTAGTTTTGAGGAGCACAGCGTTATTCTCATAATAATTGAACAGTATCCAGGTACTTGAAAAATACCTGTACAGAATTACTGTGGATTTTGGATTCATGTGTTTCAGAGAAACACCTTGTAAAAAAGTGTGCTGCTGAGCTAACCACTTGAAAACTGTGGATTTTTTCAGGAATGGAACAGCAAAAGTGATTTAACCACAAAGCATTGTCAGAACTCAAAATGGCCAAACCAAAAATAACTATTGGTATTTATCCTATGTGTATGATATTATAAACTTGTCTTAATTTTTGCTTTGTGTTACAGTTTTTTCAGAAAAAAAATAGATTCCTCTCTTTAATGACCACTTTTTGCCATGCAGACTTACTTTGGGGTTGTTTTTCTTTTGCTGGCGCATTTGGTTTAAAAACAAACCACAAAAAATGAACACTTGACTTAAACAAATGTATTATAAAATGCATTCGTGCCAGGATGATTACTGTTGCTTCCTGGAGTGTTTTCAGAAGATGTGTGTGGCTCTGACCTGCCCTGTCTCCGCAGGCGTACCAACGTTTACAAATCCAGCAGCAGATGTTACAGGCTCAGCGCAACGTTTCCGGACCCATGAGACAACAGGAGCAGCAAGTAGGTTTGCCTGCCAGCTCAATCTCTGCCTTAGAGTCTGCTTTCAGTAGCTTAGAGAGGCTGAATGACATTATACCAAAGCAGCTAAAGCACCCCTAAAACAGGAATGTGGTGCACGGCTTGAGTGCTGAACGCGGAAGGTGCTGAGTGATAAAGCTGCTCCACAGCGTTACTGGAGGAAACCTCTTCGCCCCTTAATGCAGCCAGTTTTGATTTGTGAGGAGATCTGGTGTGTGGTTTCACTGCAGGGAAAGACAAGAAATGTAGTGACTTTTTGTGAATTGACAGCTGACGAGTTGCTTGTGGTTCTCTCTCCGCAGGTTGCACGTACAATCAATAACATGCAGCAGCAGATCCAGCAGCACCAGCGCCAGCTGGCCCAGGCCCTGCTTATGAAGCAGCAGCCTCCCCCTCCACATCTATCTTTGCACCCCTCTGCAGGCAAATCAGCCATGGATAGCTTTTCACCCCATCCCCAGGCTCCCGGCCTACCTGACCTGCAGACCAAAGAGCAACAGTCTTCACCGAACACCTTTGCTCCTTACCCTCTTGGTGAGTGTGCTCCTAAGCAGCTCCACATGGAAAACACAGGGCCAGTCTGTGTCCTTAGTTCACCATCTCAATCTTTTGCTCCACGGTGTAACAAATACAGATAGGAAAATAAATGCTTTTATTAAATAACACTGAAATGCCCAAACAAAATCATGCCTGTGTGGTAGCTGTTCAGGTGGGCTGTATTTGCTCACCTACGTTCTGCATACAAATAGCAGAGCAAAAAATTTGCCTAATGAACTACTTACAGATGTTGCTATTTATGAACTAAATATAAATTAACAGTGTTATGGTGTAAAATACACAAATGTCATATCGATAAACAGAAATATCATATGGGAAAGTTATACAAAGTCATCTTTCTGCTGTAATCAGCACTGGTAAGGCATCAGTTTGGTCAATGTGTTTCAAGAAATACATGAATCAGTTTGAAGAAATGCAGAGAGACTGTAGTGGAGGTGATTAAACATTTCAAAAACACAGCTGCTAAGGAAAAAATGAAATCCTCTGCTCACTGTAGTCTAAAGAGAAGATTTAAGAGACATGCAAGAATCTTCAAAAATGTAAAAGAGAGCTAGGAAGGAGTTGCCTTGCATGTGCTTTAATGCAGGAGGTAATAAACTTGAGTTGCCTAAAAGGAGATCTAGTTAAACATTAAGGAACACTTGGTTTAAGCAAAGTGAAGTACTGGAATAAATTATCTGGGAAGTTCCTGAAATCTTCTTCACCAGTGTTTTGTGGCAGGTTAGACACAGATCTGTCAAATATGATTGAAGTCACAATAATTGACTGGGTCTGGAGACAGAGTGAACAGAGCAACCCTTCGGACCTGTTTGCTGTGTGATTGTTTGATGTATGCTACAGACTTCCTTTGTGACATAAAGGAATTAATTTAATCTCTTTGTGACTCTCTTTATGCTGGGTACAATAGTATTGCCAAGCTTTATCTGCCATGCAGCAGTTAAGAAGGTAATTCTGACTGCTGTGGTGAGCTGTTATGGCAGGGAGCATCACAAGGCAAAAGAATTTGTGCATTAAAGGCCTAAGTCTAAGAAGTTCTTATGATATCTCGGCTTTCTGTGATCTGCTAACATTCAGGATTATATATCAAAAAAGACCCAGATTCGTGTCACAGAAGCATGTCAAAATTATTCCCTAAATAAGAGTCTGAGTGATTTTGTTCTGTGTATACAAAATACAAGCCCAGCTAGTGCAGTGCCTGCTCTGATGAACAGCAGCTGTTTGTCTGACCTTTAATTAGTTGCTTTATTTGGGATTTTAAAAATGTTATTAGCAAAATGAAATGGCAGACATCATGGGGGTGTGCTGGGGAGACATGAGGAGTATTTTGGCTTAGCCATGGAATGCTGCAGGCTGGTTTCAACATAACATTCCAGTGCATTCTTCCAGAATGTCTCTTCTGAGACAAGTGAATAGGTTGCAGCTAGAAACACTGACAGCTTTAAAATATTATCCCTTCATCTTTTCCCCTACACTTTTTAGCAAAGTTTTAACATTTTCTGAATTCATGGGAGTTCTCTTGGTGTTCCATAAAAGCAAAAGTTCTTGACAGCAGGCTGAAGACATGCATTGTAAATCACTACACTCACATAGAGATGTCTGAAAATCAATGTTCAGTAATTCCTGGAGCTGGATTTTCAAACACAGCTATTAAATCCCACAGTTAATTAGGGATATCTAACAACCTCTTTCCCCTCAGCTGGACTGAACCCGAACATGAATGTAAATAACATGGACATTACTGGTGGTTTGTCAGTGAAGGACACTTCTCAGTCCCAGTCTCGCCTTCCTCAGTGGACACACCCCAACTCAATGGATAATCTGTCTAGTGCTGCTTCTTCTCTTGACCAGAACTCCAGCAAGCACGGTATGTCCCCGGGGTCCCCTGGCAGCCTGGGGTTTGTGCAGCTGTAATGATTTCTCTCGTGTTACTTTTTTGTGTAAATGCTCACAAATGGTTGGTACCGAGTGCCTTTGAGCCTGTGAGATTTTAGAGATGATTTCTGCAGTGAGGTGCTTGCAGCTGTCACTGCCTACATGCAGTGTAGGAATGTTTTTTTCATTTGGTGAATTTTGTTGCTGAGAACATGGAGTTCAAGTAAAACAAGCCTTTAGTGTTGGCAAAACAAGTCCCACAATCTTCCCCTTATTCCAGACCTGCATGCCTTCAATCCAAAAAAACTTTACATTGGCTTTCTCCCACAATTTTTCCAATATCATCAACCTTTCCCTGTGCAGAGGTATGATGGATTACATAGTTACCCAGCCTGGAGTTGGGAGCACAAACTTATTTTTCCAGAAGTGGTTACTAATCTGTTTGAACACCTTTATCCCTAACGCCTCCAGGATCCTGAGTCAGTTATTCCTTTATTTCCTGTACCAAGTTTAGTCTGTTAGAACAAGGGGCTCTGTTAACTTTATTATATCCTGGATTTTATCATGAGTAGCATGAATCATTTCTGCTACAACAATTTTTTATTCTGCAAGTAGCTGCACTGCTTATGCCAAATAGTTGTGTGATAGTTTGTAGGAACATGAGAACAGCCATTTCAAATCATCCATCCTGTCAGCAGTGAATGCCTAGGGAAGGATGAGATGAGGGATATTCCTTAGTCTGCTGTCTCAGCAAGTTCCTATTTACCATCAGTGTGATGATTTGAATTACTTAGTCTCTTTCTGGCAGGAACTGAATGCAGATTTCTTTAACTTGAGTGTCTAGATTGTACCAGCAGTGTATCTCACAGCTGTAATCCCTGGTAAGGCTTCAGATGCTGTTAAGCCAGACTTACTGTGTTGGCATTTTAGTTTTCTTTTTATCTTTGTAATACAGAAAGAGGAAAAAAAAAGAAAATAATTACAGAATATATGCTGATGAAATTCCTTACCCAAAATCCCCGTTCCACCCCTTGCAGGTGCTATCCCTGGAGGTTTGAGTATTGGTCCTCCAGGAAAGTCCTCCCTCGATGACTCCTACAGCCGCTACGACCTGATCCAGAACAGTGAGTCACCCGCCAGCCCACCCGTAGCTGTTCCTCACAGCTGGTCACGTGCCAAATCCGATAGTGATAAAATTTCCAATGGCTCCAGCATCAACTGGCCACCAGGTAACACAACCCAAAGCCTCCGTGTTGAGCTCGTGTCCTTAAAAAGCGTTTGTGGGTTTGTTGTGTCCTTCTGATGCACGGGAGAGCTGTGGCTTTATACACGTTGCTTTTTATTGTGTCTGGAACAGAGTTTCATCCAGGAGTGCCATGGAAAGGACTGCAGAATATTGATCCTGAAAATGACCCCGATGTTACTCCTGGCAGTGTTCCAACTGGGCCTACCATAAACACCACGATACAGGATGTTAATCGCTATCTGCTCAAGAGTGGAGGTAAACACACAAAGTGCTTTCACATCTGTGCATACTTTCTCTTCCTTTCCCAAAAAGTGGACCTCATTTGTTACAGATATAGCGTATTTTTCCATGTGCTCCTAATCCAATAATGCTTGTGCTCGGAACTGTCACTGAATATCCAGAAATAATTAAATAATGGATTTTAAAGTTCCTTGTTTTCCATGGGAATGTAAATATTTTTATGTTGGAAAAAGCTGTGAGATTCCATTTAAGCTTCTGTGGTCACTGGAAGTTTTTCCAACCTGTAACATTTGTTTTTGAACAAGATTTTGCTCTCCACACTGCCCCCCCTCCTCCATACACTTTGTGAAATGCTCAGAAGACACAATGCAAAAGTTCCACGGTTGTTGCTGAGGCAGCAGGCTTCTGGTACACTAATTAATTGAAGCTTTGTTAGGAGATCAATCAGCAAAATAAATTAGAACTGTTTGATCTCCAAAACCATAAAAGAAAAGGAAAAAAATAGGGAAATACTAAACTAGTATTTCCCAGTGCTATTTCCATTCCTTTTGTTTTGGCAGTGCTTACTTCAGAATTGAAAAAGGAATTCTCTAAACAATAAAGCATTGTAACTGTGCTACTTGTTAGCTAGATGTGCTGGAAGTTGATCAAGGGAAAGGTGGCTTGTTTAATTGTGATTCTGTGTGCCAAAATAGCCAAGTTATCTGCACTCTATCAGAGCACTGTAATAGGCACAGGAACAGCATAATCAGGCTGTCCAGAAGGACCTGCCAGGATTAAAAATGTGTATTTTGTTCTAACAGTTACATCAGTGATACCAGCACAGATTGTTGAACAGAACTGTCCTTGGAGTGGGTGTCCAGCTCTGGACTTGTTACCTCAGGCAAGGCATGTGAAACATGAGGGAAAGGAGTCAGGAGTGTTCATTGCCTCCAGTGATTTGAGTTGTCTCTGACCAGGAAACAATCTTTCTTTTAACTGAAACATGAAGTATTTGTGTAATGAGTAATGTTGAATTTACTTCTAATGGACCAAAAGTGCTTCAAGGGGCTGGCAGGTTTGAGGTTACAAAAAGAAAAACATAAAGATGTAATTCAGTGACAGTTCAGATACAGTTCACCCAAGAAATACCCTTCAGGCCAGAAACCTAAACCTACAGAGCTGTACCTGTCAATCAGATGATACCTACTACAGGTCTTCCTGCCTTAGAGAAGGAACATTAGCTCCGGTGGTGCATAATCTGCCTGTGGAATGAAGGAATAATTCCTCTTCTTGGAGAGGGACAGCAGAGATGGTCTTTGCAGAAGTAAACAGGCCCTCAGGAGCTCAAACCTTCTGAAAAGCAGTGCCTGTTGGGGTCAGCTTGTGCTGCCTTTCCTCATTAGCTTTTTGCAATTTAAACATAAAATAGAGCTGCAGAGTCGGTGTCTTTATGCTCATATAACCCAGGGATTTACTCCTAGGTAAAATTTCCTGTCAGTACACCTCGATATGAGGCTGGCATGCAGCCAGCAAGAGCCTGTCTTTGAACACTGCAGCCTGATGCACAGAGCTTGTGCTGACAGAGCTGCTCCCCATTTAGAGGGTCAGGTGTGCTGTCCTTGCCCCGTGCACTTAGAAACAGGCAAAACTTGTGCTTTTGGGTAGATTTTTGCTTTGCCCTGTTTGCTGATGAAGCACTGCAGGGTCAGGTACTGTGAGCTGAGAGTTGTAGCCACGAGGAGTCAGGACCAGTTTCAGATGTGTGGGCACATAGGCCTTTGAATCTGCTGTAATTCCACAGTTCCTGCCTGAGGAATAGATTATTTCCAGAGAAGGCCTGACACAGAGTTCTTTTGCTTGAGGCTGATGTCTGTATTAGTGTCCCTTGGAGCACAGGGAGTCTGGGTAAGGTGAAGTTTGGTTGGTTGCTGTTCCAGTCGAAAATAAAGCCAGTGCTTTTTATTGAGCTGTGAGGGATGAGATGGTCCTTCTACTTCTTCATTTCTACCTCAATACAGTGCTCTCTTCTAAAAATCTCACCTATTTTTATTAGTCAGTTAAAGATGTTCCAGTATCACAGCCCATCTGTGTGTGTCAGGAATGATAAATCACCCAGGATACACACTTGATTTTGTTGGTGACTAGAGAGCTCTTCTGCTCTTTGCAATGAAGATTTTTTATTTTATGTTCAGTTTCTTTCATTTGCTGCCAGTAAGGAAATTGTACATATGCTTAGATAGCTCCTCAGATTGTAAATGATTTACTGAGGTGGTTTCATGCTATTTCATTTATGTTATCAGTTGGAGAAGAGATTGCTGAAATATATCCTTGCTTTACTGAAAGTCTGCAAAATTCAAAGATATTTGTGGGCATTAGGATGTAGGGGAAGTGTTTATCTCAAGTAATTTAGGACAGATCACCCGTGGTAAGAGGTTAGTTTGTCATACACATCTCTGCTCATCTACGGTTGCCATTGCCTAAGTCAGCTGGCAGAGGACCTTTATAAATGAAGCCTGTTCCTTTGAGACTAAACAGTTTAACACTAATTTTTTGAGTCACATATCTTAAAGGAAATGCAGAGTTGACCTTCTGCACAGGCACTGCTACAACTGGTCCTGTGCCAGCTTTCTTCTCTTTTCTACTAAAGACTTCTGCTCCACTTTATCACACTCCCAATAACATTTCATTCCTAGACTTCAGAGACCAGGCTGATAAAGGAGATTGCCTTGCATGGTTTGTATTTGCACATAATAGATTTGCTTATGTCACACCAAACATCATTATGCCCATCTTTCTTAGTTGCTTCTCTGCTGGTTCTGCAGGGTCATCCCCAACATCATCTCAGAATGCCACGCTGCCTTCATCGAGTGCCTGGCCGCTTAGTGCCTCCGGCTACAGTAGCTCTTTCAGCAGCATTGCATCTGCACCTAGCATTGCAGGTACGGCCTTTCTGCTTCCACAGCTTCTGCATTCCCAGGAAAAGGCCCTAGGAAGTGCTCTCCCAGTGCTCACAGGGGTGCTCCCCGAGGCAGAAGCGTGTTTGCAGCCCTGTGCTAGGCAGGCCGCTCTCCTGTCAGCTCTGCCTGGGGAGTGGTGGATGGGGTGCTGGGGGTTGTGCTGAGGAAAAATGTGTTTATTCCACTCGGTGCCACTCAGTACTGGCCTCGAGATCTCTGGGGGGGATTACTGTCCTGGACCTCAGCAGGAGCAGACCCTTCCAGTAAGAGCTGATGTGAAATTTTTGTTAATAAAACTCACTGTTAAAAGTGAAGCATCTTCAGCTCAGGAAAAGCTTTAGTAGTACCTCCAGAAGGTACCTTTTGCATGGCTCTGGAGGGGTTGGGTTTGGGGCTCTTCAGTGTCTTTTACTAGTCAAGCCAAAGCCTGATGCTCCCCTGTATGGCTGAGCTTGTAGGTGGGCTAAATAATTATCCCATTTTCTTTAATGAACTCTTAATTCTGGAACTTCTCTTTGCAACACATGGAAACTTTGCTTGCAAACTTAAGTACCTAGTTTGTCCCATTATAAAAATGTGTTGGGCTGTTGTATAGATGGATTAGATAAGAAAATGCTGATGCACTGAAAACCCTCCACCTCTCTGAAGGTGCAGCCTCCAGGTCTTACTGCAGAATGCAAAACAAAAAGAGGTTTTTGGAGTGTTTTCCTCCATTGAAAGGAAAAGGAGTGGCTTGCTTTTCTTTATCCGCCATGCATTTCTGCTTTATTTGCTGCCTTTTTTTTTTTTTTCCCAGTGTCATCTAATGTTTGTGTTACCCCATGAGAAGTAGTGACATAGCAACATCTGACCTGTGGTGATGTGCATGTGTCAGGTGCCACACCACGGGCTGGGGCTGCTCTCAGCTCTCAGACTCAGACTTGCCCCCTTCCCTCCCACCATTTTACACTCATTAATGTCTTCATTGTCATTGTCAAATTATTTTTGTTGCTACAATTTGCGAGAAGATGGGAGGGTGGTTGCCCTTTCACTAAAATGGTTATGATTCAATATGAAATAATTGAGTTAAACGATTTAGATAAATGGAGGCAATTTGGGGAGTGTGTGTGTATATAACTGAGTCTGTCATTTTGCAACTGGTAAATCTGGCTTTGGGACTCACAAAAATTACTCAGTGGCTGTCTGATGCCTAAAAGCACTGATTCAGTATAAACTTAAATCTGACAGTTCAAATCCTGTTCCATAAAAATTCACAAGATTTTTGCAACTTGGACTTTGTCAGACCAAGTATTTTCTTACGCTCTGGAGTCAGCACTAAAGCATCAAGGCAGCAGAGTCACAACATCATTTGCTGTGGCAGAAGGTGCAGGATGTGCCCCTCCCAGTCCAACACGTGGTGCCCATGTTGGTGGCAGCAGGACTGTGCTGTGGCCAGGAAATTGGGCTCTAAATACACAACGTGTGTTGGGACGAGGAGGAAAGGCAGGGATGTGTAAGTCTAAAGGTGACTAAAGGGAGTTGTTTCGTTATCCATTATTTAAATCAAGCCTGTCTGCCTCTCTGAATGCTACGCTGTGTTTGCTGTTCGTGGGTTTGTGTTATTTTAAGAGTTTAAAAACTGATTAGGGAAAGAACAAGCAACAGCAAAAAGTTACAGAGACTGACAGGTCATGATGTGGTCTGATCTTCTGAAGACTTAGTTTTTCTCAAAGATACTTGGAAAAAAGTGTATTGGTTGCTTCAAATATCCAGAAATAAAGTTTTTGTTGGTCTTTGATCTTTAGAAATGTAATAATATATCAAAAGAACATATGGATATACTGGATTTTTTATATTAGATAAAATGAGTTCTGTAAGAAAAAGTAAGTCCTATTAAACCTTTGAGAGAGACAAATCTTGGAAGTGTTTCATTATAATTTTGTGGAATTAGATTTCAAATACCTAAGTCTATTTTCTGGTCTTTTTTCCATGTATCATCTCCTAAAAGAAAGCAAAATAATAGATTTTAAAAGGGAACTGTGTATGTAGCAGGTATTGTGAGGTTCAATAAATACAAAAATGAAAATGTAAACACTAGTGTAAGTAGGTTCAAAGAATATAGGATTTATAGCACTGGATGGTACAGAAGATTATTCTTTTCCTCCTGAAAAGTTGGAATAATGTAGTCCATGATACCCATCATTAAGGATACACAAACCTATGTTTTCTCTATTGCAGGTAAACTGTCAGACATCAAGTCCACGTGGTCCTCTGGCCCGATCTCTCACACCCAAGCCTCTCTGTCCCACGAACTCTGGAAGGTACCCAGAAACACTACAGCTCCGACGAGGCCTCCTCCAGGCTTAACCAACACCAAGCCATCCTCCACGTGGGGTGCCAGTCCCCTGGGCTGGACCAGCTCTTACTCCTCTGGTACTCACAGTTCTGTGTTCTGCAACACCACTGCCTTCTTTTTATCACGGTTTGATTCTATTCCGTGTGTGAGGCTCCAAAAACCAGACCTTTAATACAGATAGAGTGTGTCTGGTTTGGGGGATGCATCTCCTGTCTGCTCATTGCAGTTTGGAGAAGTTGTAAATGAAACATCTCCCACGTGGTCATGTTAGTAGTTTTACACAGGAACTGCCAAATTTATTTAACTCCCAACTAGGATTTTTCCCCCCAGTTTCTTAATGTCTAAAAATGTCTTTCAAATATGTGTCTTGTTTTGTGGTATGATCTAAGGCTGCCTACAGGGCTTCAAGGTGAGCCCATGGAATTCGGTATGGAACACATGGATGTGAAGCATTTAGGATCTGATGGTATTGCAGAGCCCTCAGGGAATGCCTTCATTTTTTCAAGCAGGCCCTTTTTTAGATGCCATTGTTCTGCTTAAATCCAAATATAAGAAATAATGGATCTGGCTATATATGTATATATATATATAGAGAGAGATCTCTATATCCATATAAATATAGATATATATGCAAGTATTACACCTATTTTATAAAGCTGACTGTTTTATTAATCTGCTTACACAAAGTTGAGAATTAAATGTTCTTCCCTCTTCCTGCCATTTATTTTGGATCTGTTTCTTCACCAAACCCCCACCTGGGGGGGCAGATAATGCTGCTGCCAGGATTCTCTCTGGAGTGACCACAAGATCCACTGTGATTTCTCAAATGCCACTCAATAAATACCAAACTTGTACAGCTTCTAACTGTAAAACACCAAGCTGTAAAACACCAGGCTGAGGTTGGAAGAGCAGGTTTTGTTGGTTATGTCCTTGTATCTTCAATCAGGACATTGTCAGTGCAGAAATACCTGTTTTGAATAAGTCATATGCATTAATCTGTCATTGGCAAGAGAGCAGAGTGCTGCAGTGCTATAAAAATCTTTAATAGCAAGCAGCAATCTGAGCTTGGACATCAGAACTGCCTTTAAAATGTGTCTTCCAGATTAACTCTAATGCATTCTGAAGATCCTGTTTGTTGCAGTGCCATACCTGCATCTGTTGGATTCCTAATAGTTACTGTGGGAGTATGAAAAATGCCACAGATCTTTTAAACATAACAAGAGCAGCTTTTCATTCAGCAACCTGTCACTCCAAAGGAGACAGTAAATCAAATGTGAGGAACCTGCTGTAGGATTTGTTTTCAGCAGCAGTGAGGCTTGTTAGTATGTTGTGATTCCGGATAGATTTGCCTGTAACTTGCCCTCCAGAGACCACGATCAAATGTTTTGTTGTGGAATTTGTGTTGCAGGTTCTGCATGGAGTACTGACAGCTCAGGGAGAACAAGCAGCTGGCTGGTTCTTCGGAACCTCACCCCCCAGGTAACTGGAATTGTGCACAACTGGTCAGGACAAGACACTTGGCACATTTAAGAGATGATAAGAGCAACATTTAGCAGCCTCGGTCATTTGATTCATTTGAAGGAAGAATAATTATTCTGCATTTATTACAAGTGTCTGTCTTCTACAGGGAATTCGTTAAGTTTTCAAAGTGCTGTCAAATCAAGTATGAACTTCTAAGCCTGTAATTAGTCATTCAGTGGGCACATTTATGTATGTGTAAGTTTGGAGGTGAATGATGTTTTAAAGCAGATACAGAGATGTAAAATCTGCTTTTCCTGTGGGTTTTTTTGGTTCTTCTCATACATCTGTCAAATCCTCTACTTGTCCTTCACAGTGTCATTCCAAGGGAAGAACATAAGCCACAAAGCCTTGAATGCAGACATCCAGATTAATCTTGGGGAAAAACTAATTATATTTATGAACAGCATGTTTTTCCTTTGACTTATTTCTGGATTTCTATGGACTTCTAACGATAAATATAATTTGTATAACCTAAATTGGGAAAATTTGTGCACTGGACTGTAGGGAAGTGTTAAAAAGACAGGATGTCTCCCTCAATGCAGATAGAGATAAGTCTATAATTAAGTACTTCTTTGTCCCTTTCACTTGTACTTTTTAGCTTTTAAAAGCTTGTTTAACAAGCATGTAAGTTAAAATCCTAACAGCACAAGTAACCTTCCCTGCCCTTCCCTCCTCCCAGATCGATGGTTCCACACTGCGGACTCTGTGTTTGCAGCACGGCCCTCTCATAACATTCCACTTGAACCTGACACAAGGGAATGCTGTGGTCCGATACAGTTCCAAGGAGGAAGCAGCCAAGGCCCAGAAGTCTCTGCACATGTACGTTCCTGCTCTCTCTTCCTTTTGTTACAAAGCCAGCTCTATCTCAGGAACTGTTCGTTTCGTCATAACTGATCGCTCGTTACCTTAATCTGATACTCAGAATTATCTAATGAGAGAGAGAATAGTTAGCTGGGGGTAGATACTCAGTGTACTACTGAGTAAGAGCTCATTACAAAACTTTACTCATCATTAATAATATGCTTCGTTAGGACTTGTCACCTGTAAGGCCACAAAGAATTTGTAAGCTGTGATGAGGGTTCCAAAGAGAGAGCACAGGACAAGGTTTTAACTTTAGAGAGCAACAGAAAGGGCAAAACAATGATAAAAAAGGAATGTGTTCACGGTGGTCACCTTTTTTAAAAAGAGTTATGAGAGAAGTGTATGGGAACAAAATGTACTTTTTAGGAGTTTTAAAATCCGTGGGGCTAACTGGCATAAGAGCTGGAGAATTGGGGTGATAAAATCAGTGCCATTAGGGAGGATGAGGGATACAGACTGATGTTTCAGGAGAATACTTGTGTGCTTACAGTTGGAAAGCAATTTCCTTTATCAACAGGTTATTGCATGAGCATAGTGAATGTACTGAGGTAGTGGGAGCACCACTTGGCTGGTGAGCTTCTGTCCTTATTCCTAAAGAGAGAACACAGGCACCAGGATGTGTCAATTAGAGGGGGTGATCTCCACACCTGTGGGCTTGGGTGTTTGCCTGTGGGATAGAAAGGTGGATAGAAAACAGGACAGAGAAGGCTTTGCCAAAGAGACAGGGATTGCTCAAAGTGATGTGATGGAAATCTTCATCTCGATTTCAGCTTGGGAGAAGATGGATCAATATCACAGAATGGTTTGTGTTGGGAGGGACCTTAAAGCTCAGTTCCAACCCCTGCCACGGGCAGGGACACCTTCCACTATCCCAGGTTGCTGCAAGTTCCATCCAACCTGACCTTGGACACTTGCAGGGATGGGGCAGCCACAGCTTCTCTGGGCCCCCTGTGCCAGGGCCTCCCCACCCTCACAGGGAACAGTTTTTTTCTAATATCCCATCCAAACCTGCCCTCTGTCAGTGTGAAGCCATTCCCCCTTGTCCTGCCACTCCAGGCCCTTGGGAACAGTCTCTGTCCATGTTTCCTGTCTGCTCCTTCGGGCACTGGAATTAGATCAGGCTGAACAACCCCAGCTCTCAGCCTTTCCTGACAGGATATCCACCTCGGCTGTTCCCAGAAGCGCCCTTTGCACCCCTTGCCTCACGTTTTGCCACGCGCTGTGCTTGTGCCCTCAGGTGTGTCCTGGGAAACACTACCATCCTGGCGGAGTTTGCTGGTGAGGAAGAAGTGAACCGTTTCCTGGCGCAGGGCCAGGCGCTGCCGCCCACCTCCAGCTGGCAGTCCAACACTGGATCCACCCCGAGCCGCCTGGGCTCCTCCGGCAGCTCCCACGGGCTGGTGCGCCCCGACGCCGGCCACTGGAACCCCCCGTGCCTGGGGGGCAAGGGCAGCAGCGACCTGCTCTGGGGGGGGGTGCCCCAGTACTCCAGCAGCCTTTGGGGACCCCCCAGCGCCGACGACGGCAGAGTCATCGGGAGCCCCACGCCCCTGAATACTCTTCTCCCGGGGGATCTCCTCAGCGGGGAGTCCATCTAGGAAACAAGAGAAACAAAATGGAAATAACAATCATCAGCACTAAAGGAAAAAAAAAAAAAAATTTAAAAAAAAAAAAATTTGTAACCCTTTCCAGTCCCGGGCTTGATGAAGAATCCAGCTTTAACCCATGAGACTGGCAGCCCTCCTTAGTACCTCTGTCCAATATCGAACCCGAAACTGCAGAAGTCCTTGTGAACTGTTCCTGAAACAGTATGGGCTCCTTTGGTCAGTGTCACATGCTAATGACAGGTTTTATTTTTCTCATGGCTTTTTGTTTTATGTTGTCTTTTTATGTTTGTATGGTGACTTTTCAAAACCAAGTATAAAAGCTGCTTAGAATAGGTCTATCATGAAGGGCACTTTTCAGAATTTGGGCTGGAAAGGGTTATTTTATCAACTGGGGGGGGGTGGGAAGGGGAAATGAAAGCCTATTTAAATGAGCCTGTGACTATTATGCACATTACAGAGGCGGACCCAATAATCAGAAAGGGGTGAAGTGTGATATTTACCATTGGTACAGAAAAGTGACGAATCCGAGTGGGAACTCTGGACTGTACAGGTTGAGAAGGGGGGGAGGGAGGGCAGGGTTGGGGTATCTCTGTGTCCACTACTCCCATGGATCTGCCTATGCACATTACCCTTGTTTCATTACTTTTTCATGTCATTTTTTTAATCCCAAAAATATAAAAAGTAAAAAAATAATTTAAAAAAATCAACAAAGAAACAAAAAAAAAAAAATTAAAAAAAAAAAAAAAAAAAAACCAAATAAAAATAAAACCAAAAACACCTATAANTATCAACATGCAAATACTTGAATCCAGCAGGCCAATAACAAAATGTGAACACTCTCTAAGTTGAATTATTACACTTCCAGGTCAGCATCAGTACACAAAAAACAGGCTCTAAGAATTTTTTTTTTAAAAAGTTCAGACTCTATGTTTTTGTTGGGACAGATGTGAGTGTGTGTGTGTGTGTGTGTGACTGTGTGTGTGTGTGTGCCCACGTGTGGTTTAACTCAACGTGTGAAGTTTTTCCTTTGGTTCAGTATATGCTTTTTATTTGCTCATTGGTCAAATGTTTAATTGTTATTAGCTTCTAACTTTGCACTGAGTGTCCGCAGCCCTTCTTGTAGCTAATTCTGTAATGGTAAAAACACACAAAAAAAAAAAAAAAGAAAAAAAAAAGGAAAAAAAAAAAAAAGGAAAGAAACTGATAGAAGGGGCCGGCGACAATTCACGTGTAAATGTTTACTCAAGGACTCTTATTGCATTTTAAAAATTACAGTGTGTATCTCTGGAGAATAATATGTATATCTACCTTTAGCGGCTTTTTATTGTGGACTAATGCAAGAAAATTATTACCGGAGTATTGCACCATTTTTCCATTCGGAATATAAAGTTTAAAAAAAAAAAAATACTCTTGTTGAACTGTGGCCATAGATAATTGTAAAGAATTGATAGTTCCCTTGCAAGCAGGAACAGAAACAAGCACTTGGACATAAGTTTTGACTGCTTTTGGAGGAGCCAGGAGTTTTGGCTCCCACCTGTTTACAGACCTTTTTTTCTCCTTCAAACTTTAAAATAAAAAAAGGAATTAAAAAAAAAAAAAAAGAAAAAAAAAAAAAGACTTCCATCGTAAAGAAAACTATTTTCAGAATGAAGATATGCTACTTCAGAGCTCTGGGATTGAACAGTGTTGTTGTATTATCCTTTTCTTTGGCCATTGCTGTGTACTATTTTTGTTGTCGTTTTCCTCCTCTTCGTCAAAGTGGCGAAAACTTTGTGATCACTATCTTGCACATGGTGGAAGATGTCTCAGGAAAGCCGGGTTTCCCGAGGAGCAACTCCACACCATTTCATGTATTTTTAAAACCCAACTCCTAGCACTGAAGATATTATTAAAAAACAAAATAAAATAAAAAAAAAGACAGTAAGAAAGAAGAAAATACCTAATCTAATGTGTAGCAGTTACATATTTACCAAATAATGGACTCAAAAGAAATAGATGTTTGAAGAGTGCTTTATATATTAAAAAATCGCTTTATGTTTAAAAAAAGATCAATGTTTTTGATTGTTTTGAAAGGAAGAAAGACAATGGAATAACATACACTTCAAGTATGTTTTAAAAATTATATGAACATTGTGCTCCCTGCCTGCTTGGATCAGGAAACTTGTGCATTACATTTTTTTTTTTTTTGGAAGATTAGCTTTTTAATGGTTTTATCAGATTTAAAGGGTCCTGCAAGATTGCAAATTAACAAAAGCTGGTTTTATAGAGGATCATGAACTATGCACAAACTGGGTTCAAGACTTGTTTTTTTTTTTTCCTCAAGTTTTAGTAGTGTATTTAGCTGAATAACCTTTCCTCAGAGTAATTGCATCTCATTGCCATTACACGCCTCCTACATATATATTTTATATATATATACACACACACACTTATATAAAATATGTATGTGTGTATGTGCGTGTTTACATACAATTTTCCATGCTGAAGTTTAGCATTGAGTTGTAGAAAAACTCCTGATATTTTCAAATTGGGAATGAAAATTTCTGTTGGAGAGTTGAGGGGCGGGGGTGGGGTTTGTTTTGGGGCTTTTTTTTTTTTTTTTTTTTTGCCTTTCCTTTTGAATTAAAGATGTCTGTAACTCTGAGATTAAAAAAGAAAACAAACAATTGTGGCTTTTAATGTTTATTCTCCTCATAGAATGTGATTGTTAAAAGAACATGCACCGAAAGTTGCTTTCAAGAGTACGAAGATTCTTTGAAACTTAATAAATTGCAGTTTTTTCTTGGCTGTTGAAATAATGTGTATTTTTCTTTTATGCAGGGGATACTAAATATATATATATTGTCAAATCTGTTAAGGTATTTCATGGAAGAAGTTTAACTATGAGTGAGGATGACGTGTACAGCCAGGCAAACCCCTCCTGTCAGTGTGCTCAGCCCCTGCTCTGTTGGTGACAGTCTCGTGAGCTTGTTCCATGAACGCTTTGCACCTCGCAGCCAGGAGCAGCAGTAACCATTTTTGTGTTAAAATCCTGTTTTTCTCATTTATCCATGTCCTTAACAGCTGTAGCAGATGACTTGTAACTCCCTCCAGCAAGGCTGGAGGCCTCTCTGGCTCCACCCTGATTTCTAGACCTGGATGTCTCTAAATTGCCAGTTCCACTGATACTTCTGAGGTGAGCAAATAGCCCCTAAAGAGGGTAGAAACACCAAAATACTGCCGTTTTGGCCTTGCAGGGCTTGAGGGGAGGAAGGTGTTCACAGTGAGTAACCACTGGAACATCTCTTCACCCCAAACATGCCAACGTGAGGCACAGGAGGTGCAGGGCCAAGGGCTCGTGGAGAGATCCCAGCCTTGCTCCATCTCCCTGCGGGCACACCTGGACGTTCTCCTGCCCCCACCAGACCAGTCCCGGCGCCCTCAGTGGCGCTGGGGCCACTGGGGCTGGGTGTGATGCCCAGCAGGGCTGGCCCCGGCCCTCAGGTTGTGAGTTTGTCCAGTGGAGCTCATGCCCTTAATCCATTTGGGAAGGAAAAAACTGATGGGAACAGCTGGATTAATGAGAAAGTGGTTCCCAGCCCTGGACAGCCACCCCTGGTGTCACTGGAGATGTCCATGGACTGTAATTCCCTAAGACCAGTGGGGCAAATCCAGCTTTGGGGGTAACTTCTGTCATGGAAACAGCAAAAATTCCCAGTCTGAAGCCTGCTCTGCCAATTTTATTGATCTGGCCCCAAAATCACACTGCTTTTTTTTTTTCTCTTCCAAGTGTTTGTACTGAAATGTAAAAGAGAGTTGCCTTTTCCTTCCTTGGTTCCTTTTTTGCTTTGTATTCTGTTGGGCATTTTTTTCCTCGGCAAGGAGGACTTTCAGTTTTGGTGTCTGGGTTTTGTTGCCAAGACATCAAAGTCCCTTATGGAGTCAAGATGTTTTAGTCTAACATGAGGTTGGCAGCAATGGCTTTTTGTAAATCAGATGCACTCTTCAAATTCAGAATCCCCCCTGGTATATTAAAGGAAATTTCAGCTTTTGGCTAAAATCAGTCTTTTAGTGTTTGTGTAGCTCTTTATTTTCAGTGTCATTCTTCTGCTTCAATACTATCCAGTATTTCTCAAATTGTAAAGGGAGTTCCTGATGATCAGGATTCACCCTGTGGCTCCAGAATCTTTACAAGAAAACATTTTTAACACTTTGTGTTTGTCTGTATGTTGCATTTGCTGTATCCTCCATGGCACCTTCACTGCATGGCTCCCTGTCTTTAGGCCAAGAGAATTTCTCTTTCCTAAGTGGTCTGAAACTGTCAAACTTCTTCTTAGTTCCTTGTCTAGTTTGTGGGTGGCACTGGCAGAGCAGGTGTTTCGCTATTCTGCTCCAGAAATATATTATTGTTCTTGCTAATTCAATATATGATTGTGTATGTGAAGGAGCTTTTTTAATTAAAAAAAAAGTAATAATTGTGTATGGCTATCTGTATGTGTTAAGAATTACTGGAGTTGGAAGAGAGTCTGGAAATGGAATTGGAGAACCCTTTGAGGATTTGTGGGCAGCCACAGAGTGGAGCTTGCGTGTGACAGCGGCTCCGGGGGGAGCGGAGGATGCCCTGGCGCTGCCCCTGAACTGCTGCTGCCAGCCCCGGTCCCGCCGCGCTGCGCTGAATGTACACCCCGGAGCCGCTCCGGGGGAGTTCTGGGAATCGGGACACGGAGCTCAAGGACCTCTCGGTGTCACTGCACGGGTGCCCGGCGGCCCCGACACGGGCTGGAAGCGCCCGCGGCTCCCGGCGGGATCGGGAGGCGGCTCCCGGCAGTCCCCGGACTCATCACCCAGGTCCTTGCGTCGCTTCCGCGGCGGCAACGCACCCCGAAACCTTAACTGCGGGAGCAGCCCGGCTGCTGCCCCCGGCATCCCCCTCCTGCCCCGGGCGCCTCCAGCCAGTCACATCCCTGCGTGCCCTTGGAATTCGGGCAGGCACCTCCAGCACCCGCCCGCTGTCGCTTTCCTGAGGGAGGACGGACTCGTGCCCATGTTCTAGTGGGCTGCAGGTGTCTTCCTCCAGCGGATACACCCGATCGCTCAGGTTAACCCTTACCAGGCTCCACCCTCCAGCGCCGTCCAGCCTCTGCACAGACAGTCCAGCTGACCACCAGTGACCACTGTCACCCCCCGCGCTCCCACCGTCCCCTCCTCTCTAATGAAGGTGCTTCATTAGACATGGACATGACACTTTGTCCTGTGTGTGCCCCCCGGGTTTGTTTTTTACTGTCCGATGCATTGGAAACGAGTTGCTTGTAAATTTTACTCCGATGAAAACGTGGTCCCAGTGCAGTCATGATTTCAGGGTTATTAAAATGTTATAAAACACAACAAGCTGGAAGATGGCTTTGCTTTCAATAAATATGGTTATTAGTAAAGGGGGTTTGCCCCGACTCACCTGAGAGGCTGCTGTCTCCTGGGGAGAAAGAAATGTGTGTGCCCCACATCTGTTCACTGCATCTGTCTGTGCTAACTTAATACTGTATGACTTTAAATGTTCATTTTGTTCAAGGAATGGTCTTGATCATATTCACAACTGTGGCAGATTCCTCTTTAAGTTTTATGTTGTTCTGTCTCCTGGATCCTTTGCCCACTTTTTAATTTATTGAATTTATTCTTAATTTATACTGAAAACGTGTATCCAAGCAGGCCACAGACCTGTGTGACTGGTGGTGTTGGAAAGGAACAGTTTCTCTTTCCATTTTTGCAGTGTCTCCTTGCTTGGTTGCAATATTCAGGGTTTACAATGATCCTTTACTGTCTGTACCTCACAGGAGCAGGAAAACCTCACATTTTTTCATTATTTTATCCAATTTCAAGTGGGACCCACTTTTTCTGCTTTTTCCTGTCACTTGTGTCTCTCCTTCCCATCTCTTTCGTCGTTACAGATGACAGGGAACTTATGATAAAGGCAGAGGAGATGATTATTCCACAGGTAAGGAATGGCAGCTTCAGCCTGTGTGAAGTCTGTAAGTTGCCTAATTAGAACTATAATCCCAGTGGGAGTTTGAACACAAGCATAAAATATCTGAAAGACAGAGGAGGGGGCAGACATCAGTCCCACAGCGAAGCAGCCCTCGGCTCTTTTCTGGGATAATCACAAATTCCGAAGGAAATCTCGTAGGAAGATTGCAAATAGCTCTGATTACCTTGTGATGCCTTTATGGATGAGTGGTTTCCAAAAAACTTCTGGGATGGGTGTTTTCCAGCATGCCCCCCCAGCGGGTCTAAGCCTGCAGCACCCAGGGTGGGATGCAGGTGGTGTGAGGAGGGTGGGGAGCCCCAGGACAGGACTGGAAGGAAGTGCACAGGGATCTGTCTGATTTAGATGGAAGTCTCATTCCTGAAAGAGCTAAAAATGGCCCAAATTTGAAAAAACCCAAACCAACAAACAAACAAAACACCCAACAAAACCAATCAATTAATTTCCCTGTTGGCTGAGTGAGGCATTTCTCTGTAGTATCTCTAACATGAGCATGCAGTGAGGTGGTTCTAAAGCTGTGTCAAACTTACTGTGCTGGACCAAGATTTTTGTATTTCTTGCTCATCAGCTTTTGCTGCCTCTGGGTTTGTGACTTCTGGGTCACAAAATAACCTGGCTGGGAGCACAGCTGGGAGTAGTTTCAGAATCCTTTCCCCAGGGTGCTTCAGCACCTTCCTTTGAAAAATCCCTTTTCTTGGGACTCTTCTGAAACACAAGGTGTGAAGTTGGGCACTTGGGACAAGCAAAGGAACCCAATGACTCCAGCCCAGGATGAGGCCTTGGACTCCCCTTGGTGCTGCTTTCAAGCACAGACATTTAGAGACTCAGACTGGGGTTGATGCAGAATAAAGCTTAAAACTCTGTCAGCAGTAGAACACTGCTGGTTTTTATTTAATGGAAATTAAGCACAAAACACAAACCCTCATAATATGAGATTTAAGACACAAGGTAATTGTTGCTTCTGTCTCTAAATGAGAGGCAGAAGGAAAAGGGAACTATCAAAAAACAACAAGACCCAGTACAGAGGTGAGAGATTGTGTCATCTAGTGCAGACATCTCACAGTAGTGATCTTTATCCCCTTGCAGCTCAAACACTGATTTTTTTGACCTGTTTTATAGAATCCAGGTATTCTGGGACACTGGAGCCCACTGTGGGCACTGTCTTTAGATGAGAAAGGAAGACTTTCTGAAGTGAGTCTAAAGGGAATTGGTTGAAGTCTCCTTTTCTACTTGGACCTTCAACAGAGTTGAGGCCAAATACCACATTTTTCAAATGGGGTTATTCTTAGTGTTCTTGTCAATAGAGGACATTTAAAGTGCAGCGTTTCCCTGGCATAACAAGGATTGATGCATTCTTAAAAGTGCTCTGCTGGTTTCATTGTCAGTGGGACCACACAGGGGTCAGCCGTGTGTCCAGCTGCTGTCCTGTGTGGGACATGAGAGAGCAGAAAGACCAACTCAGAGGATTTATTCAGACTTTTTTCTTTTTTTTCTTCTTCTTTTTTTCTTTTTTTCTTTTTATTTTACATATTTATCATGGCAAACTCCAGAAGTTCATGGCCTGCGAAACAAGAAATGATTACCAGCACGTTGGCTTCTCCCCGCGGGTTGCAGGGCTGCAACACAAGGGGCATCAGGGTTTCTACAGCACAGGCAGCTCTGGATTCTGCTGCCCTGGGATTAAGGCCAGAGCTAGAATGGGGATAATGACAGCTGTAGGGAAAAGCTGGGAAGACACTGAAGAGAGCGGAGATTCCTGTTTTGTTGGAGGTGCTGCCGGGCTGTGCCCAGCTCCTTTGGCCCCAGGAGCCAGCCTGCCCTCCCAGGCTCAGGGGAGGCACTGCCCTTCCACAGGCACAATTTGGTATCGGGGAACAACCCCTGCTTTTCCTCTTTTTCTCCAGCAGCCCTGTTCAGTGAAGGCATGACCATGAGCCTGCAGGGTCAGAGCTTTCCTGAAGGCTGCCTGGATGCTCAGCCCTGGAGAGACGCAGGCCACGAACTCAGGTGTTTATAGAGGCTCCTCTGGAGTCTCTTGATTTTGAAAAGCTTTCGTGCCAAGTGAAGCTCAGCATGCTGAGCTCTGAGCTGTCAATTAAAAGGCAAAGGACTGTAAATCCTCTTTGCAAACGCTTCGAGTCCTGCAGCGTGTACTTCCCTGAGCTCCTGCAATCTGTTCTGTCTGGGGAAGAAATCTGTGGTGGCCCCGTGCCTGCCGCAGGGCGGGCTGCTGTTTGCAGGGTTTGGTGGCCACAGGGGTCGGTGGTCAGAGAGGCTGGTGGTCAGAGGAATCAGTGGCCA
>WBMZ01010156.1:0-114047 GCA_013400975.1 Atrichornis clamosus
GCCGGCCGGGGCGGGCAGAGCCGGCGCGGCGCGGAGGGGAGCGGCGGCCCGATGGGGCGGCCGGCCGGCAGCCTGGCCCCGCTCCGGCTGCTGCTGCTGCTGGCGCTGGGGCACGCCTGGACCTACCGGGAGGAGCCGCAGGACGGCGACAGGTGGGTGTTGCGATAGCGCGGCTGCTGCTGTGCGTTTCCTCCCCATCCACCACCTTTTTTTCATTTTCTTTTTCCTACCCCTTGGGGTTTTTTTTTAATACTCCACTCCCCGCCTTGCAGGGAGGTTTGCTCCGAGAACAAAATCGCCACCACCCGCTATCCCTGCCTGAAACCCACGGGCGAGCTCACCACCTGCTTCAGGTGAGTGCCACGGCCGCGGAGGACGGAGGGGGAAAGGGGACGCGGGGCTCACGCGTGTCCGCGGCTGGGGCTCGCTGCCCGCGGGGAAGGCAGCGGGGGACACACGCGTGTTGGTGTCAGGCGCAGGGGCGGCAGCTGTGGCAGCTGTTTGTCCCTCCCCTTGCTCTGTGAGAACCCTCCCCGGCGTTCCGACCACCCCGCGCACCGGGGAGCAGGTAACTTGGTCACATCTCTCCCGCGTTCAACATCCTCCCTGGCAAGTCCTGCAGCTGTCCCAGTGAAGGGTTTCAGTAACTCGCCGCAAACGTCACCTCTGAGATATCGCTGGAGAGCGCACGTGTGGTTCTGATTGCTGTATCCCAGCCACCGACAGTCTTTGATAGGGTGAGAGAGGCTTCCTCTGACCTGGGTGTTCCAGAGCACATTGGAGCTGCAATTGCATCACTTGCAGGACAATCAGTGAGATCAACTGGATTTGTGCCGCACAAAAGACATTTTAAGTTAGGTAGATGAATCATACCCTCAGGATGAGTAACTTCTTCAGCAACCAGCTCTGGGGGAGAAATTCGGCAGAGGCCTTTCAAATTAAGTAAGATGAATCTAATCATGAGTTTTCATTTTTCAGCTGTGTGTTTGAGAAACATCATCTGCTTTAACGATGACAGCTGTCCAGAACAGTTGACAGGAGATGTGCTTTTGAAGAACTGTACACAAAGTATGAGCACACATGTATCCCTTTACTGATGCCCTCTGGTTAGCCTCGTCCCCGCAGATGAGATGTTTCATATATGAAAGATGTTTCTTGTGAGAAGTTGCTTTGTGGAGGCAACTGCACTCTGCCTGTGTGTGTGTGTTTGCGTGTGGCAGGGAACCATTTATGTATACCAAAAATACAGTCAGGCACATTAATGCATGTAAAAAGTGTTACAGAGATTGTCCATTTCTTCTTTTCTGTTTGGCGCGAATTCCAAAGAGCTGCAGACACGTGGTGCAGCAGCATCGTTCCTATCCCATGCCCTAGCCCATCCCATGTTCCATGCTCTCAGGGCTGGTTCATACCCTCTGGCAGCCACAGTGTCCTGCCACCGCCCAGTTCTCAGCAGCATTAGCTTCCTCACAGTCCCTGGGAAGGGCTCAGCAGGGAATGGATACCAGCCTTCCTTGCTTTCCCTGTCTTCTCTCTCCTCTCCCCATGAAGGTGAGGCAGTGCCCACTTACAAGCTCTGTAGCACCCAGTGGCATGCAGCACCTTTTGGAGAGGCACAGAGTGTTGGTTTTGCAGTGAAGGAGGTTACTTGGTACCTTCAGCATTTCTCTGGTTTGGGATCAGAGCCCTGGGGTGGACAAGTTTGTTCTAAGTGGGGAGTTACTGAATGAAAAAGCCAGAGAAGGATCTGCACAAAGCAGCACACACGTGACCGTCCTGCTCCTTACTGCATGTCCCAAAATCTGCCTGAGGAAAGTGTTTCTGCTTTGTGTGTGATGGATGAGGACTACACAAGCTCCACCGGCTGCTGTGGACCACCATGCAAAGACAGCAGGACTCTGTCCAGCTACCAAGTCCCGCTTGTGCTTTCTTTCATCCTTGCTGAGGTATTTCTGACCTTTGGGCTGTAGTTGTCATGAGTCTCCCTCCCTCCTCAGCTCTCCTTCTGCACAATCCCAAGTGGTATTCACCGTCCCAAATCAGCACAGTCTGTGAAGGAGCATTTCCAAATTGCTGCACTGAACCCTTGGTTGTTTTAGTTCAAACCTTTTCTGTATATATGACTTTTAAGTCTGCCTTGTTTTAAAAAAGAAAAAATTCCTTTCCCGTGTAATCACGTATTTTCAAGGTTTAACCTTTAGGGTCGAGCAAGGACTCCATTCCCCTACCTGTGACCTCTCCTTTGTGCTGTCCCTACGCAAAAGAGCAGGGCAGCATCTCTGGAGCAGAGAGGCACGTGTGTCAGCAGGGCAGCTGTGCAGGGAGCAGACACAGCTGTGCTGGCAGTGCTGCCCCTCGGAGCTGTGCCACGCTCGGACACGGACCAGCAACACCACCCCGCCGTGGTGGGGAACACCACGGGCAGAGAGATCCCCCCTGGTGCTCCTGGTAGTGAGGTGTGCCACCAGCAGGCACGTGCCACTGCCCTTGGGAGAGCACATTTCAATATAAGATTCATTAATATTTTGAGGTTGAGGTTGTTAACAAGATGACAGGAAACTTGCAAGTGTTGACTAATCTTGTGGTGCCTTAAGGCAGATTTTGTTTCATAGGACATTCAGAAACCTTAGGATTCAGTTTTCATCTCTGGAATGACAACCAACACTTAAAGAATTGCAGCTTGATTGAAACTCAGCTGTGGCTGTAAGGAGCTTTCACTCCAGGTTTCAGATAAACTCGATTTTGATGTTTTAGTATTTATTCTCAGAATACTTCATTTTTTGTCTTCCTAGAAATCTTTTTCACAGTATTTCATCATGACAATAGTTATGTAATTTATATACATTGTTAGAGGTAGATAAAGGGATCGTTAATGTTAGCTTCTACCTACTATTAGCAGACACACCTAACTACTTTTCTAGGTCAAAGTACTTTTTGTGTAGAAATTATACAAACTGACACAAAATTTATCTCATGTCATAACACGTCAGGTGTAAGTGTATGCACCACTACTGATGATCTGCTGTGCAATTAGTTAAATAAAAAGAGAAGTACATATGAAGTTAGATTTCAGAGTTCCTGAGAAAAATTCTTGATGAAAAGAAATTTCATCATTTTATTCCTTCTGCTGGAATCTGTCATGAAAATCAGCATGTTTTCGGAGCATTTCAATAGAAACAGCATCTTTTCATCACAAAAAACATTTTAAAATTTTTTTAAACCAGATTTACTCATGATTAAAGATGAGCCCAGTGGAGGGCCAAGCCAGAAGTGGGGCCAAGCACTGAGAATATATTGGCATTTTTCCCTGTGGTCATAGCAACCACGTACACAATCAGATGTATTTTTCCTTTTGACTGTGTGTAGTCTGGCCCTTGGTTTAGTTTGATTTGGGTTTTTTTTAACATCTCCTCTGTATTTATTTTCATCAGAGTTCAGAGGAACAGATGCAAAGAGCAGTGGGAGCTTACACAAAATCTTTTCTGTGAAAATCTCATTTAAACTCTTGTATGTAACTGCACAAAATACTCAGTACTTATGTCCCCATCAGGTAGATATGGAGAAGAATTTCTGCAGATTTGTTGATAGTGGCATGGTGCAGTAAGACTTTGAATTCCTACTGTATGCAAAAATTCATCAAATCTGATGAAATTTGGGCAACATGAGAATATGAGGCCCCAGTCTCTCGTCACTGTCTTCTCCAGCTATTTGGATGTGATGTTAACCCATTTCGCTCACAGACTTCTAAACACTTTGCTGGCATGATAAATAAGACAAATGTTGCAGTCTTCTCCAGTGCTTCTGTGTGTTATCACTTGCCTGTGACAATTCAGTTTGCACATCCTAGCAGCAGTCCTTCTCGTGACAGTCCTGCCCTAATTTTCTCTTTAGACAATGCTGCTGTACATTGTTGCTGTGGTCCAGAAGGAAAAGCAGCATCTGGAACACGCATCCCCTTGCTTCATCCTGATTTTGTAGCTGGGTTGGGAATGGTAATGGTTATGTTACTTCCAAGTCCAGGAACATTTAATCTGGTACAATTTATTAATTGGAGGTGCTCCCTTCTTAAAAACCAGCAAATTTGATCACCTCAGTAACTGTTGTATATTAGGACAGCTAAATAGTCCATTAAGTTAGAATTCAGAGAGTGTAGTGAAAATTATTCAGAAAGGCAATATTCAGAAACATTTGCCAGTGGGAAACTGTTTGCCCACCACAAGTTGTAGGAAGATTCAGGCATGAAACATGGGAAAATGAGAATATTTTTATCCCCTGACTGTGCAAATCTCTTTGTCTACTGTACACTTAAATATTGTAAGTTGACTTGAAAGAAGTAGTTTTGCTCCTCTTCAGAAAACTTTTATAAGAGCAAAGTGTTAAATTAAGAAAGTCAGCATGCATAAATGAGGCAGATGAAAATTTGAACCTGGATCTGCATAGTCTGGAAGAACACTTTAGCCATTGTCTTCATGGGCAAAGGAGAGGTTTGGTTTTTTTTCTTTTTTTCAGATGAAGCTCTTAGTCTAAATTAGTCAACTAAACCAGATTTTTTTGAACAAATATACTATTGACATGGTAAGAGAAATTATCCTTCTTTCTCTGACTTCACCATAAGCACTCTCCTGCATTTTTTGCTGAAAATGAAGCGTGCAAGGAACACGTTATGCTGTAATTCTGTGTGTCGTGATGGAGATTGTTCCTGGTCCTTTCTTCTGTGGGACCAGCAAGGAGTAAGAAGTTTAGAATTGGTGTGCTGGGCAGAACAATCCTAGCTAATGATGGTAAAATCATTGTAAAGGTGAGCTGAATCTTTACAGATCACATCTGCAAATAAATCCCATGTTGTGGGACTTAAATTTTATCTTAGAACTTAATCAGTAACTTTTATCTTGTAGCATTTTGCAAGGGAAAGGTCTTTCAAATAGGATGAACACATTTCAATGTATGTTGTCAGCTTCTTCATCTGATAATTAGCAGCTACCGGTATTGTGCATAGGCCCTCCCTGCATTTCAGGTTTTAAATTCTGCTGTAAAAAATTATTCTACACTTCATAACAAAAAGACAATTCAAACATATTGTGGCAGAGAATGTATGTATATTTATACTTGACTTAGTTCTGATACTAAACAGAGATCACATGCCACAAAAAGCATTTCTTTTTACCCTCTTGTATGCTGATAGCGCTGGTGAAGCCTACTATTTTTATAGACTATCATTTTGCACATTCTTTAAAGATAAAAGTAATTGCAAATAAGCTGGATTGTAGCTATTTCACAAAGAGCAGCACTTTCACTAATATGCCCTTGGGGACCATATGCAATTCCTGGTTCCCAGATTCTCGGCAAGCATATAGCAGAGCTTTCCAATGTGAGAAAAAAGTGCTGTATACAGCTTTGGAGCTTTCAGCTGGAGTAAGCAAGGATAACATTTGGTCATCTTATCTTCTGACTTTACTTTTCATAAATTTCTTTTTTATAGTTGCCATTGCATTTCCTCTCTGGAATTTTGCTGACCATTCCAGTTTTAGTAGAATTTGAAAAGGCTCAATTGATATACTGTAATATAACAGTTAAACAAGAAACTAACCTGCTTAGGGCACAATACTCCTTGATCTCCAGTTATCTTACAGGGAAATGCACTCCATGGTGGAATTTTGCTGGAAACTTAAGAGAGGGTATGCTTTCAAAATTTGTTTTGGTTTTAGAACACTATATCTACAGAACATACATATTTGTACACATTTTTAATAAGTCTTTCAGGAAATTGTCATCACAGGTAGAGTTTTGTATATATCTATAAATAAAATTTTGCTTCAATACACTACCTTGTTTAAAACAGTGCAGTGGTGTCAAGACATCTTTCCTGGCTTTCCTATATTTTTTTTTTCTGACTATTGCTTTGGAAGTAGCACCTTCAAGTTTTATGATTCTGACTGCATTCAGTCCTTAGTTTCATTTGTTTTCCTTTGCTGTGGTTGCCAAAGGAACAGATTGCTCACAGCTACTGAGACACGTTGTTAATATCTGCCGGTTAAGAGCAACACCCAGCGCCACACCGTTGTCTGTAGTTTCCATGCCATGTTGGGTGGCCATGACTTTCTGTGTCACTTTTCTGTTTCAGATGTTAAGGCTAAGAAAGTGAATTATTTTTGGATTTTGGTGAAGCTAGGGACACTTGGGATATCAGCAGGCGTGGATGCTACTGGCTGGAGCAGAGACTCCTGCAGCAAAACACGATGCTCCTGTGGGTTTCCTGTGCAGAGTATCCTCTGCACAGCCAGTTCACTCCAAAATGAAACAATATAATTAATGGTCTTTAAGCATGTTGCATAATTACTGTGAGGGGTGCTCTCAGGTAAGACGTGCTAATTAAAGGATGCGGTCAGACAAGTGGTCGTTCATGTAGTCCACAAGTTTTTGATGTTCACATCAAAGCAGTTTGGAGAATTTCAGAACTGGCAAGCCAAGAGCTTTATTTGATAAGTGCCCTCCTTGGTGGTTTGATTGATAATGAAATCCAGGTGCATTGCATTATGGTTTTCATCTACAGAATATAGGGTTAAATATGAACTGACTTTCCTGGCCATGTCATCTAGCTCAGAGACTCCAGACAAACAAAATAGTAGCCCCAGGGCCTCCCATGGCTGATACAAAATATGTAATAAAAATAGGCCGCCAAAGGGAACATGACATTTGTAATTATCCTAAGTATTGTATATGCTCCCTAAGGTCAGGCTGTTTTGTCCTTAAAAAAGTGATTGTAGTTTCTCTTGCTAACAGCAGGATGTTATTAACACTTGTATTACTGCTCCCATTGTGGTAGAGACCCATTGAGCTGAGTTGTGCTGTGCTGAGTGCCAACAAAATAGGCAAGACAGAAAAGGCAGGAACGGAAGCATAAAAATATGGAGTAGCAAGGATGAGAAAGGACGAAAAACCCCAGAGGCATGGTGCAGGCAGAAAAAAGAATTAATATAGCCATAAAAAGGTATTCCGTCTTGGTGGTGGTTTGTATGACAGATACGTGTGTGACAGAAGGGAGGTACTCATTCCCCAAAGAAGTATAATTTAAGTGCTTGCAGGCTTCTATTTAAGTAGAACCCATGAAAACAAAGCATCAGCCAAAATCAGCCAAAAACCCACATGCATGCACCCCAGGGAGGATTCCTGTTCTCCCGACTAGACTTGGAGCTAAGCTACAGGCACTGATGCATCTTCCCTTGACAGCCTCTCCCCTTCCTTCCTTCCTAAGTCTGGAAAATCTCTCTCCCTCTCTGCCCCTCTCTGTAAAGTGTGTGTCTGTGCAGGGAAAGGAGGGACAACTTACAGGCAGATATTTAAATTGTCCTTCCAGTGCTTGCTCGGTTTGGATTGCCTGTGCTCCTTGTCATTGCAAAGAGTTTTGGGAAGTAGTTGAGCATGAAATATTTAAACTATTCTCGGAAAAGTGGATCAGGCTTGCTAAACATCCCAGGTAAGATGGGATTGACTATATTCTGCTGTGGAAGCCATTGCCCAGCATGAAGAGCATGTGAGTGACAAGTTTTTTGAGACCTTTGCCATGCTGACCTGTTCTTCTGTCACTGCATGTTTGGGAGAGAACTTACTGTGTGTGGGGAACAAGGTTGCACAAAGCAGGTATGTGGGAGATGCCTGATGTTGATTTACAGACGTGCAGTTATGCTGTGCCTGGGATATACCTCATTTCAGATTGCACAGATTCTTGTGCAGTGCTGGTCATTTGGGGCACGTGTGATTTTGGGTTTCACTGAGATTGTGCTGAATTCTCATAGTCTTGGGTTTAATATTTTGGTTTTGCCTCCACTGCAGTACCCTGAGTCCTGAGACGGCTTTTCTCTCAAAGTGTGAATCACTGCTAAGTGATCAATACCCACGTTGCTCCAGATGGAGCTGTTGTGGATGGCACAGGGCATTGTCATATGTCAATGACAGGCAGATGATCTGCTCTGGAGACCTTCACTTGTGTCGTTTACATCTCCTACAGACCCCATGGGTCACTCCAGGGTTCCTATTTTTAATTACGTCTACCACTCCAAACAAGCAAAGCTGACTTTGATTAACAGTAGAAAAAAGCTTTCCCCAAAGTCTGCTCTTTTCTGTGTTGTCCATTTTCTGGTTTCAGTTTCCAAACTAGCAGTGGCTTCTTTTGTAAACTAACAGTAGCAAATGTCACTCTGCTGCTCAACTTTGCTGTTCTTTCTGTGTCGTTCCAATTGTAAGCAGAAACAATGGAAAGCAGAATCCATACAGTGCTGACTTGATTTCTTCTTGGCCTAGTAAAAGAAAGCAATTTGTTTTCATCTCCTCAAGGGTAGCTCTGTTTAACAGTTTAGGAGACAAATAATTTTAGTTTTAGACAGTAATCTCAGAGCATAATGTTTGGAAAATCTTTCTTGCTCAAAGAGTGTTTTCCATTGTGTTGTGTTGATTTCATAGTTGATCCTGGTTCAAGAAATGAAGTACAAGGCCATCAAGCATTTAGTATACGTCCAGCTATTAAAACTAAGTTCTTCTGAGTTTTTTGTTAGATTCAAGTTCTAACCACATACATTTTAATTGACGATCTGTGCTGTAATTGAAATAAGGTAAAATATAGGGATTATATTAACAGTATTAATTTTAGCAGCCACTGAGTAGTAAATACCCATCAAACAGAATTTTATTCCATCCTTTTCAAATGGGCTGGGAGATAAAATGATACATACAGCGTTTTAAGTGGAAAAGAGAGGCAAAATCAAAGCTATAATCTGAGTTTTTAAATGGATTGTTTGTGGAAAATGGATAAACTTATTGTAGGTCAAAGGCAAGTTATCGTAGAGCATGCATTTGGAGGAATATAGGACAGTATTCATCTGGGCTAGCAAGTGTATTATTTCTCTTTCTATGGAGAAATTACTAGTGCATAACTTCCAGTGTAAAACAGCAGTGTTCATGTTGATTTCATCATCTCATTATCACCCCTCGAGGCGGAAGGTCAACCACCTAATTCTCTGCAACAAGGTGTGCAAGTCCAAGAAGTTAAATGCTACAGTCTTCAAAATGGATGAAGAAGCACATTAAGTATTATCATAATATTTCATGAGCAGTGGATAAATGCTGAAAATACAGAAATTCATAAAAATATACCCAGAAAAAAAAGTGTGCTCAGAATTGGTTTTACAAGAGAGAGCAAATAACTGTATTGAATGCATTTTTTCATTGTAAATAACTTCCTGCCCAGAGCTCCAACATCTCAGTGTAATGCTAATATTTCTGTGATCACATTCAACACGTTTACTGTATGTTGTAAATTGGACATCTTGCCTACTCAATAAGATGTTATTATCATACTCAATTTTCATTATAGAGTTTATTATCATAGCTGCACCAAAATAACAGTGTCGTTTCCTAAACATTGCTCTCTGGAATTGTGACAAAACCCCGTAGTTTAGAGATTATTGCCTTGGAGAGTTGAAATGAGTTATAATTCAAACAAAAATAGCCAAAGGGAAAATTATTTAATCTTTAAAATAGCATCTGTGGGAAGAGGGAAAACGAGTGGAAACGGGGTTGAGAGTCTTTGGTAGTTCTAAGTGTTTGAGAAGTGGAGAGTGAGAAAGAGACTTGAGGGACCAGAGATCACTAGAGCTACTGTTTGGTAAATGCTTAGTCCTGCTGGGAATATGTGCTTTTAACTGCAGCTCCCTAAGGCAGGAGCATGGAGCAGTGGCAGACAGACAGTGCAGGCTGTCTGGGCTGGTCTCTGGCTGCTGCTTGGAATTCTGTAGCAGGATGAACCCAACTGTTGGTCTGCACGGTGGCCCGGGCAGTCTGAGGGAAGTGGTGACTCAGACTGTGACTCTTGCGGTGCTTCAGATGTTGACTTCTTGATATGTTACTTAATGTGCTGCTTGCATGCAAAATAGTACGTTTGCTTAGGCAGATGTATAAAGGTTGTTTTGATGTGTACTTGGATTTTAAAAGCTTTTTAAGGTTTTTTTTTTTTTTTTTTTTTATTTTGTTTTCCCTGAAGAAAGTGTATGTCTGCTCTGCTGGGCTTCCCTGAAGGCCTGGAGAGATGAGGAGCCTATAGCAAATAGGTTGTTGGGGTTTGGGGGGTTTGGGGGGTTTTTTTGGGTTTTTTTTTTTAAATTTACTTTCTTTTCTCAATTTTTTAATTTTATTTTTGGAGTTTTCATGGAAAAAATTTCATTTCAAGCTTTTCTGATTTTAAAGTGAAGAAACACAAAATGGAATGTGATTAGAAATGTAGAACACGGGATTCATTTTTATTTTGCCTTCATCCTACTCACCTTCTAGCTTGTCTAATAGCAAACCAGAAGATAGTAGACATGCTACTTCTAAGAGAGTTTCCCTACTTAGTGTCACACTTCAGTTCCCCATATTTCTAACTTCCAAACGATATGCAGTAAATTAGGGATGACAGAGGGAAACGGTACAACCTGACACTTCCCAGTTTTCAGACTTTTCTGTTAAGAGTCTACTTTAGGAGTCCAGGCTCAGATTCCTCTCTTTGTACATGGTCCTATTTCTTCTTAGTTATTAAACTTCTTATAGAGAAATGGAAATTTTAGTATCGTATAACCTCAGTGAAGAGCTTTACTCTCAAAGTTTTATAAAGACAGATCGGCATTCCTGGATCTCCTTTGGGTTTGAAGTAAATTCAAAGTGCAGTCAAACCTTCTCTTTGTATTTGGTCTTAAACTATGTCCTTTTCCTGCAGAAATTTTTCTGTGTGGCACAGGAGCGTAAGGAAACTACTTCATGAATGTTTCTGTAGGACTGGTCCCTTTTTGATTTTTCTTAGAGGCTCACTTCTGTTGAAGGATGGCTCTCTTGGTCCCCGCATGGGCACTAAAGAGGCCTTACGAAAAGATTTGCAGAGGTTTGCATTTCCATAGCTCTACTGACTTCCCTGGACCTACACCAAAGTGCGTCAGTTGGGGAATTCTTCATAATTATTCTTAGCATTCCATGAAAAAAGAAGGAATGCAGAAAGATGTTAAAGCAGATTGAATGCATCTTACCAACGAAGCGCGTTCTCTGCCTGGTTTTCCAAGCAGAGATTCTTGGCCAGAGCCTTGTTTGTGCTGTTTGTTGTCCTCGCACTGACCCATACTTGAATTTGCGGTTTTATTGACCGTGCCTGGAAGAGTCCTTGACGGTGCCCCTCCAGATTTACATCAGTGGGAGCACTGTGATCCAGGGAGGCGATGGGGTTTAACCTTAGGATGGACTTGCCAGGAGTCCAGTTGTAGTTCTGGATCCTGGACTTGATTTCTCTTCTCCTCAAGGGGCTGTATCTTGCCAAATTCTGCTTTCAGTTACCCGCTAAGGTTTTCTATAGGATGTCAGTATTAGCTGTTTCTCTAGCTATAAAACGGAGGGAAAAGCTGAATTTATGCCTCACAGGGAAGAAAAAGAACTTGAAAACCAATGCTAAGATGTAGCATTCCTATTACAGAAAAAGAAGGTTGCTGTAAATCAAATGTTCAAATAACTTGCTAGACTTTGTTTACTTTGGTGATTTGCTGTCCTTCCAGTTCAACAAAATACTACTGTTTGAGATAAGAAGAAAAAGATGCTCATTTTTAGAAGTATATTTTTTCATATCCACCAAGAGACAAATTAGATTTTTGAGATGTTTTCTTATGTTTCAAAAGTATCCAGACTATTTCCACAGTGGGAGTAAACTAATGGTACATCACTGGAACATCTCCAGTGAAAACAACTGTGGCAGAGTGAAAAGTGCAGTAGAAAACAAGTAGTCGGGAACAAGAATAGCTAACATACACAAATATTTATTTACACATCCTTGTTTGCAATATAGACTGCTGGATATTTTTAAGTACCGGTTAAAGTAGACTTCAAACATTTTCATTGACCTTACAGCCATTACCATTATAAGTAGTTCCAATGAAAAGAAAACTGTTCCAAGAAATTTTCCTCAAGGACTTGACTAAAATTTAACACAGGACAAATACATCTTCTGGATGGAAATAGAGAGGAAACTTTCCTGTGTTCAGATTCCTCTTAATTGTGTATTAGGTCTGAAGACCCTGGCTGTATTCCATATTGTCCCATTTGCTGCTTGTCTCTGTAGGGCTTCTCTTTTGGAAGAAAGAACCAAACAAATCTAGCAACCTTTTTATTAAATGCCATCTTGACCTTGCTAGTTGGAAATACAATGGCCCGAAGGATGAAAAATTACAGCAAGTGTTTATTACTGAAATCCAGTCTCAGTTGTGAGAAGATTAACTGTTTCAAAAGATTTAATATCCTGCCTGCCTCAATGGGATGCATGTGGAAAAGAGCTGCAAAGCAGCAAAGAACTGGAAATGACTGTGTGATGTCTTGCTCTTTAGGCATGTGGTTGATATTTGTGGGAAATGCTTGACAACGCGAGTTTTAGGAGTGACCCTAACCAAATCTCTGATTTCCCTATCACCTAAACAGGGCTGCTGTGGGGAAGACTTGGACCATGCATCCTTACATCATTCCAAACTGCCCAATGATAAGGGCAGAGAGAAGCAGAGACTCCCAAAATATGGGTTTGGAAGTCCAGTGTCAAATTGATGTTCTCCAACTAGATATTAGTATCTGAATGATAAGCTACTTTAACCCTGATTTTTTTGTAGGAAAACTGTAGTTCCTAAGCCCATTTATACACGTGAAAAGAAAATCTGTTTATGAGGAAGGTTTCTTTGGAGGAACAGGTTCTTGATAAATACAGAAGTAGGTGCTGACTTCTGTTTAGGAATAGGTTTTATTTTTAAAATTACTAAACTGCAGACTTTAAATAATGTCAAGTTTTTCCTTGTTCCTGGACACAAAATGAAGTTGTTGGTCTTTGGAGATGCTTTTTCATCTTTTACCCCATAGAAGGAAAACATTCCCCATTTGAAAGACTCCCTGAAACCTTTCATGATACCTTTATGAAATATAATTTAGTTTATTGGGCAGAATATTTCCCAATGAAATATGAGTTTTACAAGTAAATGCAAGATGTTTTTTATTATTTGGTACCAGGCACATAGAGGACAGCAGCTTATCTGCCTGCTTTACTCAGACTAAATGCATATCTATAAAAGATTTTGAGAGGCACAGACACCTGCTGCTTTTTGTTTGCATTTTTTCATACTGATTTTTTTCTTACAATTTTTTTTTAAATTTCCTTCTTAAAGAGTCAATTTTCCAGAATGTGTTTTTTTGTGAACGGCTCTGAGGTAACTCATAGGCTACATTTGGATGGTCAATCATTCCCTTTGTAAAGTAGATGTTTACATGGAGGATTAGCCATCCTGAGGTTTTCCTTTTACAGTATATAGCTGAAAATCATAACAAAAGGAAATTATTTATAAAGTTACCATCTCAGCTGTTGAAGTTAGAAAGGATCTGACAATCTCTTAGCTGTCTGTAGTGGCAGAGCATGGATTCTCGTGGAAGAAATTTGGGTTGAGATATGACAGCCTATACACATAAAAATGCTACATAAATTACCGCGTCATCCAAGATAGCAAGAATACTTTGTGTTTAGTTTTAGTGCCTGTGAAAAAAAAAATTACCTAGAGTCAAAACCTGTTTTGCACCACCACTGCAAATTGGATGCAGCTCCATTGGCTTTGATGGAGCTTCTCTAGGTTTATGCTGCTTTAAGTGTTGGTGAAAATAAGATTTAGCCCCCGAAATTAAGCTTTTGTGAAAAGTCTCCCAGCTCCCATCAGGATGAAGTAATTTGATTGTATTTTACAATGAATCATCTAACTCAGCAGTTGTTGTGTATGAGCAATTAAGTTCTAGTTTTTTTTGGAACTCTTCTGTCTCACCATAGATTTTTAAAATTAGTTTTGATTGTCAGTTATGCAGGATTAAAGGAAAAAAACCAACAAATCTGCAACCAAAAAAAAACTCAACAAAAACCTAACAAACCCCAGATTTCGTGCATAAATTGTTTGGCTAGTCAGCACGTTTGGGCTGCTTCTAAATAAATAAATAAATAAAATGTGTGCAATTTTAAAAAAAGTTGGAAATCTTCAGTGATCTGATATATCTTCACTAAGGCAAATGAGACTTTGTATTTTTAGCCCTGTCCTGTCAAGATCAGCATAAGTTTATTCTCAGCCCCATGATGTCCTAAGACATGGATCATCAAACCATTTGGATGCTTCAGTCCGCTGATTTTGGTAGGAGTCAGATGCCTGTGTATCACCTGAGGGCCTGTGCTCAAGCAGAGGGTACATGGAATAAAAGATTAGTAGGGATCGATTAATTCTGGTATGTGGTAGAACTTTGTAACTTGCTGATGTGAAAAACAAAACAAAATATAATTTTAGAATGTGATCAAGTCTGTGTTCATTACTTTTGTCAAGTCAACTAGGATGATGCTCTGTATTACCTCACCCTCACATCACTTTCTTAGTTCTCTGAATTTGCCTGCATTTATCAGCATCCCTGAACTGCAGAGAGCAGAAAAGATGCTCAATTTTAAGGTTATGTCTGCTCCTTCCAACTGCCAAGGCAGAACATGCTCTCTCTTTTCCCTTGTTAATTAACCAAGAGTCTCAGCAGTGGTTTTTATTACAGGTCTGCATTTTCCCCTTCCTAGATGTGTCACTTTAACTCTTGCAGTTCTCTGCAAAGTTGCCTCAAAGTTTTATTTTTTATTTGCTTGCAAATGCTTTAAGTTTGCTAAAACAGTACTGCAGATAAGCAGAGAGATGGAAAACACTTCATCCTTATCAGGAGTCTGTGGAGAATGTGTAAGGCTGCCAAAGCAGGAATTGAATATGCCCAGGAGGGAGAAGCCCCTCCAGCATCAGCACATGGCAGGTCCTTGTTCCATGCTGCGTGTGGGGTGAGCCTGAGAGGAAATTAAAGACATAGATCTGATCACAAATGTAAAAATGCATTTGTGATTCTGATTTTGAACAGAAAATTAATCATGGATCATTTTCATTCTGGAACAAGCAGAGTTGGAAATGCAGAGATGCAGGATGAGCATCCCTGAAACCCCTAGTCTGTCATGGTGATGAGGAAAAAGTGCATTTACTTGAATAAATAAGGAGAAAATTTTGTCTTTGAAAACTCCAGACTTGAAAAACAGAGGCAGTGTTTCCCCTGGGGCACCCAGAACCATGAGGAGGTGCTCTGAAGTGCTCCTTGGTCTGTCATCTGAGAAAAGCCAAAGGGTATGCATCTCAGGGGAGAAAACTGCATTTTCTGTCTGCTTTAGAGATGTCACTCTAGTCAGACTTTCTCCAGTGTCTTCCTAGAGGAATATATGCAATTGCTGGAATGTTTGTGCTTTTGTAACACACTTGCTTGGTGGATCATCACCTCTGGAACTTAAATGTCTGGAAATGAGCTAAAATAAATAGTGGTCTAAACTTGGCAGGAGTTGATCCCCAGCAGGGATTACCTAAAACATTTACTGCTCCATGTATCCTTTAAAGAGGCAGCTTGTTTTAGGTAAAATAAATCTCTCTGATCTAGTGGGAGTATTGGGACAATTGTCTCTTTCAGGAGATGGCACTGCAAGTGAGAAGCTTATCAGCTGGCCAAGGCACAGGAGGAGAGGTCTGGTTACTGGACAACCAGGAACTGGAAATGAGAAAGTCAAGTGTGGTGCCACAGTCTGCATGGTGAGAATTTTTTTATACTACTGTGCAAACCCTTGGTGAGACCTCAGCTGGAATAGCTTGAGCAAACCTGGTCATTAACTTGCAAGGATGAGGAGGCACACCTGGAACAAGATTTTCAGAAACAGGGACAGCCCATGTGGTGGGAAGAGGGAAGTGATTTAGAGATGGCAAGAACCAACATCCCTTTTGGAAAGGTACAAGGCAGTTCTAGTTTAAATATTATATAGCTATTTGAGTGGTTATGAGTACCAAGCTTTAAGACATGGGCCTTGTTAGATGTAGTGCTATATTCATGTGAAAATCAGGTTCTGGATTTGGAACTGATTTGCATTTGACATGGTGATGGCACCTTGCAGACATCTAAATACAAGCACCCAACTTGGAGTTGGCTTCCCTCTGCTGCGTAGCTCAGATGGTTTCCCTAGCCAGCAGAACTACATGCAGAATAATTCTCTTCCTTATGTGTGTCATGTAGCCAACTGTCTGGTGGCCAAGCTGAGTATTCCCAGCTCTCATGGGAAGTGGCAGTGCCACCCCACATGTAAGAAGCCAGCAGCCCCCAGGCTGTGGTCCTGCTTACCCCAGCCTGTTCTGTGTCAGCACAAAGGTGTGTTCGCGACACCTGCTCTACCCCTCTCACTGGCACCAGTGCCTGTGGTTCTACCACTGGTGACTTCAGCAGGATGGAAATACTCAGTCTCACACAGTCATGGTCTGGTGCCTTAAAATCGTGGGCTCCTTCCTTTTAGGCGTTTTGGCTGGGCTTTTAGCCTTGCTATTGAATGTGGTCAATGTGGGAAACCTTATCTCTTGTCGGAATGACTTCCATGGCTGTGCTCAACATCCTGTCATGGTGCTGTCTCTTTATGAATGTCTCCCTTGTCATTGTTAGCGTGGAACAAATATCCCTGGAAATAAACAAAACAAGGAAATACAGAAAATATTTCCTATAAACCAGAGTTGTGTTTAAATTGAAGGTTTTCACAAGGAGCTTACTCATACACACTTAGAGCAGAGCGTGCTTTGTCTTGTCCTGAATGTTGACTTTTTCTTTTGAATCCTATCAGGATAACACGGGGTGTTTTAAATGTCAGAGTCCCTTTCATGCATCTAAATCATGACAAGTCTTTTGTACAAAATGATTTAAAAGCTGAAGTTAAGTTAGAGCCTTAATGTCATGACTGCACACAAGTTCTTGAAAAATTAGATTTTTAATTAATTTACAGTATGGTATTGTACTGATTTTTGAGGCTGGGGAGAAATGCTTGAGTTTGCTTTTTGAAGTACCTGAACCACAGTCTAAACATCAATCAGACAGTATTTCCAGTGATACAGTCTTGGGTAATAGCCATGATGTTGTTTGAGGAACAGGACATTTGCTCTTTATGAAGTTGTTCCAAGTGGCAGTTTTGGGATTAAATGTCTCAAGACACATGTAAAAAGAAAACATTTTGTATGCGTGCTGCCTGCTCAAATACAGCCCAGAGGCTGCTGGTACTGAAGTTGGGATCGTTTGGCTTTGCTTTTTCCCATTAGGAGAGTGAAGAAGTGGGTTGTCTTTTTTAGGTGATTTTCACAATTGCTTGTTACTAGATAGTAAGAGAGCAAAGACTTAATCTGGAGGTTGACTCTCCAGTGACCCTTAAAGTTGGAATAACTGAGAAAGCAGCAGTCGCACCAGTAAAAGCTGAAAATTAGCTGAGGGCTCAGAAAAGGGAGATTGTTGCTGTGGGAAGAACTGAACCGATGCCAGCAGAAAGCTGATACAGCAGCGACATGAGCGATATTATCTCCCCAACAGTCGTGACTGTGTTCCAGAGGCTGCAAGGTCAGACCCCGGGTTTGCTTAAGGCCACGTGAAGACAAAATACATCCTTTCTATACTACTGTAAACAGGGATCTGAAACAGGATAATTAACATTATGAGAATGAGCTCTCTGCTTTGTCGAACTTCTCAGTGTGTTTCTCATCCAGAAAGGACAGAAGAATCTTTGAAGAAATAATTTGCACTAAGTTTAAATGACTCAATGGCCAGAAAGAGAGAGGCTATGGCTCTGTTTTCTGCCATTTGTAGAAATTGCTCCATCTAGATGATTTTTACCATGAGTAGGATTTTACTGTGGGATGAGGACTTACAGGATGAAGTCAGGTTAAACATGTCCCAGCCATCCACTTAACTTCCAGCCCAACCTTCTGAGCTGGTTTTTCCTGACCTTCTGTATTTAAGGGTCATTACCACAAATACCAGAGATTTTTGGGCAGATTCTGCTCTTTTTATTATTTTTGAGGTCCTTGGGACAGGAATGAAGGACAGCTCAATTGTGAGTCACAGCAGCAGACCACCACCAAAGGCACCATGATCACTTAACAGCAAGAAGTCCAAGCTTGCCAAATATTTGCAAGTTACAGGCACATTTAGGGCTAGGTACAGCCATGACCAACTCTTTAGAAAGAGCCACCACATGAGCTGCTAACTAATTGCCAGGAGGGTGCTGGAAGGGACTGGAAGAGTAATGCAGCCTCATGGGTGCTTGGTTTTGGCACGCGCCACATGGTGACAGTCCTGTAGCTTCACACATAAAACAAACAGAATGGAAAAAATACAATTAAATAAACAGTACGGGTGATTTTTTTCCAGATGCTGATGAAATTGTTTAATGAAATGTAATACTCTGTGTCAATTTAACAACCTGATAAGTCTGAGACCAGGAGGTAAAATAAATTAGACATTTTACAGAAAAGTAAAGCAGTGGACTTCAGCTTGTGGGGTTTTCTTGTTTTCATGTTTACTTTTTAAACAAATAAGGATGCTTATGTGATGAAGTTACTTGCTGTGGGTCAATGTGTTCCCAAATGTAATGCTGAACTAAATCAGATCCCATGCCTAAACTCCCTGAGTCTGGGCAGGGACTGCCTCTGGAGCTCTTGGGAATACCAGAAAGCAGCAGCTGACACCTCAGTGCCACTGAGGAGCCAAGACACCTTTTCAGATGTATCAAGTGGCTGGAAACACTTCCCACAATTGTATCCTATCCCATTTTCCAGTTTTACTTTTGCTGTTTGGGTTTTTTTTTTTGTTGTTTCCCAGTACAGAGTTGGTTTGGGGGGGGGGGGTTTGGAGGGTTTTGTTTGTTCATTTGGTTGGGTTTTTCGTTTGTTTTTCTGTTTTTGTGTTCTTTTGTTTTGTTGTTGTTGTTATTGTTGGGTTTTGGTTTGGTTTTGGTTTGGGTTTTTTTTTGTTTGTCTTTTGATTTTTTTGTGGCACCTACCAAAGGAAGCCAGTAATAAGCCAGATATTTTCCCTGTTATAGGCTAAGAGCAGTTACTATGTCTAGTTCAGGATTTGAAAATATAGTTTCAGTTCTAAAGCCAATAGCTGTATCTCATGCTGTTATTTTGGCAGGGATTTCCAGAGGGGGTACAGTTTAACAAAGATGGGTGGAGACCTCAAGAAACATTAACTTTCTTGGAAAAGTCAAAAATGACCAAATATTATGGGAGAGATTGGAAGAACACAAATTATCTCTACTCTCGGGAGAGGTATCACAAGTAGGGTTTTCTCAGACAATATATGATCTCTTACATCTATCAACTGAAAGGAAAATCCTAAGGTAAAATCAGGGCTGAAAAGCACTTTGTAGGCTTTGACACCCCCCAATATCCGTAATTTATATCTGGGTTACAGGGAAATGTGAAACAGTGTTTTAAGCTGTGACAGCTGTAAGGTTGCTGTAATTTTTAAGAGAAGGCAAAATGAACGAAGAGCCGTAATTTTAGTAGGTTTTGGGTCTCTGTTCCACTTGTCTTGAATGTGATCTCTATTCACTCTGTAGAGTGAAATCAGCATGGGAAACTCTGTGCTTTAAATAGAAACTTGGGTACATTTTCTTATATCCTCAAGCCATGCAGGATTTTTGGGGAAAAGAGATGACTGTTGCTAAGTGGTATAAAATTTGCTTTTTCCTTCAATATAGATTACTTTTTACCGTCTCACAATCTAGTCCATGTAGAAGATTTCTAGACACTCATATGGCATTTGTTCATTTGTTGGGTTGGTTTGTTGTTTGGGTTTTTTACTCCCAAACTAGGCTGGTATTTTTAATTTGTGTTACATAGCTCTGATGAAATCAATGAAGCACCACAGGGGCCCTGAGGATACAACTGTTGCTTCGTGTTCAGGGGAAGCCAGGGGAGCTGTAAATCCTCCGAGAAGGACACTGTGAACACAGTAACTTGTGGTGTGAGGAAAATTGCCCTGAGCCTCCCTCTCCCCGGTGTCCCTGCATCCTTCTGCATGCTTCCCAAGGGAAGGACCTGCGGGCTGTTCACGGGGGTGCACAGCGCGGATGGGATGCATCCCACTGAGGACACGGTTTCTCAAGAAACAAGCCCAAACCGTATCTGTGCCTAACAGAAGGAGCCAGCTCCTGCTAATATCAGCATCTCCCATCAGCTGGCATTAAAACTACCTGGGTGGGGAAGGAGTAGGAGGTTACACGAAGTGCCCACGAAGCTCTAGCAGTGATCTGTTTTCAGGAACAACACGATACTGACTGTGGGATAGAAACCTAAACTGCTTGCGTTTTCGCTGACATTTTGCCAGTGGTGTTTTAGAGCTCAAGACCACACAAGGAAAATGGTGTTCCAGGATATATTGCCTCCTTAAAGAGGGGCTGTGAGACTATGATCTAATGTTTGTAATTGTAAGAGTTATTAAGAGTCAATTGAAAATGCAGAATTCCCGAGTGACTGCATTTATCACTTGTGTGATTAGCATGCTTGTGGAGTATAAACAGCTGAACAGATTCAAATGGTTGATGAAGTTCATCAAGAGAAAGAAAATTTAAAATATGTCAGATATTGTTGACAATGTAGGTAAGGCATGATTTCAACCCCTACATAGAAAGAGGATGATGAAAGGGTTTTTTAATGGGCTTTTCATCATTGTTGGTCCCCATGAATGTCTGGGCAAATACAGTTTACTTGGAAACTGATAGGAATATTGATAGCATCAGCATACTTGGCAGGATTTTACACATTCAGATATGAAAGCTTGCATTATGAATTACTCCTGAGAAGGTTTGGTTTTTGCAAAATGCTCCTGAGACGAGCTTTATTTTTAGCATAAATATATTAAAATATGCTAAAATATATAGCATAATCTTTGTAATGTTCATAATAAACTTTGTATAATACATATATAATCTTAAATGTTTCTGGGTTTATACATGTATTATTTTAAAATACACATATTTAACTAAAATCTCTTCATCATTCCCTAAAGCATCATTTCATGCATTGTGTTTGTGTAACTGTAGCAAAGGTTTCTTTAGGTGAGATTACAGTTGGAAGTCTGCGCATTTTTAAAATTAATTTTTAATTCAGATTTCGGTGTAGATAGTTGAAGTTGTCATGTCTCACATGACAGAAGGTCAGATATTTAGCACTGGTCTGTAAAACCTGGGAGACCTGTTTTGTTGCAGATGAAACACAATGATTTTTGCATTCTAGTTGTATCTTATTTTTACATCTCTGTTGGCTCAAGAAAGAACATGAAATTATTTTTATTTTTGTTGAGCTTCCTTTCAAGATGATTTATTATTTTTAAGCTTTGGCTAAGGTTGAAGTTAAGGATTTTTCTCAGCTTACTCCATTTCAATATGCCTGCATCCTGGAGAAGGAGTCTGGGAAAAGAGGGGAGAATCAAAAAGTGCAGTTACAGAAAGTACTCAAAGTACAAAACCTGAAAATTGCAGATAAGTTTCACTGTCTTTGAAACGAGTTTTACTTTATGCTGTTTTACCCCTTCTTGTTTATATGTTATTCTTTTTCTCTCTCTCTTTTTATTTTTAATAACCAGGTAAATGGAGACATTCTTTTTTTTAAGCGTTCATTGGAAAGAGAGTACTTTGAAAGTTATATTATTGGTCGTAACTATTGCCAAACTTATTATCCATGCTGCTATGACAATTTTTCACAAGAAATGCCTTCCATGTCATTGTTCATTTATGAATGTAAATTCTGCTGACCCAGAAACTGCAGAGTTCTCTACAAGGAAGCCCAAGCTGGAAGGTGCTTGTTTAGGGGACAGCTTCAAAACAGATTTATGTAGCTTTCAGTTTGCGTGCAGATGGGGTTTGCCAAGAGGTTGTAACACTGTTTTTATTGGTTTTGTCCTGCTTTTTCTTTTGGCTGACTTTGTCCGTCTTTTTTCAGTCAGCCCAAGGAGTGTGCTGTGGTTGGGACCTTGCACTTAATTCACATCAGCAGTTTCAGCAAACACTGAATTAAAACAAAGAAGAAAGAAAGAAAAAAAAGAAAATAAAAAGATGCATGTTTTTAACAGCTTTTACACGTGTGTTATTGACAGTTTTAACAAATACTGTGTGTCACGTGAACGTCATCCAAGAAGAGCCATGCACTGATTTTGGAGAAATAAACACTCGCAGACCAAGGGGACCTTTTCCATCTGCTCCCTTGTGCCGGGCATCAGATCTGCCCATTGGCATTGCTTATGTTCTGGATGACTCTGTCATAAAACCCGGGATGATGGGCAGTCAAATGCCTTGTCTGCACGTGGCATGTCAATCTTCTGTGGTTGTGGTGGCTTGAGGTGTGGGGGCTGCCTTAAAACCACCCTCTTCTCCTACCAGTCAGGTGTCTCAGCTGGACTCTACAAATGTGGTGGTTTTCTCACCAAAGCCCATGACTCACATTTTCTCTGCTTAGCTTATGATTTATTTGTCAAAATGGCCGTAACACACATTTCTTGTAAATGGTCCGTAGCCTCATGAGAGAGGCTTGGCTCATCTGCTGTGGCTTTTGAAATCCTAATGACCATTTAATTGAGTAAATGTGAGATAAGCTGAGAGCTAAGGCTGGTTTCATGGCTCTGCTTGCATTTAACAGTGTCATGGTCTTCAAACAATATGTATCCTAAAGCATTAAACCATGCCGGGCGTTGACGGCATTAAGCTATTTTCCATACCCATAGTCTAGCTGTGCATCTGTGACTCAGTGTGAATTGCCCCACAGTTGGGGAAGTCACAAATACCCATGTACACTGTGTTTCATTACACAGCTTAATGAGATTTCCACATCCCCTGGGAAACCAGCATGTCCCGCAGATGGGTGGTATCCACATTAGTTTTTTCTACAGCCAAGACGTCCTCGTGCTCCTGAGATCCTCTCAAAAGGAAAGGCATGATTATGCGTAACAGATTGTAAAAAAAGAAGTTAAAACAAATGCCAATATTGCAACTTCATAATGTTAAAATATATTTTAAACAATAGAGGGAAAGAATATATTAGATTTTTTTTTTTTTTTTTTTTAGTTTGTTTCCATATGAACCTCCAGGTAATGTTGAGAGGCTGGTTTGTAGTTCTGTGCTCATGGCAGATACCCAGCAGGAGATAATTATCTTTCAAGAGTCCCTGGCTTCTTTTTTAGGGATTTAAAATAACTGGCCGGCAGAGAATAAATTGTTCCAAAGTTTCATGCTTGGAAAGAGATTTTCCAAACTACAAAGTTTTATCAAGAACAAATGAGATAGTAAACGAACATGCAGGCAACCGCTTACGATCTGACTAAAGGAAAATTCTGCTCCAAACAACACAAAACTACTGGAATGTGTTTTGTCAAAGTCACAATTCCTTGAATTAAAATGTCTCAGATCTTACTGCTCTCCCCTTCTCTTAAGAACACAAACACAGAACATATTTTTCTGTTTTCAAACCCTCTGGAGTTGACACAGGCGTCAGAAAAAGAGGAGCTTGATCGTGTAGCTATGTTGGGCAATGTAAAATTCTATTAAAAGTTGCTAATTTAGATGTGCATTGTGAAAAACGCTGAGATATCAAATTAAACAGAACTGAGCATCAACCAGGTCACAGAAATTACAAAGCCACAAGTGGCTTTTGTCTTCATATTTACAAAGAGGCGTTAACAGGTCCTTCTGTTAGAGTGCAGTCTGTATTTTATCCATCTTAACAGAGCTCTTTCTACTTGATTGCTTGATACAATATTTTATGTCTTATATAATCTCTTTTCAGTAATGTTGTAAAAACATTACTGAAAAAACCCTCAAATAAACCATTACTAAAGTTGCTAAAGAATTACTAAAAACCCCTCAAATAAACCACAGAAAAGTAAATGTCATTAAATTCACTAAAGATGAAAAAAATATACTCTTAAGCATACTTTTTCACATTTGATTGATAAGAAAGTGTATCCTACTTAGCGCTAAAATCATCATCTGAAGTTATGTGATTTCCAAATATTTTAAGACGAAGAAATGTTTAGAGTAATTTCCTGTTTCCATAAGATGCCATGCCCAGAAACAGGGAAGAAAATCTGTTTCTCTACTTGCAACTGTGCACATCCAAAGGACATCCCCAGCCAGCCAAGCACTGTCCTGGGCTGTAATTAAAATGAAACAGAGAGCCAGTACAGGTCTAATGTATTGAGTGTGTTTCAAGTGTCAATAATGAAAGCACATTTCCTCCACATTAGTAATATATCTTGCTATATATGAGGTTTTCTACGGAATTTTTTTTTTTTAAGGTGGGAGCCATGTATTTTTACAGTCTGCATGATATTTTGGATATAGGTGTGTAAAGGGGGTGTGATTTGATTATTTATTTCTGGCCTAAGCACAACGGAGTTTTGTAGTGATAAATTAATACCTGACAGGCATATGCAAAAGGAAATGTGGTCATGTCCCAGACAAGACAAGACATCCTCTCCTTGGGCATAACCAAGAGTCTGATCTTTTCCTGGTAATGCTTAATTAGCACAGGGAAGGTTCTTGACCAGGAGATTTTTGTATGTGCAAGAACTTTGTGGTTTTAAGTATAGCCACAGGAAATGGAGTAATCATTAATGAATTTAGAGTAGATGAGTTTGCAAACTGAAAACTGAAGAGGACTCCCCGTGCTGAAATGTTAGCCAACATTGGGTGAAAAACTTATTTTGTGAAATCTTCAGTCACACTGGGTGCTGCAACATCAACTTTTGATGGCTGTTTTGTTACCCAAAGGACTTGCTAATACCACACTGTTAATTAAGGCTACAAACAGATCTATAATCCTCCTAACAGAAGTGCTGCTTTTTAAATTTTGCCTCATGTGAATGATGTTACCCTTTCCATTTTTGGACAAGATTACGCCCATTACAAGTTCTATTAATACTTCTCCTATGGCAGGCAAATCCTCACACACCAGTGATCTCTTGGGTGTTATTTCTCATGCAAATTCAAATTGCAAATTTAAAGACATTTTTAGTGTTTAATTCTGATGATGCCTGGTAAAATGACACTGCAGCAAAGAATACAGCCCATTCAGTGCCTCCCCTAAGGCTGCAGAGATGCCTACATGTCATTTTCTTACATGCTTCTCTTGCCTGTGGCCTGTCTTTGGTCTATGAGTTAATTGATCCAGTATCTTCTGATTTAATTGTCTTAAGCTGTTGACAATTCAGTTAGGAAAGCAGTTGAGCATGTAAATAAAAAATATGCTCCATATGCTTTCATCACTCTGGCAATTAGGCAGCAGTACTGATGGTTGGCTTATCAGGAACAACAGTGGGATTTTTTCCTTCTATAATTGAGGATGAGGTTGTGCCTTGATTACTGACCACCTGGGACTTCAAAGCTCGGAGAGAGAGGCCTCAGCTATCATCCATGCTGTGATCATTTGGTGTTTCTCAGTGATGGCAAATGAAAACAATGCCCCTTCCCCCCTCCACCCAAATTTAACTACCTCCTCAAGGCTTTATGGGATGCTGAGAGAAGGGCTCATTACAAACTTCAGACCAGAACTTTAACTTGTTTGGTGGGACAGAACAGAATCTTTGACCTCTGCAAAGTTTTGGTGTCTTTTTCTTGTTGATTTACCATAGGGCTGCATATTTGACAGTGTTGAAGTGGAGGTTGCAGTCTGCCCTCAGAAGAGAACTGCAGGAGCGCCACCCTCGCTGCTGTGAGGCTTTTTGCTGTTTTATATTCAATGGAAAGAAAATGCATCAAAAGAACAGTAAATCAATAAGTGCTATAAAGTAGGAACTTCACTTTGGTTATATTTTAGTAGTGGTATTTGCACCAAAGGCTTTTATCAGCCTTCAGTGGCAGTGGGGATAGCCATCAGAGTATAATTAAACTCCATTTAGAGGGTTTAATTTGTCCTTTGGTGCTGAGGGAGTCATTCCAAAGCTTAGAGTTATAAAGGGGATTTAATCACAAAAGATTAAATAAATCCCAGCTACATTTGACAAGCATTTCACTCTTCAGTAAGTCATATGATCCATAATTATTCTCCAAAAGCCTAATTAGCTCTGTTCCTTATTTAAACCGTATCCCTTCCACAAGGCACTTCTGGCATGGCTCGATCTTGCCTTTTTGATGCATGTTTTACTAATCAAGCTTTTCATCCATCCAGTTAATCAGCCCTTCCCTGCCGTGAAGCTCGGCGGCCATACTCCCTCCCCACTCACCAAGATGCTTCAGATGTCTGATAGCCCAGCCTCAGAAAACTTGTGTGGCCAAGTGCCCTGGGGCAGATGATAGCAGGAGTCAAAGGCCAGCGTGATAGAGAGCAGTGTGATTTAAACCTGTCTGAAGAAACCCCTAAAGACTTTTTTGCTGGAGGCTTTCGTTCCACCTATGACCTCCTCCACCAGGACAGACATACGCTTTATCCTCCTCGTGGAAATTTTTATTTTCTTCACTTGAAACAATGCAATTTCTCTTCAGCATTCATGCCCTTTTTCCAAGTGGGGTTTCTTAGCAGGAAAAACTTGCAGTATATTGCCCCAAGGTTAGTACAGTTTCAGTATCATACTGGGTGTGTGTGTCATTCTGCCAGGGCACATACTTTGCTCAGAAAAAAAATCAAATCTTTTACCTAATCAAAAATGCCTCAGAAAGAGTGCATGAACTTTTCCAAATACTTGAAATTATTAATAGAAATGCCTTCTGAAATGTAATAGCAAACCTGTATGTTCCTGAAAGCAGGTATGTAATCTGTTCACATCTGTGTAGTGCTGAGGAACAACATTTGTCAAGGTTCATTTGGCCACAGTTATGCGTTGCTTTTCCCCTTTAAAACTCAGTTTCAGAATTTCCAAAGTGCTTTCTGTTCAACAATAGCAAAGAAATGAGGGAGCTCTCGTGCATACTAATGGCTTGCATGTTTTGCCTGAAATCTTTAATGGGTAGCTGCACTGTACAAATGCTGTTTCCTCTGCACCGAGACCTGATCTGGAGCTGGAGGCCAGATTTCTGGAGAGTGGTGTAACACAGCTATATTTTCTGTGGAAAAAATCCTTAAAAGGAGGCTTAAACCTGCCCATCTCTGCATGTATTTATCACTGAGCCAAGTGACCAGACTGTCTGGGAGCTCAGGTGTGTAAAGCCTGATACAGGTATCAGAGCAGTGCTTTGCAAAATACGTTTCAATTCCAGAGACCAATCATGCTGTGCTGATTTTTATTATTATTTAGTTTAATTTTATTTTATGGTGTTCCAAGTGGATAGCAAAAAATGTAGATGTCTAGAAAACCAGCCCAAACCTTGCTGCGGGGAGGAGGAGAGCTAAGTGGCAAAGGAATAGATTTGTTGGGCTGATATTGAATAATTTTTTCCATTTTGTTTTATAAGATTGCTTATCAAGGCCTAGGAAAAGCCCAGGTGAGGTGTGCAGTCCCATCCATGCTCACACAGTGGTGCAGCCTGCCCCTCTCTGCTGATGTGTGGGCTCAGAAGGGAATTAATGAGCCATGCTCAAGAGAGGCCGCAGATTTTTGGTTCAGATTGCACCATCTCCACACTAGAGATTGCAAGATACCTGTCACCAGCAACCCCTTTGGGGTTTGTTATGGCACCAGAGCTGGTGCTGATGCAGACGTGGGGTCTCTGTCCTGACTGGAGCTCTGTACAAATCTCCAAGGGTAAGAGCAGCCCCCGTGAGATGGCAATCACAGTGGTTAGGACCAAGGAGGTAAAGCTTATTGGCAAAGCCCGGGGCAGGAGAATGCCCTGGCAGCAGTGGTTTGGCAGTTCAGAGCTGCCATGTGCGTGGCCAGTGCTCTGCTTTGGTCAGCATATCAACTCCTAATGTTTCTGTCCCAGTTTATTCCAAGTGACATAAACTCTGCCAGCAAAAATCTCATTCAACACTTGAAAGATTCCTTAAAATCAGTCTGTGCTCTCAGACTTTTGCACAGAGAGATTTCCCAAGTGGTCAAAGCAGCTGTCAGATGTTCTGCTTCCAACATCTTCCCAGTTTCACCCTTCCTTGAAACAGAGGGATACTCTGAGATATTTCTTAAATTGCAATCCACAGAGGAGGGGAATTACTTTGCTACATTTCTGCAGCCAGAATGTTTTTCTGTGAAGGTATGAGATGAAATCAGTTTTAAGTTTCAGAAAAGGTAGTAATTTAGAAAAAAAGAAAGTCTGAGTTCTGAACCTGGAGCAGTCATTGACTCATGGACTTTTTTATTCTCCTTTCTTGGGCTCTCTTTTTTTTCTTGTGGGCATCTTGTTGAATTGGGTCTGAAAACAAGTTGTGTGGCCAGGGCTGAAGATGAGAGTACTATTGAGGAAAAAAGAATCTTGTCTACTTTATATGAGGATAACTTGTTATGGGCCTTTCTAACATCAACTTTAAACATCTAAATTAATATTTAGAACACAATTGGATTTTTCAAAGCGGTTTAAAAAAAAAGGAAAGTAAGTAATTGCTCAAGGAAACAGGCTGTGTTTATAAAAAAATATATTGCTGCAGAACGGACCTCTTGTTGTGCCAGGTCCACTTCCCTGGCACAGATGAGGAGCAATCCCGTTGGCGTGGACACTCCTCATCTGTCCTGGGGGCTGGGACACTCTGTATCGCTCCTATTGGTCCCTGTCACTCTGGCCCTGTGGATCATCTCCTTCCTTCCCCTGCACCCTGAGCTGTCAGTAGTGCCCAGCAATGAGAAATCTTTTATGCAGCCTGAATTAATGCACTCTGTGTCAAGTGCATCCCCCTCAATCCAGCCGTGCTGCCGCTATTTTATGTGTGCCAAGATCATACAATTCAGGTACCACAAAAGAAGAATGGAGAGGATTAGGGACGTAGTGTAAAGAATGAGGACAGCAAGGAGCTTAAGAGACAGGAGAATTGGTAGAAGAAAATACAAATTCCCTGCTCTGTTGAGGCATCCCCTTGTGAGAAACTTTGCTCCCACGCACAGTGTACCTTTGCAGCTGCAATTTAGTCCCAATCATGGATGAAACTGTTAAGCAACTTGAGGCTATTCCAAGATTTCAGAGTGGCTTTGTAAATGCACCAAAGCCTTTGTTTGACCTTCCCCTGTAATCCCCTGAGTGCAGCATTGTTTAATCAAAAATAATAATGTCATTATTTTGTGAATAGTTATAATAATAATAATAATAGCTATGTGATTTCTTTTTCACAATTTTTATACCAGCGGTCATATACCAAAAATAGCTGAGGTGTTTACATAATTGGGAGCTTTAAAAAAGATATTGTCTACATTGTCCTCATCCACTCAAATTTTGAATAAATCCTAAGCCAGAGAAAGCTACGGGATGTTTGAAGTTGTTTATGGGGGTAAAAGGAGATGAATCTCACTGCCTTTAGTGAAGCCAAGATTTTCAAAGGCAAATTAAGTTTGTTTACTTAATTTTTTGGGTCAGAAGTCTGGCTCTTCTGGAACGGACTGGGGAGTATTCCGAAACCCAAACCAATGAAACCAGGAGAGAAAGATGTCTGATTTCCTCAGCCAAATTTTGGCCGAGAGGTGAAGAGCTGGCCAGGTTCTAGACACTCTGAGGGTCAGTTTTCCTGCTCGGTCAGGCACAGATGATGAGTTTACTGCTGGCTGTGATTTTCCATCAACCATCAGGGCAGTTTAGGGTCTTTAGACAGACAGGGATGCAGCTCCCTGGGGAGCAATTCTGGCCCTGACCACAGCATGCAGGGGCTGCACATCAGGCTGGAGCAGAGTCTGCTATAACTCTATGAGTTTTGCCACCTTAAAACACCCACATGGCAAAAAGCAACTCCAGTGGTAGCTGTTAGGCTCCATATTGTGTGTGCCACCTCCTTGGGATGCCACTTCCTTATTGCTGGGAGAGACATGCAAGAGGAAAACCACGCCATGCTTGGCCATTTTTAATACCCTTTCCCTAAGCTATTGCTTAAAACAGGGCTGGAATAGATAGACTTTTGTTCTGACCTACCTATGGCTATTTTCTGGTCTTATCATCACTGGTTATTTACGCTGCTCTTTTGTCTATTAATTTCCAAAGTACTCCTGTTTTACAGTGTTTCATCTTTCTGTGTATTTGCAGAACACAGGCATGTACTCAGTGAGGTGACAGGCTGATTTAGTTTCTCCGTAACTTGAAAATAAAATATGTCTCTTGAAAGACCATAAAAGATTTGAAGAGCCAAAATGCTACATTCAAAAATGACAAAACACTCTGAAATTTGTTTCAGCAGTTTGGATGCACTAATACATTCCTTTTATCTCTCCTAAACTTCTTGGCTTACTAAAAAGATTCCTATCCAGCTTGTCTCTAACAAATTCATTCTACAGTTGGGTTGCACAACTGAAACCAATCCTATTGTTCATTCTTAGGCTTTCAGTGGTATTATCAAATCCTGGATTGATTGTTATATTCTAATCTTAATTGTGGTGTCATTGTAAGTGCACAGAGGGGCTTTAAAAATAATTTGAGCTGGGACCGTGCCGAAAACTGCATCAGGATTCCTGGAGGATGAGGGAAGCTTTGAATCAAACAACTGGCAAGTTTGCTGGATAGGGAACAGCCAGCACAGTACTCTCAACCTGTGCAGTTATCAATGGGAACTCTTGGCTGCTGTGGAAGAGTTGCTCAGCCCTTCAGTTTTGTTGGGAATTTTTTGTCCAAGGTTTTGCTTAATACCTGAGATGATGACTTCTGTCTGTCCTGAGAAGAAGCTATGCCTGGGGGAGAAGGCATGTATTTCTTGTTGCTGGTGATGGTTATTTTTGAGCTTTTGTCTGTAGAGGGACTCAAGAAGATAAACCCAAAGGCCAAAAACATAAAGTAAAGAAAACTCCAAGCTGTGCAGTATGACTGCCCCTGCTGCAAGCTGCCTTCCTTGTCACCTTACACTGGTGGGATCCCACTCTTGAGATCCCAGGTCCTTATTAGCCCAGGTCAATCCTTGCAGCTTTAGGGTCCAGGGAACAGCTGTGGTTGAAGATCACTTTCCTCTCTGTAGCACTTATTGGACCTCCTTGATGCCACATACAGAATGGCCTGACTTTGTTCCTAGAAAACACGGTGATGGCATCATCCTGACTGTCCCACTGGAAATGCCGTGTTTGTCGTTCTGCTTGTACAAACTGGTGTTTTTCAAGCAGAATTCCATCCTCAGTTTCGTGGTGCAGAGTACTTCCTGGTACTACAAGTTTCTCGTGTCTCCCCATCCCGTGGTTCTTGTCCCTGCACAGCTCTGCCTGCACAGCAGCTTCAGGATGACACCAAGAATGTCCACATGGAAAGGTGAACTTCAAACCTCACCCTCAAGTGCTGTGGTTTTTGCTTGTGAGCAACCAGAGTGTTTGCAGGCAGCCCAGCAAAAATTCGCTGGTTACAACAGAGACCCAAAGCTTTGTGAATTTTCCCCTAAATTATGCGTGTTCAATTCTACCCTTCATATCCCTGTCCTGAAGTGAACAGCATAAGAAACCAGAGTTAATTCAAATTATTAGCATAAAGGTGAATATTATTGTGCAGGAGCAACCAAAGTTATGTGTGTGTGTATACATTTAGCACATTGTATACTAATGCCAGAAGTTATTATGAAACTTGGATGAATTTGCTGCTCTTCCTGTCACTAAACTTTGTATAAAGAAGTGTTCTCTCTTAACAAGAAGTAGCAGAAGTGTCTATTTAAATAATTTAGTTTTGCTGTCAGAAGCAAATTTAACTTCAAATTTCTGATTTCTAAAGTTGGATCTGAAATACTCCTCAAGCATGAGAAATCATTTTGATGTCTAGATATAAAAAAAAAAGTTTGTGTCCAACAATGCTTATTTATAAAGACTTTAAAAGTGGGGAGGGGGGGAAGAAGAAACAATGTAGTTTTTGTGACCTGAGCCTTTGGCACCCACCCAAACCCGTTTGCACGCTGAGTCTGTCCATTATGCACTTTGTCAAACCTTTCATATAATCCCACTGTCTCTGCTCTTAATCTTGAAAAAACAGCCCTTTGTTTTGTATTTGACTCCGGAGGATAAAGAATAGGAGACTGTCTGCGGTGTTGTCAAACCTGGGTGGGCATTTTATTGTTTCTTATACATTTTTCTATTGTGTAAGGGCATTTCGCTCCGTGTGTGCAAGTCCGCTGGGTGTCCATTGTTTATATCCTCTGCTGGTGTTATCTCCAAATTCCTCCCCTTCTCCAAGGGAGTAGATTTCTCCACAACAACTTCTCTTCCAGGCTCGGAAAAGCTGTCTTTGTGGGGCCACTGGCAAGGCACAGAGCTCTGCTCGTGGGCTGCCGGAGGGGTGAGCGCTCCTGCAGGGAGAAAGCCTATATTAAGATTTTTGTTTGAGAAATAATAGGAAAATTGCAATACCTCAGGAGGGAGGGGGATGCCTGGCTGCTCTGCCAAGGGCAGACCACGCACGCCAGGATGTGCAATTGGGAACCAAGTTTCTGAATAGACTGAAATCTGCAGCCTCCATTTCCACTGTGATTTTAGCCTATACTTTGTGAGTTTCCCTGTTCTCAGTATAGGAGCACTCTGGTTGCAGACGTTGTGTGCAGCTGTTTATTGCTTTGTGTTGATGCAATTGGTGATGTCAAGTCCCAGTCTGTATCTTTGCATCTCTCAGGAGAGCAAGACACACTCAGCTGTCAAAATATCACCTTCTGGTGAGAAGGGAAAGGAAGGCAACTTTTAGTCTTGGATTTGTTGAAGCTGTTTGTCACCTATCCCCTCCATTTTAGCTCACAGTCCGAACAGCCTCCCTATGCTCCCTGTGTTGCTGAAAAAAGTGCAAGACCTAAGAAGCTCTGTTATTTTAAGATTAAAATAACATTAAACATATAACAATAACGTGAAGCTCACTCACATTATGCAACTAAGAGTTGTATTTTGTATCTTAGTGAGTTTGTATACCGTTAACCTTTTTTCAGCTAACTACATTCTTCTTGTTTTTGCCAAATGTCCATAGCTCCACAGTTATGACTGCTGATACCCCATGTCTTAGGGAAATATTTGGAATTGTGGTTGGATTGGCATGGAAGTGATAAAAGGTTGGATTGTTCCATGGTAGCATCTGTCCAGAAAGGCAAAAGGTATGAGTTGGCTGCCTGCAAGTCTCTTGTCAACTCACAATGCATTTCTTTTTTACATAATGTAATTTCTGGTTTTTTTCCCCAATAATGCTACTGTCATTGTGCCAGCTGAAAATCTTTTATACTTGCAGGTGCAGCTGGTCCCTGGGATCATTCTAGGGCTTTTGTTTAATTACGTCCCTGTAATTTGGTCACGCAGTGCCAGCATTTCTGTCCTATGTGCACGTTTTTTCCAGGGATGCCTGTTAGAAGATGGTTTGCTTTTTATGAGCCAGCTGATGAAACAAAACAGAACTGCAGTGCAAGCTATGGCTAAAAAGTATGTGAGTATTGAGGCTTAAACCACAAGAAAGCCAAGCCTTTGCAAGCTGCAGCACTGGAGGCTCTCTGCGTTTCACCCTGACGAGGGCAGCCGAGGTGACGCCAATGAGAGTGGACGAAACCATCTGGTGTGGACAGGGCTTCTGTTGTGGGACCTGTGGGAAGCTGGCATTGGGTAAAAGTGTTTTCACTTGTTTAACTGGAGCGGGTTCTTTGGTTCCTGTGCACAGAAATGTCCTGTGCCTGTTTGCTGGTGGATCCTCGCCACTCCTGTGTGATGTGATGTGATTGCTCAAGGGACTGGGGTGAGAAGGCTGCAGGTGCCCCACACAGCCCTGTGCAATGACAATACTTAAAAACTCAGTACTTCTGTCATCTCCTGTCCACCAAGCTGCAAAGCCACAGCCTAAAGCACATCATAAAACCACCAGAATCCTTGAGCTCGGTGATGTTGATGTTCCCCCAGTCCCAAAACGTCACCTTCATGAGTACCTAGAGCTGTTCTCCTCAATACTCTGCTGTAATTTTCCCCCAGTCTTCACCAATTTTCAATTGAGAGACCCACAGAACAGGAGACATTTTCTATAAATTTAGTTACATTTAGTCAAAATAATGGATTACTCTTCTGTGACTTAATTCAATTTCCCCTTCTACTGAAGAAAATTTTATCATCCCTTGGCAAGTAGCTCCATTGTTCAAATAGTCATTGTGTTGATAAAATTTATATTTATTTCATTTATACCTAATTCTGACTAGTTTCATCTGATGCCCCATTTCCTGCAATGTGCCAGTGATTGAGCATCAGATGGTACAATGCAGTCACACTTTTTGAGGGTTTTCAGCTTGGCAGACTCCAGTATGTTTTACAGACATTTATTTGGTAAAAGCTATTCCAGCACAAAAGTTCCTCCTGTAAAGCCTCTGTTTCTAATCCCCCATATTTCTTAAATCTGATTTCTGGGACAAACATCTCTTAAAATGCATTTTCCATTAAGTAAAATGTTTCTCATTTGTAGTCAATTAGGAAAGAAATTATTGAGGGACACACTTCCATTCAGGAGATTGTCTGCAGAAGCAGGGAGGAATTGTGGCCAGATTCTGCATAGACAGATCTGTACCTACAAACTTGGGGGCTGTTTCTGCTAACACAGGGTTGGTTGACCACTGCTTTGGCTCCCCAAAACCCCCTTAGCTGACTGCTGTGGCATTGCTACAGGTTTGTGGCAGATTTCCAGGCTCACTCGGGCCTTCTTGAACTACTGAGCTTCTTTCCTACAGCTGGTCCTCTGGCCCTGTTGCTGGTTTCTGTGCAAGGTCTGTAACCTGTCCTTATCTCCAAAGTGCCTCACCTGCTTTGGGCTGGTGTCTGAAAGGCTGCACAGTGCCTGCAGCCCAGCTCCAGGGGTTGATCACCAGCCCTGGGGAAGCACTGCCTTGTGGTCATGGCTGGGGCCAGTTCCCTGCACGGCTGTAACCCTGAACTTCTTGGCCAGACTCTTTCCAGAGACCCCAGGAAACTGCTTCACCACTTGGTTCATGCAAAAAATTAATCCTCACCTCCCTTTTTAGCCCAAAACCTGACCAACAGGTAACCTGCCGGTCGTTTGGTTCTCATTCCTGCTGGTGGGCCTGACATTGCTGAGGCCAAGGAGCCGCTCTTCAGTCACCCATCTTTAGGCTGCTGTATCACCATGCAGGGAACAACAGGGAACATAGGGGCTTCTTTCCTTTGTCAACTTCCCAGGGAGGTGGGAGCCCACCAAAGCAGCCATCTGGGCTGGATGTGTGGTGACCAGCCCTGGGACAGATGCACATGGGGGTAGGAGAGAGGAGGTGAGCTTGTGAGTGCTGATAACTCTCCAGAGATGTGGGCTTTGCCACAGGCATTTTCCATAGGTGATTTCTTTAGTGATTTCTTTACACAGAACAGGGATCATGGGATTTACTGATAAACTGTAGGAAAAGGGAGAGCTGGTGAAATGAAGGCCTCTTATCTCTGCATGATGTGGCATATAAATTACAGTTTTCACCAAGTACTACTGGAGGGGCTGTTCCTGGAAAGCAAAGGTAAAGCCCATGAACTATGCTAAGCAGCTGTGTTCCTTTCAGCTAAACTCAGGGTAAATGGCTCATCAGATAACTGCTTAGGTTGAGTATCTGTCAGCTGTGAGTGTCATTTGGGTGGGAGATGTTGGAGGCTGGGAAAAGGATTCATTTCTGTACTTTCTGGGATGTCCTCAGGGTGGCTGTGAGAGGCTGGAGGCTAATGAGTTCAGCAGCTGCTGGGAGTGATGTTATTTTCCCACTGTCAGCACGGATGCTGTGTTACCAGGCTGGGTGTCTTTAAGATGAAGGATAGCTATACTGGATACCAAAACTCCTTCAATCTTTGTGGGCTTTTTTCCTTTGTCCCTTCCAAGATTTAAACCAGTGGTACTTAGCAAGTCTCTTAATTTTCTATGAGTATTTGACATCACAGGAATAAACTGCATATTTTTTAAGCTCTTGGCAGCATTTCTTAAGTTCTGCTGATGCCCAATATTGACCTCGCCAGTGGGTTGTTATCCCCATCCTTGTTATCCCAAGTGGCATAGACACAGGCTGGTGTGCCAACAGGGATCTGCAGGTATCAGAGGTCTCTCTCTCATGTGGCCATCCTATCTTGTGATTATTATGAAGGATAAATACCCCTCTGCAGGCCAGGTTTTCTGAGAGGTTCAGAGTCAGGTTGAATTATGTTTTCCCCCAAACAAGAGCTACCTTTTGTTATTTCTAGAGGTTCAAGCATATTGCTAGAATATTAATGCTACTAGTTTATCTTTCTTGAGGCAATGTAATATTTTCTTGGCTATGTAACCCATTTTCCTGTGCAGCGAACAGATGTTCTCACTGGATTCCTCACATCTCTGAGGTCTCTTTCCTGGATGTTTTACATTCAGTTAGAATTTATGAATGTGTAGAAGCTCCTTCTGGGATGTGCTCTGTTTCTTCCCAGTGAGTTTCCCAGGGTGCTGGGATGTCTGTTAGCTTTCTAGTGTCTCTTGGATTTGTGTGAATGCAGCTTCCCAGAATGCTTTGTCTGCCAAGGATCTTCCAACCTTACACAGCTGATAATTAACTGTCATTAATTACTACTAACAGCAAAGGCAAGTCATTACCCTACCATTTAACTTAAAGTTAGAAACTGACAGCATTTTCATTCTGAATGTTTCTCTCTGTTTTTTAACTTCTCAGCCCAAAACATATTATAAGTAATAATGAATCATTAATTTTTAAATCATAGTGCATGTCACGTAATGAGAGGTTGTGGTTTTCTGGTCCTTAGTCTTTCAGCTTTGCTATCCCAAGGTCTTTTTGCAGGCATAATTATATGGCTGTCCCTCTGGGTCAGTTTTGGGTTTCTACACTTTACTTAAAGGGGCAGCTTTTTGAAGATGAACATCTGCCATCTGTACTAGGACAGGTCTGACATGCCTGCACTGCTCCATGTGTAACAGCAAGTACAGCTAATCCATGCCATTCCTCATACACTTTTCCAGTTGAACATACGCAAATAATTTGAGCTGAAACTTCGGCTTGGCAGTATTTGGGTAATAGCTCTGCATATGGGACAAAGAAATCTTCTGCTATGGGATTACCTTGTGGAAGAAGTCCTTCATTTCACTCCAGTTTGGCTTAGAAGTACGTTTTAGTTTTGTTGGTGAATTTCTAAAAGTGCAGTTCAGACAAGTAGGGCAATGGTTTAGACAAATGAGCTATAGCTCTTCCGTGCAGCTTCTTCATTATCCTAGCTATGGAATTAAAAAAACCCCAACCATTTGTGTTTTGGGTTTGTTTTTTTCTTTACAGCACATGCCCAGAACTAATTCTTAAACGTACCAATTTAAAAATAAATGTTAAGCTCATGTATTTACTATCAAATTTATCTTTTTAAAAGTGGTGGAGCGGTGGTTGCATATCTTTCCTGTCTGTTTTCTTTTCACCTCCCTTCCCATTATCTGGAGAAGAGTGTGATATGTGTTATGGAGATCATTTATCTACTCGAACATATGAAGCAAACTTGGCAAGGGGAGACATGAGTTGCCTGCACTGACTCCACAGAGAGGATGTGCATTTGCCTGTCCCCGATCTCTCATCTTTTACCTCCCCTGGTTATGCTTGGCTGGCCCCCATCTATCAGACTGTGAGATTTAAAGCCATCAGCCTGGCACTTTTTTCAGGCTCAAGCTTTGCATTTCAGTTTTCAAAACTTCTCAGCACTCCTAAATCCCAGTCTGGAGTCAGAAAGAGATGTGTGTACTCAGTGCTGAGAAGATAGGATGCATCTGTGTCTTGTTCAGGAAAATGCTGCATATGTCTTTAGCAAGGAGACTGTTTGGTTCAGGAGTGGGTCTTTCAATCACATTTGACAATCTTGAATCCTTCTGGAGTTAACTACAGCTGCTGGGTGTCATTAGGCGTATTTCTTTGGGCTAATCCCAAAGGGATTTTGGTATTGCAGTGGCTGACTTCTAGGCACCCGGCTACCTAATGAATTCCAGATCCCGAAGTCAGACATCCAGACACATCCAGGAAAAACAAAGGGCCTGTATGAGGGAGAACCACGAAAGTCCATGAGATGGGGATTCTGCCTGAGCAAACCAGTGGGGATTTTTATGTTAAGATGTTGCTCAGTGCTGTGCTGCCTGTCTGGAGACCTTTCCTGCAGCTGGGTTCCTCAGGATTGCAGGCACCTTTTTCTAATGGGGAGAGTGGAAAGATCTTTGTGATGAGCCCAGTGTGACAGTGGGAGCAGGGACTTAGCTTTGGGTGACTGGGAACATGGTGATGGCAGGAGCACGGTGCTGGTGCCCTTCTGCTTCATGTCCCTGGGGGCAAACGACCAGGCTCCCAACATCAGAATTGGTGCTGGACTTGTACACTTAATCCTTAGCTACAGTGGGAAGATTTGTCCAGCTGCTTTTCAGAGGACTGGGCTGAACGGAAAAACAAAGCCTCATGGAAGCTGGATATCAGCAAGCCAACATTTAGGTGCTTGGCCTGTGAAGCTGTTTTAACGTAACCATCCCTAGTGCGTAATACAGTCCGTCAGTTCACAAGGCTGAAATACCTCTGCAAATAAAAAGCAGCCATGCTGGCAAATAGTCTTCAAAGGTAGCGAAATAATCCCTAAGGGGAGATCTGCTTTTGTGTGGAATTCCCCAGCAGACGGCTGGGAGATCTTAACAAACAAGTCCTTTTAAACTGCCATGTACTTTGAAGCCTGAGTGAGCATTCATTCATTCGGCACAAAAAGCAACAGTAAAGAGGGGGAGCAAAAGGTGGAAGGGCTTAGTCAAGGTGAAAATGAAGTTGGATCTTTCCCCAAAGCCACTGTGGGTACAAATGAATTGCTTCACTGGAGGTAATAAAAGATATGTTATCCCACATTTAATAAAAAGCAACAGTGAAAATACAAAGAGCTCATTTCAGGCTTCAGTTATCTGATGTTTATTGCACACAGCCCTTTCTCCAGGACAGAGACCCAAGAAGTATATTGCCCTTTGAAGTGTGGGCTGTGTGGCCACTTGCCCATTTGCTGGTTTATGGCTAAATCTCCTTGATATGATCCACTTTCATCTTTCCAGAGGTAGCAGGGGGCTTTGCAGAGGGCAGAGGACAAGCAGGGTTCTGGATGTGCACTGGGGACAGGGCAGGGCAAAGCGGGGAGTGCTTCCCCCTGGGGTGCAGGTAAAAAGGAGGATGCAGCGTGCAACAGAGGCTGGGCTTGGGGAGATGCAGAGCACACAGAGTTTTCAGCAGAAGTGGGCTGCCTGGCAGGACTGTGGGGACCACAGGCTTTGCACTGAAAAGTGCTGAGCAGAACTATTGTGGAATGTATGTTCCTTTGACTAGGAATAACACAAACTGGTCCTAATTTCTGCTTACCCTGCTAGTATTTTCCACTCTCATTAGAAATAGTTATCTCTAATAGTTAGATCTTGGTGTTTGGAAAAATGAGTTTCTTGACAGTGCATTTCCTGATAACTAAGGTATTAAACTCTGTATAAGAATCCCCACTAACATCAACAAGCTTTGGACTGGGGCCATAGTCCACTGCCAGACAGTAATAAGCTCTGCATATTTTTATATCATAAGCAATTATTTTACAGATGAGCTGCAATAAACTGGCTGAGAAGTTTACCTTTGTAATGCCATATAGGAAAATAAAAATCAGTGGACTTGAATCCCTGTCATGTTTAAGTTTTCTTCTATGAAACAGTAATTTACTTTAAAATATTATCTTACTTTTCCTTATGCTAAAGCTTTTTGCACCAACTTCATGTTTGCAAGCAATCCCAAAAATTTCAAGAAATGAAGCAGATTAAGAGAGGCTTTTTTCAAGGAATTGTGTTGTGAATGTTCTTAAAATAACATCTTTCTTTCCTCAAAAAGTAGATTGGTGTGCTGTGATATCATTGTGCAGTCATGACTTTGAGAAACAAACTTATTTATATTAATGAAAAATATTTCAGTTGAAAGCACTGTCAAAACAATCTCCAGGAAAGTCATTGTTGTGGACTGGAAAGAATGCTACTTCACATGTGTTTAATTATTGGGGGGAAAAAAATGAATCTTGCCTTGCATCACAAAAATCAATCCGCAATAACAGGAAATCCTGAGCCATTTATGTAGAGGTTCCTCTTTCATTGTAACTGGCAATTGGTTCCAGCTTCTAAAACCTGTCTAATTCTCAATTGCTACAAGAATACTGCCTCACCACACTATACATAGCAACGGTTTGATTGTGAGTCTGTTTTAATGCTGTAAATCAAAAAACACAGCCAACAATGGAAACAACTGGTCAGTATGAAGGGATGCTCTGCTACTTTTTAGTTATGAGCATGTAGGTCCATAGGAATAGTAAAGTGTCCAAATCCATGAGCAAGGACATGATTATTTTCCTTCCTTCCTCAAACTGTGCGTGACCATGTTTACACAAGCTAAGGAAATAAAAGTGAGGTCTGGATTGCTGTTATTTGTGTCATCCCAGAGCCCTGCATTCCCAACTCTTCCGGAGGAAACCATTGCTTTAGTTCCTACACAACAAAGAGCCGGAGGAACTGCCCCTTTGCCAAAATATTGTGCCTTTTGGGGCCCAGATTGAAAGACAGCAAGATGAGGATGAAGGAGCTGTGCAATAGTGCTGGTGGCATATCACCAGAAATCACTTCCAAAATTTTTGGTGCACACAGAAGCAGAGAAATCAGTCAAGAGACTACATAGCAGCTCCTGCTTCCCAAACGTAAGAGGCAGGGATTTAAACCAAGACTGTGCGGATCTCCCTGCTAGTGAGTAGCATCAACCCTCTCACCTGTGAGAGCCACTAGTGTCTATATGACACCTTATTTTTACTATTTTATGCAATGCCTGTATGACATCTTTTTGTCATCTCTGCAGGTCACTTAAGTAGGAAGTAATTTCACCAGCTCTCATGTGGTATTCAGTGGTTCTTCTGCATAGCAGTCTAACTTTACTTCATGAGCTTGACATCAATGCTTTCAATCTTGCCAGTGGATTTATTCTGTGTTTTCCTTGCATTCTTCGGTATGTTCCTTGTTTTTCCCTTCCTGGCCAGTTCTCTATGACATGTGGAGGTTTCTCCTCCTCTAATTTATTTTTCCACCTGTCACACACACACACACATAAAGAATGCTTGCTTTATAAAGTTCACAAAACTAAGTTACTGGAATGTTGGCATAGCATAGAGCTTGCTTAGGGAATCAAACCTCTCAAACAGGACACTCAATTCCTGTCCCAAAGGTGTCTGGAGGCACCACTGCAGGGGTTCCTGCAGTAGGATGACGTGAGACTCCCCAGTCTGCTGTACTGCTCAGTTCACACAGTCCTGCTGGCCGTGTTCCAGTGCATGCATGGTCCGTCGCTACTGATGATCTTAAAACTACTCCTCACTGCCTTAAAATATACAAAAGGCTCTCCCGCATGACCATTTCCACATCTTCAAGAACAATTGCTACCATCTATTTGTCAGTATCTCACCCTTGGCTGCACTGGGAAGCCTTTGGAACAACCAGATTCTCTGCCTTGATGTCAATCAGCACACTGAAGCATACAAGTAGGGGCTATCAGCTGGCCTGTACGCAGTAGGTACAGCCTGGGGGAATGTCTGAGCTGTCCAAAATCCCCTGCTGGAACCCCTTTGCAACAGTCAAGTGCTATGCTGTGAAGCCAGGTAGCAGTTGGATCAGTCCCCAGGTCTCTTTCTGGGCTTTTGCCCCACCCTGCACAGACGTGCTGGGGAGAACCTGGACCACCCTGGAAATTAAGGGCTAAGCATGGTGGATGTGCAGACAGGCACAGCCCCGATGCTCAGCTGTACCACAGCTGCAGACATAGGACAAGCTTGAATGTTATCCTTATATAACAATTATAACATGAATCCCATAGATCTTACCACCTGCTTTGCATGCTCTGGATTGAAAGGCAAGCACTGGCAGCTGTATTCCAGAACAAAGGCAGATGTCTACTTTATCACTGTTTGATTGCTAGTTGAAAATTGGAAGAGAAAATAAAGTCACCATCCCCATAGGTACCCAAAGGGGCTCCAGAAGTGGATGATCCCTGATAGTTTTCAGATTCTTTATTAAATGCTTGCACCCTGCAAGCCATGTACACACTGCTGTTTGCTCTTCCACACTGTAAAATTCATGCTCTTTGTCAGCTGCCATTCTGATCTTGAAGGATCATTTTCCACACTGTTACATGACTCATGTACAATTTCTCCTTCCTTTGCCTGACGCAATTCCTCAAACTCAGTGTTTGCTATTCTCTTTCTCTGATGATTTAGAGAAGATGATTTTCTCTGTGTATTTAGAGAAGAGTATGACTCTCTTCTCTGTGAAGGCATTGTGAAGCCTTCATGTGAAGGCATTTTCCTTCTGCAAGGATTTCATGAGGAGCAATCTTCTGCTTACAGGGACATCTCCTCTTCCTACACTTTGCCAAGGAGTTTGTTAATAGACTGGTGTTCAAATTCCATCCTGCAGCTCCAGCATAGGAAACCACCACATCTGCAGGCACATCAAACCACTGACTGGCATGGCTTGGAGAGTTAAACTGCGGCTATAATGAGATCATGGCAGGGCTTGCCTGATGTCTTTTTTCATTATTAAACTACAGAGCCCCCTTTCTAATATTCAGATTCTGAGCCTGTTTACCCAGGGATTTATTGGTTTCTCTGCACTGTGAGTCACTGCCCTCTGTTTGGAGAAAGGATGTGTGATGCTGCCCTGTGGTGTGCTCAGAGCTGGACAATGGCTCTACACAAACCGCACCAGCAGCTGGTGGCACTCAGCTGCTTAATGCTTTTTCAATGCAAATGTTCACAAAAAATTGCTTAACCTTAGGTCTCAAATTGCCTGCGTGATATCTGTCCATATTTAAATATTATGTCCAAAGGCTTGGGGTGGCCTGGGCTGTTGCCATACGAACTTACAAGATGAAATTTTCCTTTCACAAGCTAGTTCGAAGGCTGGAGACATGTTTTCAGTCTCACCAGTTTATCTAGTTGATGCCCCTAATGAGTGGCATTTTTGGGGGATTCAATGTTGCTGTTCTGCCACATTTGAAAATCAAACCAGGAGCATGAGCATGGAGAAAAATGACTGACTGGGTGGTGTGTGAATGAAGCATTGCTAGGTCAAAAATAACCCATGGAAACAGGACACTGTTATTTGCAGCATATGTAAAAGCAAACCATAGCAAACAAAGCGGCCAAATCAGTGCTGGAGAAGGCACAGTTGGTTTCTCTGCTGAAATCAGTGTGCAAGCTCACGGGTAAATTACAGGCACTGTGAGTGGCAGGAAAATAGGCTTAAGTGGTTTGTTTGTAGAAAAAGAAAATCCCTCCTTATTCAGATTCTACTCGCGAATGGAATGAAAGACACACATTTTTAAATGTAAAAATCTGGCTTTCAAGCATAAATTAACCTCTTAGTCATTGCCACCAAAGTGACCAGGGCTATTTGGCAGCCCCATGAGCTTGGCTGTGGTTGGCAGCAGTTGTACATTCTCAGTCCTTTGAAGAGCATGACTTGTCATTCATCCTGCTGGGAGCAAACCCAAGGGATTTGGGATTGGTTGAGCACCACAAGTCGGGAGCAGAGGCTAATTGTATTAAAGAGTTCACAAACAAATATGTCAGAAAATAGGAAATAACAATACTTGGAGCATGCTATCCCATGATTTAAGGGCTAAAATAAGAATTTTTAAATCTTTTGTTGCCTGAAACATTTCTTTGTAAGAAACTTTGAATGCCCTTTGAATTATCAGGGTTTCTTTTCTATTGAAAGTGTCATCAAAATTGACAGAATTACGGTCACAGAAAACACTTGCATTGTGATTAATCAGCATTTTTCCGGTACTGGATGGGTCTGCCTGGAGTTTTTGACCAGGCCTGTTCAAATCAGAGAAAAGCCACTTACGAGGGAGCTCCTGAGAAATAGTTAAAACAATGGGATCTCATTTTCAAATCCTGTAGTTCACATGAGATGCCGCAAAAGCAAAATTCATCAGTAAGTTGTTCGCAGTTAAACATTTAATAATTTCAATGGATGTACACATATATGGATTTATTTGTATGACAGTGGGATCAGATTACTTTGAAAATTCGTAGAGCTGAATTAATATGCTTTACATTATAGCAGAGAATAAAGTCTCAATTTTTTGTGGAGCACAATTACAGCAAATACTTCAAGTAACCCTGCCCTCTCAGTTACTGTCTGTGAGCCCTCTCATGACATGATTGTGTAGGTACAATTCATTTTGTGGGGAATAGCTGCTTTGGGATCAAGGAAGAGATAACATGATAGTGAGGAGAGGCTCTAGAAGGTGGCAGGGGAAGATAGTTTGGAATAAAACAGATTGCGCAGCACTTCTGTAAAGCTGCTGGGGCAGGAGCCTGTGAGTGCACCCTGCCTGCCATACAAAGAATATTCCACGATCTCAATGCCAGCAAAGTGCTATTAATAATTTTCCTGGGAGCTTGGAACACACCATTGTTATACATGAAGAAAGGAAAAGTAAATAAAATAGCTCCTATTGTAGCTATTTTTAAATGTTCAATCTGGAATGCTGCTTTTTAAAAATACTCTTCCCTCCATGTAAACTGATTCCAGCACTTTTCTAGTCAGTGCTGTTCAATCAAAAATGTGTTAAGGTATTAGGGATAATCCCTTCCCTGCTGTAATTCCACTGGTAATAATTTAATTATGTTAAGGATAGCTGTTTTAATTATTGCATAGTCAATGAGACATTAATAAGTCCCTGAACGTCCTGCTGGACTGTGAACTTCCACATTGTGTATAGGGGTTTTTTTAGTGGTAATACATGTTTGGAAGCATTTTTGGTTTTGACACCTGTGTCAAGAATTTTTCAGATGAGATAGGGATATTAAAAATGCACCCTACAGTCTTTGAAAATAAAGGTAATCTTCAGAATCACTGGCCTGTATCACACTTCTCAGCCTTTGAGGTGTGTATGAAACTGCTGCAGTGGGACAAGAAAGTAACATTTTTGGCAACCACCAACATGACTGAAACAGCCTGTGTGTTCACAAGAAGTCCAATCCTTTTTTATTTACTATTTTTCCTCTGTTATTTATAAAACATCGCAGCAGCATAAATATCCTACATGAAAAGCTTATTGCATCCTGTTTAAAATAGTTATTTTGTTGTGTATAAGCTGTATTTCCTGGATACTTAAAACTGAATTTGCCGGCCAGATTTGCCTCAGTGCTTATAGGAAGATTTATACTGACAAATGCAGACAAATGCATGTCTCTTGAGTGCCTGTAGTGCTTGACCCTGGGCTGTAAAGTACCTTTGCTTGGGATCCCCACAGGGCTGCTGCTATGTGGGACTTCTTATTGATGTTGCTGAGTTTTACAAAATTGAAGTATCTCCATCATGAATGGTGCAGTAAAGCTGCCACAGAACTTGTGATATCAAATGTATTACCAAAGAGCCTTCCTGCTGGCTGTGGTGCTTGCCTGCCTACCTCCTGGAAACAAGCACAAGAACATTTTTTTGCGAAGGGAAAAGAACAGAGTGTTTCCAGTGAAGTATCATAATTTGTCCCCTAAGGGTTCATTGAAGAATATTCTTTAGAGTAATTATTTTTCATTGGTATAAGAAAGCCTGTAGAATTGTAGATGTTGTGTGGGTTCTGGAAAAACCCCAGCTAGTGAACAAACTTTCTTTTCTCTTTGTGGTAAAAGCTTATTATTCACAGCAAAGAATTCAGCCTGACAAGAAACTCAGATCTGACTTCGATTTTAATAGCTCTCCTCCTCCTGCTGCCCTCTTCTCTAATGTGGCAGACTTTTGTGTTTCTTGCAAAGGTTTTCATTTTACCACAAGAGTAATTCCAAGATGCAATAACATTGTTCCCTTTATTGGGTTGTTTTTAGTTGTTGCTTAGCTAGTAACCCAGGCTGGCACTCCTGATCCATGATGTGATTCACCTCGGAGGAATGACCCGACTGCAGATTTGACCCACACCAGGAGTGGTTTCCAGCCTTGCCAGGCCAATACAAGGTGTATTTTTGTCCTTCGCATCCCCTCTGAAGCTGACCTGGCTTACCAGTAGTTTGGCTTTCATTGATAAAGGACAACAGAAGAAAAATACCTCCAAGTGACAGAGGGACACCTAACCCTTTCTATGAGAAAACAAGGTAGAAACGAAGGTGAAAAGAGATCCTTTTGTCTTGCATTTCCATGGGACTGATCTAAGCCGAGGTGGAGCGGGCAACCTGGCAGTGCAGGAACGCTGAGCATCCGAAGGGTGGGCGAGTGCCACTGCCTGCCCGCCTGCCCATGGCTCCCCTTCACTCCCCTTCCCCCAGAGCAGCTTTGGGCTGCCTCCATCATTACACAAACATGAGGCCTTGCTGGTGTGTCACCCTCAGTTACGACCACGCCGCTGATGGTCCGTGCTCATTAATCATCACGGGGAGGAATGCCGGGGAGGGAGCTGTGTGGTTTGCTCTCTCGTGTCCTTGCTGATACAAGGTCTTCTCACATTCTGGTATTAAAAGCATGACTCCCTGTTTATCACTGTCTGCAGATGGGGTACAGCTGCGGCCAGCAGCACCAGCCGTCCTGAGATTCAAACAGTCACAGCCCTTCGCTGTCCCTGCTCCACGTTTGTGGGTGCACAGGACAACCCCACGAGTTGTTCCAGAGGTGGAGATGTGTTTCCTACACCAGAGCAGTCATGGGCATCCCAACCAGTGGGACAGGCACAGAGAAAGCTGAGGTGAAAACTTCAGAGAAGATGAAGGTTTCTATGACTTAATAAAAACAAGCAGAGGTGAGCTCTGTGCAGGTCCCCAAAGACAAGCCAGCACCAGTGTGTCCCCTTCACTCCACCACAGCTTGAGACACTCAGCCCCCTGCAAGATTAGGCCCTGCAGTTAGTAAACACAGACAATAAGTCTTGGGTTTCCCCCCCGCTAGTGATTTCACTGCCAAACCCAAACTTTATGTGTAACAGATGGAGCCAGTCTGCAAATTCATAGTGCCTGCTCATCTCCCAGGCTTGACCTTTGCATGTAGAAAATGGCAGGGAATTCATGCAAGCTATTTTAGCAATCTCTGGCAGCTTGATTGATTTTTAAGTGCTGAAAAACATGTTTTGCATTTAAAACAGAGTTCATTAGAATAGCTGGAGTTGCTTCGCCTTTCAGTGATGTGTTTAAAAAGAAAACTAAAGAGAAACTTAATACCAGATCTTTCTACTTTGGCTTTCTGGCTTTGCCAAAGATTTGAGAAGTATGAAATTAAATAATATTTCAGCACAGAGTTGACTAGAGGAACTTATTTAAATTCACTTTGGAGTAGCAGCTGTGTTATTGAGCTTTTAAAGTAAAATGAAAAACGAGTAGCTGTTACCTTGCAATACACTCCAACAATGTGAGAAGTTCCTGTCCCGTGGTTTATGCTTCCCCTATTGTCCAACAGCATGAAGGGAAAGGAGATGGGGAGCAATGCCTGACAATGCTCTACGTGCAAGTGTGTGAAGAAAAGAAGGAGGAAAAGGCATCCCCAAACCCTCTGCAATGTATCAGGAGGTACCCAGTGCTGCAGACCCCACACAAGATGGTTGCACAGGAAAGGCCTTCATGAGGGTGGTGGGTAGATGAGGCCATGCCAGGACGTCTCTGCACAAGGCCAGCATGCCTAGAAGGGGTGTCTGCCCTCAGGAGAAACTGGGGTGGAAGGTGAAATTATCTTTTATCTGCACCCTCATCATCCCCCTCCCTCCCTTTCCCTTCTCTGAGGGAGAAGATCAAGAGGCTTTGTTCTGTATGACCATTTGTTTCTGGGAATGCTGGAGAAGAACATGTGAAAACAAAGATAGGGCTGCAGAAGGCAAAGCTTGGGGAGACCTGGAGCTAGCCTTCCAGTCCCTTCTGGAGCAAAATATGTTTTAAGCCCTCTTCTCAGGTAACACCTAGCTTGGGGCTTCAGTTTGCATCCACAGTAGTAGGGAGTACTCACAGCTACACCCAGAGTCAGTGGAACCAGATTTAAAACAAACAGAAAATGCTGCAAAGACTGAAAAAGCACAAATTACTCCACAGTAAGTAGAGATTTTTTTTTTTTTGTCCTAGTCTCCCTGTGTTTCAGCTCCCTACCTGGCAAAGAAAAGAGGAAACTGTCCACAAACTTCACAGAACCTGCTTATTTCTGTGTACAGAAGAGTATGTGCCCAGGTTGCTACATAAAATTTGCTATATAAAATGAAATGATAGAAAACAGCTCTTGTACAACACATTTTTGAACTGATAGAATTCTGATTTTGAGCAGTCATGTTTTGACTTTTGTGCTCAATACAGGGTTTTTAATCCTGTAATCTTTCCTCTTGGCTTCATGTTTCTGATCTCCAATCTGACTCCTATAAAATGGTTTTTGGAAATGTATGCACACTAGTAAATTTTCTTTATACCTCATAGCAGTAATACTTTCAAAAAATGCCGTAGCACAGATAAGCACGTGCTGCACATGAATCTGTCCTTAGCTGACATGTGGGTTTGAAGTGTTTTCTTAGCCTCTTTGTAAGACCACTTCCAGTGTTTTCTTTGCATCTCTTTGTGCTTGCATCAGTCAAGAATTTATTGCGAAAGGTGAAATATCTCTTCCAAAAATGCAAAACCACAGATTCCCAGTCAAATGCTACAGAGAAGTCTGCAAGTACCATGCAGATCATATAACTGAAGAAGTCAATGCATTGCTTGAACTCAGTGAATTGCATTTTCTGGTCACTCCTGGAGTCCTTTTCATCTGGACAGGGTTATTTCTTGTGAGTTCCTCCCATCTCCTTTCTGGTACTGTTATTGTCACGAGGTCCAGCAGTGAGGGAGCTGCCTGCCTGAGAACCCAGCAGTGACTGGCAGCACTCCTACCTCCCTCTTTCCTCCTGCAAGCCAATCCATCTTATTTGCCCTGATCCTGTCAGAGTTTTACTTTCATCTTGCAGGGCAGGTGGAACGATCTTGCAAAATACTTTCAACTTTGATGAGAAAACAGCAGTGCTCCTGTCCCTGTCCCTGTCCCATGCGACACTTTCAGCACACATCACGTAGTGGATTCTGCCGTGTCTCCTGCAAGCTGCTAAGATATCTAAAGATGCTCTAATCTCTTGGAAAAAGAGAAATAATAAACACCACCCGGAACTAGAAACATGCTCGTTGTGGCACGGGTACTACCTGTGGGGTTAACATTTTCTATCTGTTTTTCCATCTGCATGAAGGACAGCCTCAGAGCAGCCCTGTTTTCTTTGGCGGCTGTGCTATTGTGGAGTACCCCCCAGTGTTCCCCCCAGCCCTGCTCATCTTTTGGGTCTAATGCTTTTGTCAAATGGTTCTTCACTGCTGATATTTATGTGGGTCAGAATGTGCTTAGGAGAGGCCTGCCAAGATTTATATCCCACTATCTAAAGCATGTTTTTGGAAATAATGGTATAATTGGCAAAGAAAACAACTCCCTACTGCAACAAGCCAGCCTGTCATGATGGTTAGCACAGTGACCAGTGGTCACTGGTGAAGTTTCAGGTCTTGTAAAATTATTGCTGTATTTGTGATGTAGGGAAATTTTGACATGTGCCTCTGTTCAGTCAGTTGTTCCATACGTTGGGGCATGACCAATGCTCAGCTAGAAAAGGGTCTCAGTACAGCCATTAGTTCCTTGAATTATTGCTTTTGAATGATGCTTTAAGGATCGTTTCTTGATTTTGGTTTCTGAGTGTGGTGCTGCTAAAAATACCAGCAGTTTTATTGGAATTTGCAGTGTGTTGAGTTCTCAAGTGAAAGCTGAAAGTTGCAAATTGCTTGCGAAAAACAGCAGTAGCTTGGGGATCTGAGCTGACTGGGGTCTGGGGTTGGGCAAGCACTGATTGCAGTGGTTTTTCAGGCACTTTAACGTGAGCATTTGCCACACAAAGTGCTGGTCAGAGAGAACGCTGTGAATTGCAGGCACCTCTGCCCCTGTCTCCACCACAGTGCTCAGCAGTGTGTGGTTACTGACTTGCTGGGCTGTTTTGTTTCCCCACATACCCAGACCAGTGACTGTGGGTGTCAGGAGGGGAGGGCTGTGTTTGAGGGCACAGACTTCGTGCAAGCGCCTGCTTCTTTTGCGTGTGGTGAACTGGAGCAGGGAAGGTCCCTGCTGATGTGAGCGCTTTGCAGCGAGCCCTTTCATCATGCCCACCATGTGAGAACCCGTGAGAACCGTCTTGCAGGGCTGTGCAGTAGGATGTTTAACTGTGTGGGTATAAGAGTGTCTGTCTCCTGAGTTTTCCCAAGGAGAACAAGGGCTTGCCTGTTTTCTTACACATTTAACTGCGCCTCTGACTGAATGTCCTGTGTCAGTGCACACTGCTGCCTCCTTTTCAGAGCTGGTGATAAAGGCCTTCTAACCCAGACCTTGGTTTTGGTTTTTAGAGGCTGTCTCTTATTCCCTGTTGACATTACTCAGTGCTAGCAAAACCAGTAAGCCAAAAGATTTTTTCAAATGCATTGCCACTCCTGGCTGGTTTTAGACTTACATTTCCATGGGTGCCATGTCAGAGGCAGATGGAGTTTTGGAGGCACTCAGCCCTGGGGCTGTTTCACATTGCAGTGGCAAGAACGGAGGTTCAGAAGCCCCTGGGTGGAATCTCCTCTCTGTATCTGTAAGAAATTAAAAGCTGTGGTATAAAGGCTTGTTGCTTGTAGAAGTGCTGGTTTATCCATCTGTATCCGTCCCAGTGCACATGTGCAGGCATATGCTGGCCAACTGTGAGCCCCGTCTTGCAAAGTCATTCAGAGCAAATCCAAACCTAACTCATCATTCAGCCAGGATGAAGTACAAACCAAAGTCCAGGCTTTTCACGGAACATCTGCTGGTAAAATAAATACTGCAACAACCTCCTAAATCCACACTTACTTAGCACCTATAGGTTGAATTATGAAATGTGGTGAATCCCATCACATAGTTTCACACATTTCCTGTTGACAATGTAACAGTGGAAGCAGGCTGGTATCCATCCTTGCTGGAAACGTTCACGTCAAGGTTTCATTCCAGGAAAATCATTTGGGTTGCTCTGTAAACTTAACTGAGCTGATCTGTAACCTTTGGTCCAGCTGTGCCAGGGACATGTAAGGCAGCTGGGGGGAGGCCTGTTCCCCTCCTCCCACTTCAGAGCACTCTCCAGGTCAGGTATGATGCAGGAATGCAGTTGTAATCCTCGTTTGGTTAGAGGAGACCATTTAGCTTGCTGTGTGACGCTGTAATTACTGCTCCTTTCACAAGAGAGAGATTATGACCATGTGGTTTTCCTTTCAAATTTGAGTCTTGGTTTCCATTTACAAGTGGCTCTTGTAAACAGAGTCTCTCTGCTTCATTTTTGCTGAAAAGCTTCTTGTCATAACACTCTGGGGGCTGCTTTATCCTGCTTTCACACTAGCCCAGGTAGCTGGGTAGGCAGAGAGTAAGCTGCTCTTCCTCCACATTCCCATTTGCAGCAAGAGCTTCAAAGGTTAAGATCAGAGGAAACGGCCTCAAGTTGCACCAGGGGAGGATTAGTTTGAATACTAGGAAAAATTTCTTCACCTAGAGGGTTGTCAAGCACTGGAATGGGCAGCCCAGGGAAGTGACAGAGTCATCATCCCTGGAGGTGTTTAAAAAACATGTGGATGTGGCACTCAGGGACATGGTTTAGTGGTGGGCTTGGCAGTGGTGGGTTAAAGGGTGGATTTGATGATCTTAGAGGGTCACTTTGTATGGGCTTAAATAAAATGCTGACAGGTGACAGCACAAAGGCAACATTGCTGCTGCGCCTACCGACCGTCTGCAGCTGGCAGCATCTCTGCGCCTGTCTGTGCAGATGGGGACAGGCAGGCTTGTACCTGTGGTGCTTACACAGCCCATCCTCGCCGATCTGTGTGAGTCCTGAGTGAGCCTCCTTAATCCTCTAGCCTCCAACTCACCCCAAGTATTGCAGCTTAGTGTTGTATGAAAAAGTACTTTGTTATCTGGTTTATTTAATTCTACTCCCTCATAATTTCCTTGGGTTATCTCTGGATTTTATGAAGCAAGACATAGCACAGCATTGCTCCTTATCTGCCTGCTCCCTACCATTCTGGAGTTTCAGCCCATTGTTCCACTGTCTTTTTTTTACCCCACTGAAAATTTCTTACCTTATTTACACATTTTCTTTGCAGTATTGTTCCTTGCTTTTGAACATTCCTGTCCATTTTTTTCAGACGTTTGAAGACCTGCCCCCCACTCCAGGATTTGTCTGTATGGGTGTCCACTGGCAAGCTCCTTGGGAGCTGGGGATGCAGTTCACTTTATGTTTACAGTTGCCTTCTGGGGCTTTGTCCCAGAGCTGTAGATCCTGGGAGCACCTTTCACCTGCCTGCAAGCTGGTGGGTTACACACACCCCATGGTGCATAACCTGTTAAGAGGCTGCAGTGGAGGGAGCGCTGCTGGATCCTGGGTTTCCCAGGTGATGCCGTGTACAGGACAAGCAGCAGCTAAGAGGGGAGGAAGGGGTACCCAGGATTAGCCTTTTCCTTTGGTGTCCCCATGCAATGACCCTCAGTGTTGGCTGGAAGAAAACTGCTGGCTGCAGTGCCAGAGGTGGCACTTGGTGGCACAGGAAGGGGGCCACTGCAGGAGGGGAGCAGCTCTGTGGTGTCACCCCAGCCACAGCACTGCCTCATTGCTGTCTCGCTTCTACAAGACAGTGCCATACATTTCTTGGTACTTTGGGAAGGGTGAAGCAAGGAAAGTAGGCTATTGCCTTTTGGGGCCCTTGTGTGATCATGCAGCAGGAAGATCCTGAATTTCCCTGCAGATCAAAACCTGCCTTTTCAGCTCATCCTGCATGCGTTCCCTGGCTTTCAGTGCAACAGGAAACATAAATGTTGCCGTTTATTTACTATTATTTCCCCCGTGCCAGACCCTATTACCTCACTTTCCTTTCTGCCTGCTGGCCTGCAGGGACAAAGCGCAGTAGGCTGAGGTGGGGAAGGCAGATGGGGCCATGCAGCACGTACTCATCTTGGGGCAGTTGCAAAGCTGTCCCTGCACATCCAAAGCACATTGGCTAACCCAGGCTCTGCGGATGTGGTGGAATTCTGGCCATGGTTCCTCATCCATGTAAATAGTCCGGATTTTTGTACACCCTGCTGAATCCAGGACAGGCGGGTCTCTAGGGCACCGTGTATACAACACAGTCCAGCACCGGGGTGATGGTTTTGTTTTTAACCACACTGATGATCCCATTGTGTTATGTAAGGGTTTTGGCCATCTCTGTGTACTTTCATGTGAAATGGTGCCATTGTCTCGGCTTCCTTCTCTGAACTAGACATGCCTACATCAAAATCTCTTTGCTGAGTGAGAAGTCATTAGCATTTCCAGAGATGATCCTCAGCACATTGCTGGCTGATGCATTTGTTCTCTCCTCCTGTGTTTCTAAGTAGCAAAGAATGTATAAGTAAATAATGATTATGGCGGGAGAAATTGGTAATGGAAAAAATAACTTGAACAAGATTTGATAAAAAGGAACTGTTTTGATTCGAACTCATGGGTTACAAGCATTTCCTGCAGGCCAGTGGGAGTTGGAAAACTGTCTTTGTGGGTCTTTGAAATCTTAGGCTTTTCAAAAGTGAGACAATCTCTGTGCCTGTTAGAAAACATCAGACAGCAATTAAGTTGTATTTTATCAAGCAGTTATTTTAGGTAATACAACCAGCAGAACAAAATCCAGCCCCCAATTTACAGATAGGCTGCAGCACCAGGATCATTTCTTGTAACCTGCCATGGCATTGAGTAGGTTACTACATTTTTAAGTTGTTGATTTTGAACCCATACAGGGCTTACTGTGATCTCCTAATAAGCTATGTTGACTAGAGGAGATTAGCCCCTATTATTTGAAGTTGAACTGAATCTGTGGTGAAGGCAATAAACTGAACCAAAAATGTGTGCCACTGGCAAAGTCTGTGGCTAACTCCCTAACCTGCAAAATGCTTCATCTTGTTTGGATTTAAAACAGACCTGTTCTGAGAATAGGTGCTTATCAGTCCTGTTTTCTTCTTCCTGGTTGAATGATGGGCTACAGCTGCCGGGTCCAGGACTCCCGGTGTGCTGGGATGAGTGGGATGAGCTGGGCAGCAGTGGCTGTGAGACCCCAGCCCCGGTAGCTGAGCCAAAGCCAAGCTGGTGTCTTGCTCCAGAGCTCTTGGTCCATGCAGACGAGGAGGCTGTGAGCACCACTGGGTGCTCCTGCCTCAGCTCCAAGCTCGCTGAGCCCAGCTGGTCCTGCCATCATCACAGGGGTGAGACTGAAGCAGGGACACGCATATTCAAAGACTGAACTGAACCAAGCAATGCAATTTGGTCTTCCCCCATACCACTTGTACTTTCGGCTTTGGAGTTTCCTTTTATGTCTTTGAGAAGCAGTCGGCCACATCTGATCTGCAAATACCACTTCTTGGTGAGGAACTGGAGCACTTTGGCCCTCAGGTTCATCTCATATTTTTCTTAAAATCAGTCATTTCTTGAAACAGCACTGTAGTTAGGTTTCCCTCCTGACCTCCAGTGAACTGTTTGTCATCCTAATAAAAAAACAAGAAATTCCCCAGCTCAAAGCCTGGGTGTCCTTGAGGCCAGAGGAAGAGTCATGAGGTTTGCTGTAGCTCTTCAGCCTGGAAGATGCACTCGCAGATCCGCTGGGTCCAGCCTGGCGCTTCCAGTCATGCTTAGTTGCTAATTAGCTCCTCCAGCCCTTTCTCTGGGAATCACGATAATGAACATAAAGAACTGTTTATTCTAAATGAGACTTCCCAAGGGTTACAGCCTCCTCAGTGGCTGTAGAAATGGAAGGCAAGCCCGAGGAAACACCAGGGTGCTCTAGTTTTTGGCAGCAGTTAATAAACATTTCTTTGTGGATGGAGCAGAGCATGTAATTTACTGCCCAGCTCTAATAAGAGCAGACTTGACCATTTTGCTGTTCTTTTCCATTGCTGTCAAAATGCAACAGCTAAATCCCAGTGGGAAACTGCACAGTTGACGCTTATGTGGGTAGCGGCATAAAACTTACTGCGCTATCTGTGGAAAGCTAATTCATCATTTTTATAAGATCTCATATGTTCTCTTAACTGCTTTATCGCTCATGGAGGGGCAGACCAATCTTGCCCATCCTTCTGTAAAGGGCAGTTGTGGTGGGATCAGGCAGCACCTAAACAGTTGTGGACTTTCAAGAGCAGGAGGTTTCGGCTGGACTTCTTCCTGCTGGTTTTGCACTGCACAGGTCAAAAAAAGGTGGTGATCTAAAGCCATTGAGCTTGCTCCTCAAGCAAAATCACCAGCTGTTTTTTTTCAATTCCCAGCACCATTTACTCCAAAGATCATCCCCTGGCAGGAACTGATCGAAGTGACTACTTTACTGTGATTGTGGTGATATCAATAAAAATGCTCCAAAAGTCCAGTTGTCCCTGCTTTATCCACAAAGCCATTGTGCAAGGGGTGATATCAGCACAGAGCAATGCCTGGGCAGAGCGATGGGCACAGGCAGCTGTGCCACTGCCAGGCCCACACTAGCACGTTCAAGACTGGCTGGGGCACCTTTGAGCACTACTACATGACAGCATGTGTGAGCAGTGAACTGAATTAATGAAAATTCAGAGATTAGAGCCGTGTGCCAGTGAGGCCAGTACCCATGTCATCAGGTCGTGAACATGGGCAGTGCTTGCAGCTTCCTGGCACAAGCTGTTGGAGAAGAATCAGGCGAGTCAGGGTCTTGCTCGGTGGTGGGACATCCTCAGCTGGTTCCTCAAGCAGGTTAATTCTTGGACCCTGACATAGGTACATGCACTCCATACAGGGCTAGAAAAGATCCAGACATAGAGTCTGGGGTGCCCATTCCCATGATTTTTCACCCCAGCCCATGTTTTATAGTCGTCCTCCCACTGACATCCTCCTGGATGGTGCAGAGTCCTGGGGCTGGCACTGAGCTGTGGCAGCACATGGTGTCTCAGTGTGGTGCTCTGACTCCATCTTCTGCAGGACTGCATTGTTAAAACATTCTGGCAGATGAAGTAGTAAGCTGGGCATCAGCTGAAAAAGTACAGGGGGACAAGTATAATCTCTGCTGGCTTCAAGGAGCACTGAAAGGAGTGTGCTGGGAGGAGTGATCAAACAAAGTTGCCATTGCACACAACAGTGACCTTGTGAACATGCAAAGGGTTTTGGCATTCACAAATTAAGAAAAGCCAGCGTTAACCACAACCCAGCACAATTTTCACTGGACTTCTGTGGTTCTCTGTTGTGATTCAGCATTTAATTACATGTTTGTAGACTGGAGTTGTTTTCTAGTTCCATTTCTGGAAGGGTTTCCTGAGAGGTCCTGGTGCAATGATGTTTCGGTGTTGCGCTCTCCCTGGCTTACGAAAGAGCTGAATCCACAGGGACAGTCAGTGGAGCTGCACAGCTGAGGGGGCGGCGGCCCTTGTCTCCAGCTCTGCAAGCAGAGATTCCCCTAAGAGCTCCCTCAGGGCTGACCCCTCTCTCGAGGAGCTCTGGGTTCACAGTGCCTGGCTGTCAAACCACAGGCGCACGCCCAGCCTCCCACAGGGGGTGATGCATCTGTGCATGGGGGTGCTGGGTTCGAGGAGGTACCTCCCGGGGGTCTCCCCACCCCAGAAGGGATGTGGCTGGAGACTGTCTGCAGAGTGAGCAAGGAGGCCACAACCTGCCCCTGGTTTTGGTGCTAACTTCATTTCATGGCCTTTGACTGCTTCCCATTGCAGTGAAGCTCTGTCAGAGTTTAAAAAATTTGGATAGCTCTGCTGCAAATTGGGGCATTAAAGCCCAGGCTTTCTGTAGTTATATGTCTCAATCAAGGCACTGGGGTTAGGAGTTTTGCCATGCCATTGCCAGCCTGAGATTCCTCCCAGAAGCATCCATCCATCATGAAGACAAAGGCACCTGTACTTAGCCAGATCCACCCCTGTACACACTGACAGGGTGATTTTGGTATGAAATTCAGCTACTTCACAGAAAATCGTGCACAGTTATAATAAGGAGGGTGTACAGCTACAATAAGGAGCATGTGTGATGGCATTGATTTTCCTGCACTCACAATGTACTAATGTGGAGAACTCTGTCCTGGTCTTTGCACTGTGTCATAGCTGTGGCTTGCAAATATATTTGGTCAGGGGTTACTGTTGTGGTCACTGTCTGCATGAGGATTTGGGGTTCTGATCCATGACAGGCACACTTCGGTGTCAATCTCATGTTAAGCACCAATATTTTTCTTCTGTGAAAGCCAAGGGGTAGTATTTACTTGGTAGCAAATCCAAAAAATTAGAATAATAGAATTATAGAAGCGTGAAGAAAAAGAGATCTAAGTAAGGAATTTATAGTGAACTTAGTTTCTATTTGCAGCATTCATACTGTAGCAGTTAACATCATGGATGTGAAAACATATTATTACTACTACCAGTACTAATTAAGAGTGTAGAAAGGTCCAGAAACACATCTCAGAGCAAAATATGTAACATGACCTATTTCTAAATGAAGGTGTACTTTTTATTTCTAGTGGGGGGTTTTGTGCCAGCTAACACCACACAAGTTCTCAGTAGAAGCTTCAACCTCTATGTGCAAACAGGAGAGTGTGAGGCTGTTTTCAGGTTATGAAGCCCCTTGCACACAATAATCATTGCTGCTGAGCACCAGTACAGTGGGTTTTGCTGGATCCTTAAAAGAGTTAACAGAACAATGTACTTGGGGTTACCTAATGTCCTGGTATTGAATTGTTTCTTGATGTTATGAATTCACAGGATCTACTAAGGGTTGCACATTTTCATTCTGCTTGCAATGCAGTCTGAAACTTCATCTATTATGAAGTACTCTGCCTAACATCATGCCTTACCTTTCATTTGATTTTTATTGTTGCACTTTAGGAGATTCATCCACAGAAATGTCTATGTGGGCAACAATAAAAACCTTGAGATAAATTTATTCTGAGTTATTGACTGCAATTGTTACAGATAATAGATACTGAATTTCTGTTAGCATTGTGATTCATTTAAATAAAAACCATATGTCTGAAGTCAGTGCCTTGGAGATAAGTCAGACATCTGGCTGAGATTCCACATTTGGGAATGTAAATGATGCAGACAGTGAGATTATAATTCACACTGTGCCCATCGGGTTGTAACATTGATGAACAAGCACTTCATTAGTAGAAAAGGTGGGAGAAAAATCCAAACTGAGATGAAATTTCTCAAGGAATGCGCATGATATTTATTTCAGTTTGCTGCTTGCAGTCATGGGTTTGGAGGAGTCTGCTTTACACCACATGCCAAACCTTTATTCCAAATATATTAGAATGTGCCAGCTATAATATATGCTTTCAAACAACTTTGCAGAATCAGATTGATATCTCAGGCTGTAAAAATGTTGGATTTTCTTCCTCGGAAATAAAACCCGACTTGTGAACAGAGTAGGAAAGAAAGCAACTAGGTTTTTTTTATTCCACATAAAATATTATCTCCACAAAAATATTCTGGTGTGAACTGTGCACTCAAAGACAATGCACAAGTATTACACATAGATAAATTGGTGGTGACGTAGAAGCAGTACAAGGTGACACAAAATGTATGTTCTGAGAGAAACAGACACACATTACCCAAACTTTCCCCAGCGGTTTCCTTTAGATGAAGGTGATGACTCTTGCCTATGGCCGTGGTCATGGTTTGTCCTGGGCAGTGGAGCAGTGTGACATTTGCCATTGCTTGTCAGCATTTCCCACAGGACAGGCCCCTGACTGAGGCCACAGCTGTAATTTCCCTGCTGCAAAAAGCTCTTAGTGCTGTCACTCATTTTATTTGGGAAATAGATTTTAAGAGCCCGAGGTACAGCATATGCCATTGGCACTTGTCCCATAATTAGTCACAGAGGAAGAGGTTTTTGAAAGTCTGTGGCCAGAGGATGTTTGTAATGCAATTGCTGTGGCCAAGGCAGATGAAACTGTTGGGCAGCCCCTTGAAGTGCACCTTCAATATTTCCTTCCTGTGTACCTGCATCAGCCTGTCTTCTCTTCCCCTTTCACTGAAGACAAGAGGTTTTTCCTTTTCAAGTGATCCAGTCTGCATGAGACGATTCTCTTTGTACCTGTGAGGAAGTCCTGGAGGAAAATGGCCTCCTCTCAGCCATGACTGCTGTGACATGAAAAAGCTGTTTAAACACTCTATTAGAGCATTAGCAGAGATGAAGGCACATGTTTTAGCAGTTGTTTAACTTAAGTGTTAACAACACCAAATTTGTCAGGCTTATGGTGCCATTCCAGCAAGGGCTGTGCAGGCAGATTCAGGTCCTTCCAGAAGGATAATCTTTCCACATATATCCCAGGTATCAGCAGGTATTATGGCAGCAAGATATTTATGCTGTAATATCCTAAATGTGCTGATGGTAAAGGAAGAACCAGAAATGTGGCACTGAGCTTTGTCAAGAAACAGCAGCCTGACCCAGACCGCCAAAATTAGCCAGCAAAAAAGTGACGTTGTGAGAGAAACACCAAAAGCCCCTGGCAGAGCGATGGAGAGAGACAGGTTCCCACAGCCAAGCAAGAATATGACCAGCAGCAAGCACATCTTAAAACTGACACCCAGCAGGAAGTTTGCCCTCATTGTGGGTCACGGAAATGAGGCAGACAAAGCAAAATCCAATCACTAGAAGAAAACAAACGTTTGCAAGTGAGTTGAAAAGACCCTGCAGTCACAGATGAAACTACTGAATGTCACAACTGGGCTGGTGCATGGGGCAGTTGTCCAGGATGATCTGCAGTGGGGGAAAACCTGATGAAATGAGGCAAACTGAGGAACCTTAATTGAGAAATCCAGCATTGGATGCAAGGCAAAACTCTGATTCTGTACAGGTGAACTCTTGCAGATTGTCTGTGAAGGCAGGCTGGAAAGGTCTGAGGTAATAATCCTTTGTGCATGTCTTTGAGGAGTGTTGTCAGCCCTAGACAACAGCATTACCTGTTCTACTCAATTTTCCTGTGTAAATTGGTCAGTAACACTGATTCTCTTCTCACCCTGCTCTTGAGGTTTTTTGCTTCTGAGCCCAAATGTTGAGCCCACTTGATGCTCAAAACAACAGAGTGACTCCAGTGCTTTGCAGATCTGAATTGCTGCCTGTAACTGGAACTGTGACCAGCTCTAGCAGAGTCATCCCTGGTGTGCATTGGTGTTAGGAAAGGGCGTATCAATATGAATTTGGTATATGCCTACAGGCACTTGTATGTGAAAGCACAATCCCATTTTAACGTGAGGTGTCATTAATACAAGGGTAATTGCACAATACTGCAAACCATCAGGCTTTCTCTCAGAAGTCACCATGCTGGAGGCTCTCCATACATCCATCACAAGTCACCCTCACCAGGTGAGGACCACAACTTCACCAGCCACCTGAGAATGGGAGGGTCCAGGTTTGGGTTTGTGAACTTTCCTCTCAGCTCCCTTATGTATCCCAAAAGATTTTGCCTTCATATCTCTGTCCCGGTAGCAAGGGTTTGCCCCACAGCAAGTCCGCTTTACCTTTGGCTCATTTCTAGCTCTTTGCTCTCAGTGTTTCATAGCTGTCCAAAGCAAAGTGCTTCTTTGTCCTACCTCAGGCTGTCCAGGTGTCATGCCTGGAGGCAGACCTCATCCCTATTTTTGGAGCAGTGGCGTAGGGGGTAGCTAGTTGGGAGGAGAGCCTTTCTTTCAACTGGAACATGGCTACAAATATCTAGCATGCAGAATGAAATGGGGGTGAGTTGTCTCAATAGCATTTCAGCATCTCATAAAAGTCTTGTGTTCAACCTCAGTAGGTTATTCAGAGCTAAAACCATATTCCAGTAGCTGGGTGAGAAAGAAGAGCAGCAGCCAATGCCAGTCCCATTAAATTAGGCAGCAGAAAGTGAGACTGAGGCTGTGGTTTCATCAGTTAGGGCATGGTGTGGTTGCTCCTGCAATTAGTACGTGGCTAACAGGCAATTTACTCCAACTGCTTGCTCTGTCTGGATTGAAAGCTGAGCCCTGTGTCGGACACAGTGTGGTGGGGAAATGGGTGGAAGTTTCTGCAAACAGCTTTGCTTCTTATTTTTAAAACTGTCCTCGTGCCAGCCATTTGCTTATAAATTAAAGAGCGGGATGCACTGGCTTTGAGAGGACACCACCAGTCTGGCACAGTCTGCGCTGAAATCACTGCAGCCATTCATTGCCTGGATGGCATTCCTGATCCTGGCACTTTTAGCAGAGGAGCTGAGTGCCACATCAAAAAGCTGCTTCGTGATCTTTCCATCGCCTGCTGACTGCAGCATAAGGGGAGCAGTCTCAGCTACCCGGGCCGCTCAGACACCACTGCCACATCCCAGATACCTTCCAGTGACACCATATAAATAGCTGATCATTCCAGAAACGCTTCCCTGCTTAGCAAATTGTTTAAGGATTCGCTCCATCCACCCCATCCTGCAACAAATAACCTGCAGATGTGTGGCTCTAAAAATAAACCTTGGCACTGGGGCTGCGGTGCAGCATCACCACATAACTCAACAAAATTTCATATTGCGTTGTCTTAGAAATTAATCTTTTCTGTATGCTGGAAGTGGTTCATGGAGACAGATTCTGTCCTAACAGATACTCCTCTGTATATAGAGAGTATTTTGCTATCATCTCTGTTGACAATAAACATGGGTCTGACTTGTGAACATGTTATGTTAAGAATTATTCCTTTCCTTGTCCAATTCATTAAGTCTGTATACTTAATAAGCAGTTTCAGCATTTATGAGGTCTTCTCTGGGAATAATAAAACAGAGGAGAAAAGGAGAGAAACATCTGGATCAGTGAAACATGCTTGAAATATTATCTTTTTAGTGTCTTTATAAAGATTTCCAAGGGCTTACACTAAGAACTTAATTCCGTTGTTGCTATTGATGTTGAAATTACATTAAAAAAACAATTTTAACTTGTTCTTGTTGCTTAGATAGTCATCATAACTGGCCAACTCTTTTGTTTGAAACTACTTTAATGAAAAAATAGCATTGTTTGTGTTTCATTCAAGCTTTACTACATGTTTTTTCCCCATTTTTTCTCCTTTTAAACTTTTTTTGTGGAAATGATGTGGGGAGATAAAACAGTGGTAGGGGACCAGAGCTGCAATTCCATTGCAATTTAGCAAATCACCTTTATTTTCTTCCCTTTTCATTTTTTTTTTTACTGTTTGTTTGCATCCAATTTCTTTGATATTTTTAAAGAATATCTGCTAGTGTTACTTTTTGACTTGATTATGTACAGTTTTGTACACTTATCAATAAACTGGAGCTAAGATGCTCAGTGGCTGGAGCACACTGTATTCAAGGGGAGCCCAAGGGATCTGTGTTTGCTCAGTCTGGAGAAGAGGGACCTAAGGGGCAAATTTAACTGGTGTCTCCCACTAACCAGTGGGGATTTGCAGGGAAGACATGGGGGGTTACAGAGAAGACAAAGCCAGACCTTCATCAGAGATGCACTGCAAAACGACCTGAGACAAGAGCCACGGGTTGCAGCAGGAACATTTTAAGTAGATGTAAAGGGAGAAATGGGCAGTGAAGTGGTTAAGCACTAGGAAGAGGGTCCCAGTGAAGTGAGGCAATCTCCAACCCTGAAGACATTCAATGTTCAGCTGAGCAAGTCTCTGAGCACTTAACATTGCTGTCAGGTGCACTTGGATAACAAGCTTTCCAAAAGTCCCTTGCAACCAAAATTACGCCATGAATCTATTTTTCTAAAATTATGGGGGTTTTGTTTCTGTTGCTTGGCTGAAATCTTGCCTTGAAAAATCCGCTCGGCTGTGCTGAAGAAGGGTCATGCCCCGGTGAGTCTAAGCCAGTTCTGGAAGGATAAAAATCCTTAGGCATAAGTAGCTGTTAAGCACCCTTATGTGATTCATAATGTATAAAATTAGATTGCTATGCCTCTTGCATAACGTGAGCCCTGGACATAGGAGCCACTGCATCCCCCTTGTCTGTAGATGGTATTGAGAGTTTGTGATTGTCACATTGTCCCAGTAATTTGGGACAATCCATGTAAGCCTCCGTGGCCTGTGTGCCTCTTGTCCTTTCACTGTGAGACTTCCACAGAGAGGCAGAGTATCCAAACACAGACTTCTTCCTCATGCTGTCAGTTTCCTGCAAAGTGCTGGAAACCACAGTGTCGTCTGGACATCACGGGGACCTGGTGCAGAGAGTGAGGTGCTCAAAGATGTATCTTTAAGTATTTTTCCATGCTATTTGACTTCCTCAAAAGCTGATGGCTTCGTGTTTGGCTGTCCCCACTTCTAGACTATTTAAGTGGGAAGAGTTAACCTGGCTGGAGTTACTTACTTGCTTTTTTCCTGGAGTGGAATTTCAAAAACCATCACGAATGGCGAAGCTGCCAGGGATTGCAGCAGAACCAGGATCAGGCCCTTTAATATCAGTAGGTAGGTGTAGACAGAGTCAGACTAGCTTGTCTCTGAAGGTTAATTGGGATTTATATCCTGTTTGGGGATCCAGCTTTAGAGATCTGACTTCCAGGCTCAGTTTGTGTGGTGTGTTTTTCTGTGCATGCGTGTGTAATGGGCACTTGCCTTTTGTTGTTTATCGAAAGGAGTTTATTAGGCATTGCTTATGCAGCATTTTTGTGATCTTGTTGATGAAAGATGCTCTATAAACAGGGCTGCATTGGACTGGATTCAGTAAGCCTGAGAGCTTGCCAGCAATTTATTGCTGTTTGACTCCAGTGACCGAGCACCAGCACAGCAGCCAGCCCATGAGTGCTCGCAGTACTGCTCTGGTTCTGCCTTCCCTCCTGAAATGGAATTTATTACTCTCTATCTCACATGGATACTTGGTAGGAAATTGGAGCTACAAAATGAAGAGTCATGGAAGTTTAAAAAAATCCGAGAGACAGGACAGATGTGCTGTGATTAGTCCTGTACTCTGGCTCACCTTGGGTTAGATAAATAATTGAATGTGTGCCGTCAGCAAAACATACTACTTACAGACTTGGAAGGAAATTTGGCTTGCAGTCCTCTAACTGGAAGTTGGAGGTGGTGGAAAAAAAGACCTTGCTCACTTTTCGTACTTTAAATCTCAAAGCAGTGAGTTATTTTAAAATACATACTCAATCTTGGATCATTTAAATTGAGATTTATAAGGCTATTTGTTCGTAGAAATGACAATATATTTAAGAGGATGCATCACACTTTGCCAGTTCATTAGACTTTATTTTAAATGTGAACAGCGCTATCATTGTATAAAAATTCTTTTTTTTCTTCCCTTCAAATTTCGTAGCTGTCAGACATTGACTTGAATCTGCTAAATCTGTACCAACTTCACCTGCAAAACTAAACAAAATCATTTTCTTGGTACAATGCCAGAAAATAAAAGAAATTTGTAAGAAAAGGGAGCAAGACAAAGCTGACAGCATGTATATAAAACTGAGTCTAAGCAGATGAAAACAGTCAAAAGCCTTTTATTTAATCATTCTGCTATTTTTGACATGTTGTCTAGTGATAAACCACATGAGCATTCCCTTGTGTTAAGAAAAAGAAAACAACAATGAAATAAAAATCCAAGAAAGAGGGGAAGAAAGTACAGTGTAGCATTGAAGGGATCTCATATTTGATTTTGAGGATGATATTCACATGCATGCAAAATATCCAACAAATGGCTTTTCCAGTGGCAACCAGGGTCATTACCTTTTTGAAGTTGCATAGCATTTTCCTTCTGAGTGTTTTCTTCTTTGCTTAGAGGACATTCACAGGCAGACCTTTATTCAGTCATTTTTGGACACTGGTATGCTAAGTGAGATACAGGCACTGATGGTTACCAGTGCCACCAGCTGGTCTGCGCTGCAGGAAAAGATGCTGATTAGCCTGTGGCTGGTCAAGGTGTTTGCAGCCCCAAGGCTCTGGGCGGGCCAGGGACTGGCCCTGTTGCACAGTGCCATGGCTTCCCTGAAAATTTGAAACCCTAGTCTGTGTGGCTCATGTGGAAATACCAGCAGGATCTTTTTGTTTCACTGCACATTGAAAAAGGGAGGATCACAGAAAATGTTTCCAAAGGTCTTTATTCTGCCCAAAAGAGAGACAGAAAGCTGAGGTTTAGTTGCCACTTCTTTCTGCAGTGAGCAGAAGCTCATGAGAAATTTTTTTCTGGTGTGGCTGCCTGCAGGGTTTTCACAACAACCCCTTTCTCTGCATCCCAAACCCCTAAAAAAGTCCAAAAGCAATGGTCTCCTGGGATTGCTGATCTGCTGACAAGGGCTATGTTGGGGAATGGTCTGGCTGCCTAGATATTGTTTGAAACCTCTACTAAACACCACACTGCATCTCATTTACTTAAGCAAAACCACAAACCCCATCATGGTGAGGAGTTCTGCACTCTGCCTGTGGAGAAAGAGGCCTGGGGTGTTCTACAAAAAGAACAGACTTTTTTTTTTGATGGCTGAATTTGTCAGACCTGTGAGGTTTTACTTTTTGTGTGTCTTCCAGTTTCCTGCACGTCATCACCTCCAAGCCCCACTGATATCCCTCAGGGCAGAGGGTTTATTCCACCCCTCAAAGTACTTTTATTCTCTTTTATAGGGGAATGAGCTTCAAGCGATCACAAATATTGTGCTCTGCAGGGACTGTAAAACCGTCATTCGGGTTTGGAAGGTCTCTTTGGAGAAGAAGGAACCACAGTTTATGCTCCACCACCATAAAGCTCCCTTTGACCATAAAAAGATGACATGAAACAGCACTTTGAGGAGAGGAGGAGTCAGTTAACAGTGAGGAGCAGCCAAGGAGCATGTCTGAAAGCTTTCAAGAGCATCAGTCAGGGTCTCCCAGGGTAAACACTGGCACAGTTCCCTAGAGTCAAGAGAGGTATGTGGCTTTTGCCAGGGGAGGATCTGGTCCCTGGCTTGCGTTGACACAAGAGGAGTCCAGGAACTGAGAATCTTATCAAAACCTTCCCATTAGCAATGACTGGAATGTGATTTCTTTTCTGGTATCTGCCTTAATAGCCAGAGTTGAGCAAAAGAGCAGATAGCAGAGCTTTTTATTTTTTTTCCCTCCTAAGAAAACCATTATATGTGGGCAAAATTATTTGCCTTTAGTAGCTAATGAAACACAAGGCTTAGATTCAGGCAATGCATTATCCACAGAAAGTCTGACTTCCACAGAAATAATCTAGTAGGTTGCAGTGATTTGCTCTCAGAGGTCTGAGTCCCACAGGGTTGTCTTCATGGTTGTTCAGGCAAATCCTGCTCTGATCAGTCAGTTAAGAGAAATGAAGAAGCACACACAGACATCACTGTACTGGAGTTACTCACTCTCAGCTGGGACGGTGAGTGGAAGGGCTCGAGCTGGCCTTAGACCTTGCATTACACCCAATGCGAACATAAATTATCTCTTTACAAAACTGTGAAAAAGGACTAAGTCTGGAAATCATGGCAAAGTGTATGCTGAGCAAGTGTCTGCAGGGAGGCCATCCCCTCTTACTCAAGATTTCGGTATGTGTCCCATGGAAAGGCAAACAAAAATAAAGTGCATTGCTTCAGTTTTACACCATGTTGACATAAATCTTCTCTCCATGTGGATTATGGCAAAACTGTGCACAGCTACCAAGCTGCTTCCTTGATACACTTGTGCTGCAGATGGGCTTCGTCTGTGCATGCTTTGGCAGGCAAACCTGCCCCTCATTTGGGTTTTATATAGGAGAAAAGTAAGTTTGGGGGTTGTTTTTGTTAGGTTTCTTTTTTAGTGTACCCTGTTGGCTTGCATTTATAGTTGTCTAATTACTCTTCGTAAGTTAACTTCTGTATTTTATATTTGCAATTTTGCTGCACTGTGTATTTCTCAAAGCCAGGGTGATCAAAAAAGAAACACTGGGCAGGCACAATAAGGAGGGGGGTCTAACAAAGACCCCTTTGTGCAATTAAAAACGCTATCCCATGGCCTTTGCTGACTCAGGTCTTCCGAACATGGCACAAACTCTTCTGAGTTCAAGTTATGATGCAGGCTGAAGAAGCCTGGTATAAAAAAACCAATGTTCTCTCCTTTCCCAATAGGAAATTGGTTTTTTTATTAAAGACATTTCTTGAGTGTTTTATCATTGCTTTCTACCAGCACTGACTTGGGAGGACAGTGTTGATATACTTAAACTTGCGTAAAACCTTAAGCATCTCTTATGCCCCCTAAACTGCAGCTGATCTGACATTCACGAGTGAGAAAGAGCATTTCAGAGAGGAGGGATTAGACCTGCCTGACCACCTATGGAGTTGCTGCATCTTCCAGCAGTGACCTCAGGGCTCAGCTGAGCTCTAGAAACTGTCCATGTGTGTTCTCCTAGGCCCAGTGAATGGGAGGTAAAGTGCCTCTGCTTGAGCTATCTCTGTCTGGTAGGAGTCAGCCTGGAGGTTGATTGACTGTCAGCATTGTAAGGATAAAGTAAGGGCAATATTTTAACCTAAGAACTCACTTTCTGGCTCAGCATAGAGATTTCTGTGTCTGCTTTGCTCCTAGGGGGCAAATATTTCCTAGAGCGGACTCTTCTCTTTCTACTTTTGACATCTTTAGCAAGAGCTTCCTTAACATATTATGTTTAGTCTGAAACCAGTATAAAACTTCTCTTGTTCCCTTTACATTTCCCCTTTGCCTTCCCTTTTTTCAATCACTAAACAATCACCATGTATCTTTTTCAACATAACTCGTGAGAGAGCTGCCTCTTAGCTGATGTTATCCAAAACCTCTATAAATGCACTGAGCAGCTGTTGTTACAGCCCAAGTCACTGCCATGTTACTGCAGACAAATGCAGGTTAATTAAAATTGTAAATGTTTATCATGTTATTGTTTGCGTTTCCAAAGATTTTCAGCAGCTGCAGGACCTTGAGTGACTCCCTTTCCTCTCACACAGAGTATTTATTTTCTGGGTCTCTTCGGCATCACTGCGGTGTCCCGTGCAGAGCAGGAGGTGGGCTGGGGTGATGGCAGCTCTGCACCAGGTGGAAGCAATTATGGGAAAAAAAACATGGTCCTTGCTGGATGAATTACTGCTGATAGCTGCCAGATAAGCTAACTTAATAAAGCGGTGGCTTAATTAAGCCACATTCCTCGCATCTTGCCTTTCGTCCTGCCTGTCTGAGGTGATGCTATCACACAGCTACTGCTTTGCAGGACAGGGCACCCCTGTGTGTTGGGCACTCTGGGGGACCTGCAGGTGATGGGACACAGGGGAGCTCCTGGAAAGCTCAGCTCCCATCTCAGTTTGCAAGGTAATGGGCCACCAAATCCTGAAACAAAGGCAGATCTGCCACTTGCCTAGTCATGGATATATTTATTGGCATCAAAGGTTTGACCCTAAATCCCATCTTCTGGCATTCAGTGATCCAGGAGCATCTCAACCTCCACAGCAGAAGGGGAGAGGTCAAAACCTCCCCACTTCACCTGCAGCTACCTACCAGGAAAATAAAAGGGTGGCTTGGATTTGGGGATATCCCTATCACAATGGATTTTCTTATAGGTAACACCAAAGCTAGATGTTGCAGTGATTGAAAACGTGGTGCCCAAAACCCTTTGCCAATCTGGGCTTGTGCATGTTACAGAGTGAAGATTGCATGAGAAACGAAAGTTGCTGTATTTTTGATTGCTGCAGTACCCCATGAAAAGCTGTAACAGATAACAGTGTGCCAAAAGCTTCTTCTATTGTAAATCAGATTAAAAGCTAACAAATCAACTTAATCCTCCCTCAGATTCAGATTTTAGTGGTGGGGCTTCTTACACAGCCGTGTGTTTGTGTTTCATGCATGGTCACATGTGCAGCTGCATAGCAACCACCTTGCTGAAAGTTATTCAGTAGCTAAAATTATCAGTAGGAGCCCCCTCTTACCTCTCATTATGTACTACGAGATTGCTGCTGTGCAACGTTGATTAGACATGTCAGCCTGGACCTGGATGCCTGAAAATGAGTGTTGCTATTAAAATGCCTTTGCTAATGCTCATGTGTCCATCATTTTGATAGATTTCTCTTTAAGAACGTAGAAAGCCAAAGCAGGCAGGAATCCCAGGGCTGCAATGTAATGTTCAGAGAAACAGGTATTGTATTGTATTGTGTTTCCTGGGCATTTAACCCTAAAGTAGCAGTTTCCCTGGCAAAATCCTGCTGATGACTCAAGCTTGATGTTGAGTACAAGCTGCACTAATGCAGAGATTTGTAACCTTCAGCTGGGAAGAGATTATCGTGGGTAATTGGTTTCTGGAGTGTGGTCTGAAAGCATTACACCCCTCCTTGAAACCACTTCTATAAGTATGATTTAAACCTTTCATGATGCAGAGAAATCTTCAACTGTTTAGAGAAAATATTTCAAAATCTCCTTACCGGTAAACCCTGGGAAAATTCAACAAAAAATTGAGAGGAAGACTGAAAACAGGGAAATGTTTTCATTTCATCAGGACATCTCATCCCACTGTGGAACTCATTGCTGCAAGAAGTCGCTGAAGAGAGGGATTTCAGCAAACACTTGGACATCTGCCAGGGAAACATGATTTTTCTGGTTGCTTTAAGTGAAGCAACCCTGGGCAAGGCTGCACAAGGCTGTGCTTTCTTCAGGGCAATATCAGGGTGCCAGGGCAGTGTTTAATGGCTGTAACTTGGCATGTGGTGAGTTCTCAGTGTATGGCTGTGGGAGAAGGGTTTGATCGGGGCAAGTGGTTTGGCTTTTGGGAGGATCCAATCAGGTGGATAAAACCTCACTTTAGCCACCAGAAGCCAACAATTCCAGCCAAAAGCCATTGCCAGCTACGTTGAGAGGAGAGAGGCAGCTCCTGCAAGGTTCCCAGCAGGTGAGTCCTTACCCAGGAGCAAGCTGTCACATCATCTTCTGCCACAAACCATTCCTAGGGTGAAAGTCTTAAGGGTCCTAAGCCTGAAAATCAAACGGGAATTCCGTGGAGAAGTGTACAAGTTATGGAAAATGCTGCTCCCTATTTCTGGTTAGTTCTGGCTGGCACCACCCCACAGGTCAGCATCTCATGACAGGAATGTTCTCCTCTCCTTGCTCATTTCCCAGCCCTCTCAAGTCAGGCTCTAACTTCCTCTGAGGAGCAGCTACAAGCAAGCATTTGTCAGCATCTCTTCTTCTGCAGACAGGAAGAGATGAATGTGCACTTGGAAAGCCATCAGCATGGCTTGCAGCATATGAACAGCCTCCCCAATGCACCTTTGAACTCATTCCTCCTGCATTTGTTTGTCTTGCAGATAAAACTTCACAGCAGTGTTTGGAGAGAAGTCTAATGAGGCACCACTGTTTGCATAACAAAGCAAGGCTTCCTCTTCAGATGTTCAACACTCATTAAGCATAATTTATATTCCAGCTAATCTTTGGAAGAGGGTAAAATATGGAGCCAAAGTTTGTTTTTACGTAGTTTGGAGTAATGCATTGTTTGTTTTAAGCTGTCAGTTGCAACTGATCGTTGATTTAAATTCAACATAATGATGATTTGTGATGGCTGCATGCTGTCCAGAGCAGCATTGTGTCATTGACAGACGTGGCTTTACCACTCTTCTGCATCAGTTATTGAATCAAAGCAAAAAACCAAATGGATGGTTTCCCAGTTTTGGAGATACTTGGAGATACTTCTGATACTTTTCAGAGGCATGAAAAACTCTGAATTTGCAAAATACTGGGGTTTTTTCCCCTCAGATTCACATATAATTGATATAATAGTGCACTGAACAGTAGTTTTCCTCTTTTGTAGCAGTCATGGTAGTCACCAGCATGGGACTCTGAAGATCACCAGGTCCCTGTAGCAAGAGACTCTCACGGTGATAAGGGACATTTGTAAAGGCTCCTGAGCAGTGCTGGGAGTCCTGGTGACTTAATGTGTTTTGCTGCCTGGAAAGCAAACCAGCAGGTATAGCTGGATGCCTAAATGTGGTAACAGGCCAGTGTGTCAGAAACAGTAATTTCTCAGCATTCAGACTTTGTATCACAGCCACATGAAAAGTATCTGATCCTATTGATTCTTCACTGCGGTTTTGTCCCTCAGACTATATAATATAGTCTCACTTGCTCCAGTTGTAATACCCAATATATTTAATTTACCACATTCCAGGTTTATTAAAAGATGAGAAATGGCTGATAATATTCATCCTCTGTATACTCCTAGCTGAGACCCCTTTCTGCAGGCTTGCATTGTAATGACAGATGAAAACACTCTTCTCACTGCACCATGCAAATGATGACCTGAGTTGTGTTTTTGGACAGCACTGAGGTGTGCTGCATCCAGTCAACACAAGAGCAGGATTTTTGGAAAGTACTTGAGTTGTTGGCTGGGTCAGTGCTGGGGTACTCAGCTCCAAGCTCCTGAGGTAGCTGGACATGCTGCTATTTAAAATGCTCCATGGACCAAGTGGTGCATTTCCATGTTGTGTTCTTTAATACTGAGGTACGTCCAACTGCAGTGCTCAGGATCCTTATCTTGTTTGGTTCATCACATCCATAATCCACCTGTTGTTATTTTTAAAGGCAGCACCAATCTATAGAGAATACATTTACTTATTCACTTATTTATTTTATTGTTTTTCAGGAAGAAATGCTGTAAGGGTTATAAGTTTGTCCTTGGACAGTGCATCCCTGAAGGTATGTGATTTTACTGTTCTTACCCAGCATGTTCCCATGCTGTTGTCTTGCCCCCTTTGCCCTGTTCTCCACATTGACAATTTGGAGGAGCAACCTGATATAGCCACAGGCTTGGCCATATTTCATGTATTAGTGTGGGAGGGAACTGTTTCTTAGAAATTGTTGGGAAAATGAAAAGATCAACAACTTCCAAAAGTTTTGCTTAGCATGCCAAGCCTTGATCCTCCCCTAAGTACATGTGGCTGCACAGATCTTGTGCCATGACCTGCTGCACTGCAAGCAGAGGAATGTGCTCTGCCCTTGGCTGGGTAGGTGGGAGCACTCTGTGCACGCAGAAGCACACCGTTCCTGGATGATGGCTTTCCCCATTTATCCCTTGGATCTGGTACAGCAGACTTGCCTTGTCAGTGCACAGGGAGATGGTGAGTAGGTGAGTTATTCCTGCCTTCAGTTGCGCATGGGCATGGTTTCCATGTCAGGAGGGGCCCAGGAAGATGCAGATTTAATCGGGGTAGTTCATACAGTGGTAAAAAAGGAACTAATTTGGATGAAACTGGCTCTGAAGGTGTAGGAGCAGAGGAATTGCCAGGCAGGAGCAAATGTCCAGAGATGATAAGCCAATAAAATTTGTCTGTTCCAAAAAAAAGGTTAAAAAGTTGGTTTATGGCAACACATTCTTCTATTTGGTGACGTACAGAAAGCCTTGATTTGGTCTGAGAATTTTCCTAGTTTGTGATGGTGATGTTTTGAAAAAAAAGTGACAAATTAACATACTGGAGAGTCAGCTGGTTTTTGAGTTACAGTCTCCAGCCAACAGTGATTATAACTCAAACTCTAATCCTGCTGGTTTGTTGTGGGTTTGTTGTTGTTGTTGTTGTTGTTTTTTAATTTGTGTCTTCTTTGCTGCTGGCTGGAAACACTAAAACAATTGTTGAAAAAAAGAAAAACAAAAGAGATAAACTGTTCATGGTGCTACCCTGAGCCTGCAGGAGCAAGGTGGGATTTGGGTGAAATTGATGTTCACACAGATTTCCTCGTCCCATGGTTTTGCAGTGAGTTTTGTCTCAGTTTGTGTGATGAGAGGTGACAGCTCCAGTGTGAAACAGACACTTGGAGGAGACAGTTATGTGTGTTGGAGGCAGAAGCCCTGAATCCTTTCAGGGTGGAAAGAAGCCAGGACTCTAGAGTCTGGCCTCCAGCTTTCCTATGGATTTAACAATTTTATATACTAGCTATTCACTGAATATAACGAATACAGCAGGAGAATTAATAGGAGTAAAAATAAAATGAGAGCCTTAGCAATATATTATTTTGGCTTCTGATTTTCATCTCTTGAGATTTTAGGTGATTATGAAAGCAGCTTTTATAACATGCCCACTGACTTTGCCTAATCCTGTCTATTAACTGCATCTCAGTAATCTGAGAGTTTCTGACCCTAATTCAATTCTCTGCTGGCTGCAGCTTCTCTCCCTTTGTTTCTCCATTCTCCCTTTTTCAGCTTTATCTGTATTTTGCCTTGAACTTGAGAGGCCACAGCAATTGCTATAACATCAGAGACAATCTTGGGCCCTTGGTACAGGGACGAGAAACATGATTCACTGAAGTACTTGTTTCACTTACTTTGTTACAAGACATCACTTGGCTCTTCACACATTGTTTTGGCATAATCTTGACAGAGTAGCTGTATGAAATTCGTATCTCAACACAGGCACATAAATGCATTACAGATGTGAGTTTATTAGAGCACATCTGCACCTTTGAATCCAGGACTAGCACGTCAAAACTGCGAGTAGTTCCAGCCCTGTCTTCTCCATGATTTAGCAGTGGCTGCAGGGAGGACAGTTGGCAGAGGTGTAGATCCTCCCTTGCCCACCCTTTTATCTGCCTTTGGAAGACACCAGTCTCCTTCTGGGACAGCTGTTCTTTAAACAGACTCTTTCCCAAAGGGTTGTGTCTTTGTCCATGTTCATTATTGGTTTCTGTCCTGTTATTTTTTGTCTGCCCTCGAGAAGGAAATCAGTGCAGTCCAGTATGAGTCTATGTCCCCAGGTACTGCATTTCATTTGTTTTGTACTCATCTTGTTGCTCTGGCTTTCAGGTGCAGGAGCAGAGAGCAATTATCCTCAGGAAACATTGAGTGGAATTACCTCTGTGTGTCTGATTCTCTCTACAGCATCTCTTCCTCCTCCACCTGTTCAGCAAAGCAGGTCAAAAAATGGCTCCTCACCTTTTTTTCCTGTGTGATCTCCTTCCTCTTTGCTTTGGAGACTCACAGCTCCAACCAAGTCCTGTCTCAGGTCCTGTGTCATGGCATCATAGAGTGAAGAAGGGACAGGTGTAGTACAGAATAGCTTATTTTGGGGAACACCCTTCCTATTACTGGTTTGTTACCTGACTTTCTTGGCTGCTGATGAATTCAGACTAAAATACTCTATTACAAGTGAGCTATAATCAGATCGGCTCTTTCCTCACTAATGCTGTTTCGAAAATTTATTTGGAACAACTTTCCGTGCTGCACTGTCATTTCTGAGTTCATTGAAACATATGTAGAGACATTTGTTGTTCTGCTTTGGCTTTCGCATTTTCCTAAAGTCCGGAACAGCCTAATCCTCACTGTGTGGTTTTGATTCCTCCTCAAACCACATTTCTTAGGCTGAGCTGGCAAACAAGGGGTTTGAACACGGGAGAGACTGTGCATCCTCAGTTCTGCAGGACACACAGAGGTGGTGCAGCAGCTCTTGCCTAATTTCATCCCAGTTGTGAGGATTGTTTCTAGGAGAGTTGTGCTACCTGGGACCAAAGGCCTGAAGACACACACCTCTGTGACATGGGACATGCTTACAACCGTGGTGTGATCTGGGTTGACTGTGTGGGACCACCAGCAGGAATATTTGTACCTCCTGGACCCCTCCCTGGCTTTGTATGCAAGTAAATGAGGCAATGGCCATGATGGAGCAGTGCTGAGGTGGACACGAAAACCATATTTAAAGACTGGTTACATTAAATATGGTGAAAGACGGATAAAAAGAACTGGCATTGTTTAGTCTAGAGAGAAGTAGGCAGAGGGGAGACACGATAACAGTTTTTAGGTATGTGAAAACTTGCTGCGAGGGGGAAAGTAAACTGTTTTATATGGCCAAGAAGAAGACAAAAATAATGGGCCGAAGTGGCTGTAAGGGGAGGTTGGATTAGATATGAGTAAAAAGCTTTCTGTCTGCAAGGATATTTCATCCTGGGACTAGACTACATGGTGGGCCATATCCATCCCTCAGGGGAAAAAGAAAACTAAGGAAAGTTTATGCACAGCTGCTCCTGCTTCTGATGGGAGGTGGTCCCTTCCAGCACTGTTTTTTATAATTTTGTTAGGGCACATCTCTTCATGGAAGCACAGGAAGGCCAGAGCTTCTTTTACCTCCGCTCCAAATAGCTGAACATGGCACAGGCCAAATCCAGCACCTGAGGGGGAACTCTGGCTAAGGAACAGGTGTGTTCACCTCCATGCTGGGAATACCATCTTGTTCTCACGCAGATTTCATTTCAATGGAAATTGAAAATTGCAACTGTGCCCAGGAAAAACACCAGCAATGCTTTCTATTTGGGGCAATTTAGTGGTGCTAAATTTAATGGGAGTTTACAGCCCCAGCAGCACCTAAAGAGTCCAAACCAGCCCCCAGAGTGATCAGTTTGAAAGCAAGGGCTGTGTTTTCCTTTCATGGCTCTGCACTGTTTGACCCTGGTCACTGCTGGGGGCCCTGGCATTGCCACTCACCACCACAGCACTGCGGGCAGACTTCAAGAGTTCAAATCAACTTAGCTGTGAAGTAAGAAGGAAATAAAGGATGCCTATTATTCAGAAGGTGACAAGCAGAAGGGAGGAAATGCTTGGCACTATTACAATAGTATGTTTTCGTCTAAGGGCTTCGGTGTGAGATACAGTGTCTCATTCAGTCTCGTTTTGTGCTTTTCTGTACTTTGGCACACTTTTACTTTTAACCCCAGTGCTACACATGTGCTCTATGTATTTCATACAGAAAATGTGGTTTCATTTGCGTTACCATCTCTTAGCTCATTGTCATTGTTTGGAACAATCATCATGCCCAGAGATATCTGCTAGTCATTAGGGTGAGTCAATAATGAGATTGGGTTTTAATTATGTGGAAGACACTGCTTTGCTGGGAAGTCACTTGAACCACTTAGATTTGATTTAGATGTGTTTGGTCTGGAGCATGGACAAGAGATTTCTGCTGTGGCACCCAGTGTCCCGTCACTGGAGGGTCACAGACACCTGGGTGCTCTGTGCAGAGTGATGTTCTCTGAAATGATCAGAAACTGCCACTTGCTCTCATGTAAGACCCTTGAACAGGGTCTACCTGAGCTGGTTTTGAGACCAGATGCCACTCCAGCTCCTGGTGTCTCCTGTCAGATGTTCCCCATGGTGCTGCAAAGCCCTCACACCCATGGCCAGGGACTGTCCTTCTACCCCCAACCCTGCCACCAACACGATGCCAGGGGCCAAATCCAGCCCCTGGCAGGGCAGGGATGCGGGCCAGCCCCTGTTGAGCTCTGGCGTCCATTCCCCAGACTTCAGCTCTGCTGCTACATAGCAGTGAAATCACAAACAGATTTCCACTCCTCTGGGTTTCAAACTGGGATTTCAGTCTTTTGGGATTTCACTGACAAACCCAAGCAGCAATTTTACCATACCCTAATCTGCACAATGCTTAATAAGAGTGATGATGGGTTTGTGACAATGCATTCTTTGCTCAAAGGGTTATATCTGGCTTTGAACAATTAATATGTGATTTAATTATCTTTTTCTTATTATATACTTCTGCCTGGATTTGGCAGTTAGCCTCTTGGTGTTTCACAGTATTCTGCATAGAAAATGTTGCTATCAGACTTAAAACTCTGTGGAAGAAAACAACAAAAAAGTTTTAGGTAATTTAATATTTCTGTGAAAAGAATTCTTAAATTCTGCCAACTGTGAAAGTGATCCTAGCTTAAAATCCAGCTTTAAGAAATAGTCTCACTACTGTAAAGCTGTGAATAGCAATTACATTTTTAATGTAATTCTTTGGTTATGTCTCATAAATGTTTAATATCTACGTTCCTTCAGTCCTTAAAAATAATGTAACTCTATATTAATTAGCAGAGAGGTGAAATGCTTGCTGTCAGACAAACAGTGGAATTTTTCCTCACCATGTTTTTCTCTCTCTAGACTACGATGTCTGTGCTGAAGCTCCCTGTGAGCAGCAGTGCACAGACAATTTTGGGCGAGTCTTGTGCACTTGCTATCCTGGATACCGTTATGATCGGGAGAGGCACAGGAACAGAGAAAAGCCTTATTGCCTGGGTGGGTAAAGTGTGTGTTGTGCTCTTCTCTGGTTAGTGATGTATCCTGCTCCCTTTTAGGAGTCAGTTTGGATCTGAAATCTTTCTTATTCCCATTATTATTAGAGAAGAAAAGTAGTTTTTAACTATGTTAAGGATTGGTTAACAGAATTAAGAGATCTAGATCCCCCCAAAATTATTGGGAGATATTAGCTACAACAAGACATATACACTCAAACACTTTGAAGAGTTAGGCTGATGTAATTTTTCCCTTAATTCCTCCTGCAGTTGTGAGCCATATTTGTGGACTATTACAGCATTATAACCAGGCCTAATTATGAAAACTAGTGCTTGGGGTTTGATTCAGCTGGCCAGTATCTAATTCAGGACTGATCATTCACATGTGGTCCTGGTGTGGCTGGTCCTGCCCTGCCCTATGTGGTTTGCCATGCCAGGGAGCCAAGGTTTGCAGGATCAAGCTCTGCTTGTGAGCTTTTCAGTGCAAGGAGACCATGAAGCAATGTTCACTGATAAAATGCCGTGTGTGTTAATAACAGTGCAGCTTGCACAGAGCTCCAGCCCACAGCTCCGGCAGTGCTGCAATTACTCCTTTATGTAACCACAAAATCTCCTTATACCTCTAAAGGAAGTCTTTCATTGTCTTTGAGGCCTGAAACCTGAAGCTGTAGGACATTCTTAATTTTTGTGTCTCTCCAGATATTGACGAGTGTGCCACGAGCAACGGGACGCTGTGCTCTCACATCTGTGTCAACACCATGGGCAGCTACCGGTGCGAGTGTCACGAAGGCTACGTCCGGGAGGAGGACGGCAGGACGTGCACCAAAGGAGATAAAGGCAGGTGCTCGTGGAGGTTAAATGTCTAAAGGTTGGTCTGTCATGAAGAGGAACTGCTCTCATCACTGCACTTGGAGCTGGGAGTCCGGAGCTGGCATCTAGCTGATGTTCCTGGAGCAGCTGGGCTGTTCACTGGGCACCTGAGCACCTGTGGAGCAGCCCTGCCACACGCTCTCCTCCAATGCACAAGTACACTGGAGGATGTGGAAGGTATCTTCCCCTAGGGAAGTGGAATGGCTGAATAGTGAAATTTACCATTATAGCCTTAGTTAGACCATTTCTTCTGGAACCGGTTGCTAAAAGCCATATTTTGCTCCCATACCCACCTGGATTATACCTGTTTTGTGGTCCAGAGCTCAGCAGACATAGGAAAAAATATTACCAGATTATGAGCTCTACAAACTCATTAATTTCTCCTGTTAATTAAATAATTTCAGTAACTTTAATTTATATTTGCATGCCCACATCGGAGATTAGCAAATGTCTCTGGGTTGAGTGGTTAGTGCCCCTTGGCCCTTAGAGACTCAGAAAAGGCGTGCCTGGGAGTCCAACACACTTTTCAAGCATTGATTACATCAATTTCTAAATTGCACAGAAAAAGACTGAATGCTGCTGACCTGCAATTAGTTTGTGAGTCCCATGACTGCAGTCGGTTTTTTTTTCTAGTTTCTTTCTTTCTTTTTATGAAAATGAAATGTGATGGGAAGGGGGGAAACGTAAAGTCTTGTTCTTACTTTTCACTCTTGGTTCAAAATATATACATGTGCTGTGTATAAATGATTTTAAAGGTTTTGACCTCAACTCAGTTATTAAATTACAGAATTCAGAGTACAGATTAAATACTTACATGGAAATGTAAAATAAAAGTAGGAAGAGAACAGTGCTGTGGAAAAAAACCCCCAACATCTTTTGATGAATGGTGATTTACCACAGGTTCATCAATTAATGCCTGTATGTGCTATCACAAATCCCACTTCATGGCCAGAGCAATTTATAATTTTGATTTTCATCTGAAAATGTGTAACTGGAGCCACTCCATTAACTTTAATTGTTCATTGTAGTTTTCAAATATTTTTTTTCCTTGTAAGTGTGTGTGTGTGTGTGTGTGTCATAAAGGAAAGAGGTATAACCTATATAATCCCCTTACAAACAGGGGGGTTTTGTTAACTTTTCCTCTGGGTAGTTCAGGTTTCCTGATAGAGTAATATCCAAAGCATTCAGGACAACCAACCATTCAAAATATTCAAGGCTGTGGAAATAATCCTAGTGTTTGAAAAACACCACTTTTAGACCGAATGTACACAGTACATAAAAGTGTCAGTTCCAGCAGTTAATCTGGAATGAAATACCCACCATCTCTCGAGATATCTCCGAAATCAGCTGTGCGAAGCAAAGAAGGATGCCCCCTGCTCAGTTACCCCGCTGTACCCCATGTAAATGTTACGGATTTTCAGGCCTCTGGTGAGAATGCGAGGAGTTGGCCCCCGCTGTGTCACAGGGCCTGTGTCCGTAACCCCTTCCGAAGGACAGGGAAGTGCAAGGAACCAGCTGGGGAGACGCTCCACCCCGCGGCCAACGCCAGCTCTTGCACCGCGTCCCTGCCGGAGCGGCTTCCTAATGAGCACATCACTTGCTTTTCCTGGTAGCCGGGACACTTAAATTTTATTTTTAAAGTCAGTGTGAGAGACAAAAACACATGTACACCGCTCCATCTCTAGCTGTGTTTCATGTTTTCTGGGAGATATCGTCACGTGTTCATTGTTCCGTGCCTGGAGCCTGCACTTCGGACACTTTTTGGGCCCTCTAAGTGGCCGCAACGCGAACATTATTTTTGGCTCTCTAAGTGGCTTGACTGAGAGCTTTGGGTTGGTTAGTGGACACCCGAACAGGGAGCATTTTTTCCTGCATCCACAGCCACATTTGACAGAGACAATACAGCTACCCATGCAGCCAAATTAAACCATCTCAGCAGGCTGAGCCCAGCTAATACAACACACATGATCAACTCAACAGCCTCCATGCGAAGACCGCCCGCAGCAGAGCTCCCGCAGAGCTCTCCCCTGCCAGCATCTCCTCCTCTTCCAGCATCCGCAAGGCAGAGCCTCCAAGCCTGTGCAATGAAAACACATCCCTCCCCCAAGCAGATCTCTTAGCAATAGGTGCCACAGGGCTCACCAGTGTCTCACCAAGATTAAAGGGCCCCCATCAGGACAGCAATAAAGCTTGTGTTCTGAAAAGCCTTCATAAAATGGGGCTGGTTTAAACCTTCTTCAAAATAACTTCAGTTTCCTGGTGTAGGTCTGTGCAATGGAAAGAGGTTATGTAAGTGCATTGCTCAGTGCTGGCCCAGCTGACCCTGGTAAGTGACCCCAGTTTCTGCTCCATGCGTGGGTGGCTCCATCTAATGGCCTCTTGCCCCCACTGGCCTGTCCTAGGTGGCTTCTGGCTTTATCCATGCTTTATTCTGGCTTTACTCACAGTTTGGTCCTGATACAGGGTTGCCTGGGGGTGGAGCGAATGTTTGATGGATGACTCCTTCCCTGGGCAAATCATCACCTCTGTCTGGTATGAGTTAGGGGGATTCCACCTCTCTCCTGGGATGCAGCTCGTACTTGCTTATACGAGGATGTTGGACTTCTTCCTCCTCCAAGTCAATCCAGCCGGATTTGCAGAAATCTCACTGGTATGATATTTCCCAAACATTAGCTGATCCCCCCAGCATTCATCTCCATGGATTGTTACAGCCCTGTTTCATCAGTACTTGTCAGCCCTGTGTGCCACATCCTTCTGGAAGATAAACTGGATTTTATCATGAAACACGAGGCCAAATTCACCGCTTCTTAATCTGCACATAATTCTACTGACTCTGGTGGGATTGCATTAGGCTTCCAATAGCAGAGACTCTGGCAGTTTCTCCCTATGACTGTTTGTTGCTTTCAGCAACATTTCTTAACACACTGATAGAACTCATTTGGTGAGATAGCTATAAAAAGAAATCTCTGTTGAGACTAGTACAAGATCCAGACTTTACTGGTGTTTGAAAAAGAAAAAGAAAAAGAAAAAAAAAAAGAAAGGAAAGGAAAAAAAGTTTTTTTCCAATGGTCCCATATACATGCATCCGTAAATCCTACACAGGTCTAAACACGGATATGTCAAGGCACTGGGTTTTTTTAAAGGAAGATGAAAAATTGGAGAGGGAGGAAGAACTCCATAAAATTGACTTCAGGTCAAGAGAAAATTTATGTTATAGAAATGTCAAGAGGTGTCTTGATTGCAGCACATCAATTTCTTGTTAAGGAAAAAAAGCCATGCATAGTGCAGATTATTTCATCTACCAGAGAAAAGATTATGGGCAAAGAGGCTTTGGAGGGAGTCAAAGGCAAAATTGTTAGCGTTATGAATACAGCAGAGAAGAAAGAAAGCAGCAAATGCTGTGTATTCAGGTACCTTTACAAAAGTGCTGGAGTTCCTCTGGGAGGTCTTGTGACCAAATAGTCTTGGATCTTGCATAGCTGAAATTTGGTGAAGTTCTATCCTATGCTGTGTAGAGTCCACTGGAAAACACCAGGTGCTATCATCTGGCCTTAAATCTTTGAGCCACTTGGACACTACACAGAAAGCTGATCAGGTACCACGCCTGTCCTGTCAGAAAGGGCTGAGAAGCTCAAACAGCAGTGTGTGCTTGCTGCCATAGAATGGCAAATAATATGTGTGATATTGTAATGTTTTTGGTGTGCAGCCATGGCAACGGGCAGTTCGTAAGTGGGAAAAATCCCCAAGCCTTTGCATCCTAATTTTCTGATTAGTTCAATACGAATACCAGTCTTAATGTTCATGGTTATTCCTGCATCTTGCCCTTACATTTCTCTCTGAACTGACTAGCATATAAGTGAAATAAATCTTTGTCTTCTGAAAGCAAGCATATCCAATATGTCATTATACTCAGTGGACTAAACATACTGAAAGTCAGTTTTTCCTAAATATGAACATAGGTGGTCCATAGATGACCATCAGATGGATGCATTATTCCTTACTGGACCCTGCAAACATTTAAAGTCAAGTAGTATGTTAATATTTTTAGTATTAGAAACTCCTGGGTTCATCTAAAAAGATGCAGATGTTTTCAAAATCAATACACATTTCCAAAAAGATAAAGGCCATTTGAGTGTGTGTCCAAGTGAGAAGTGTAACACAATTACTCAGCACATTGCAGTTGAGCCTTTTGGAAGATTTTGAAGATTCCCTAGCTTTAACCAGGGGCACCTGCAGAGTTTTTCCACTGTGAGGCATGCTTTCAAAACTCAGTGCTCAAACGTGCCCAGCAACCCACTCAGGTAACATCGTAGAAGGTAACACCACACACATCATATGCAGAGTCTCACTACCCTTGATGCTTCTCAGCAATGTGGAAGTGAAAAGTCTCACCTGGAGTTTGCCAGTATGTGTCACCCTGTGGTTTGGAAGCCAGGTTTGTCTTTAAGAAGACATCTGTTACAACAATGCTTGTTTGCTTGCAATGCAGAACTGCTTGACTGTGTATGGCACTGGGAAAAGGACAAAAATAACATTTGCAAGACCTCTCACAGTTTGAATAATTTAATGGATTCTTGAAAAGATCCCATTCATGCATAGTATCAACAGATGTGACCCTTCCTCTTGTGTGGATTTAAATCCCTGTCATTAATCTCAATCCTCATCTCTACTCAGGCTGATTCCATCACATGGAGAATAACCCGTGATGATAAAGACCAGTTTGTGCAAAATGAGCAAAATAACCACATTGAGAGGGATTTTACTGTAATTTATTACATGTGAAAATTTGCCCTTTGGGAGATTGTAAATTGGTTCAGATCTATGGGGTTAGTTTATTCTAAACACAAAGATAAAAGAAGGGGTGTGAACTTTTCCAGGTATTAAAAAAATGAATTCTTTGGGGGCTGTTAACTGAAAACAGCTGCTTTAAAAATGTGCTCAGAGCTGTCCCTGCAAAGTTTCTCAGCCTTACATAGAATTTCACAGTCAAAGATTTAATAATGGCAAAATCCTCTTCTCTTTTCACTGTCTGGGGAAATGTAACAACCTTCAAGTTGCTTTTGCCACCACTTTATGAATTTCTTTCCTTTGGATCTTTATATTTATATTGGAAACTTCTTTCTTTCAGCTGGGCTACCTGAGAAATCTGAAAATGTGGCAAAACCAGGTACATGCTGTGCCTCTTGCAAGGAATTCCATCAAATAAAGCAGACAGTTTTACAGCTGAAGCAAAAGGTATGAACACTGATCAGCCATGTCTTTACCAGATCTGCATGTTTTACAGCTGAGGTTAATTTCAGTGTTTAGAGCTGTCACTGACATGTGGTTCTTGTAGATATAAAGAGGATGGCCATATATTTTTAAATCATGTAGGAATGGGATCTCTCCCTTATGCGTCTGTACAGCTTGTAAGCAGTTGATCCCCAAATTCATGGAGCTGTGTTGCCAAGCTTGTGGTAACAGGGTCTGGCAAACACCCATCCCAGGCTCAGCCCAGGTTTCTTGGCACTCTGTGCTGGCCCGAGCTTTTCATTCACTCTGAATGCAAGGGATTTTGGACTTGATCCACCTCCAGATCAAGCAAGTGCAAAGCATTCCATAGATGCAGAATGATTTTGCATTAATTGGGCACTGATACAGGATTTGTGCCAAATAGGTGTGGGGCTAAACAAAAACATCACTAGCTTTAAATATCACCTTCATTTTAAAAAAAGAAAAACCTTCAGTCCCAAACCCTTTTTGTTTTCATCTGTTTCCTTACAAGTAGGGAATACTGCATTTAGAAACTTCCCCTTTAACTGCTCCTAATGTAGCTTCCTTTTGAAATTGAGTAGGATTGAAATAACCCAAAGACCCAGCCTCAAATCTGGAGAGAGCCAAATGCAGGGATGCATATGTAATACCTTTTCTGGTGATATCTCCTTTGAACATTGACATTCTCTCAAATTGAAATACTCTGTAGGAATATTCTCAGCAATTCTCTCTGACAGGCTCTAATAATTTCACCCAGGGTGCTCATTTAATTTCATTTCATTGTGTCAAAACACAATTTGGTGTATTCACTTCTTACATTTCCTGTTATTTATTTAATATTAGAGGAAAGAAATCTGCTTCATTAAAATGAATTTCACTGAGGTTGGAGATACTCTTTGTCTCCAAAATCTCAAAACATCATGTGTTCCTTCAGAATCAGCATGAACACTAATGTGGAAGTGACAGAATTTCATGTGTGATGGAAATTCTGTTTTTAAAAAAATGGTAGCAGGGAAGTTAAAAAAGGGATCTATGCTTTTGAGTGGCTTTTTCTCCAGCTGTTGTCCATGATGCTGAGCAGGCTCACACTGACCTCCAGGGCAGGATCTGGGGGTCACATTGTTGGCCATGTTTTTTGCTGCAAAAATTAATTGATGGAACTAATGGAAAGTTTTATGTGTCTGACTTCTGCTGTGAGTTGCCTGTGCTCAAAACTCACTCCTGTAAAACTCAGACCCTTGATACCTGTCACTGTGGGCAGTAGCTGTGGACAAATTAAGCTGCTCACTCTTGCTTCATAACTAAGTCCTGTCATAGTCCATAGTTTAATATTATTCCTCCAGCATCTTCCTGGTGAGACTTGATCTATTTGGCTTCCTCAGAGGGACCCCACTGAGTTGTGCTACACACAGAAAGAGCTGGAAGAGAAGGTCCCTGATACTCTCAGCAATTTTTAGCCCACAGAGAGGAGAGCTTTTGTCCATGCTGAGAGGAGATCTGGCCCCATGGTGCTTCTCTGCCCAGGGAGACATCAACCCTCATATTTCACCAGCCACTCCCCGTGGCCAAGTTCTTCTGGGGAGGATGTCTCTCGATATCTGTTGTTAAAGCTGGTCTGTTTTGCATAGAAAAGTTCACTTCTGTCTGCCAGGGAGACAGTTTATGGAATGAGTCTTCAATCTTGTGGTTAAAGCTTTCAGATTTTATTAACCTTATTCAAAATTGTAATTAGCAGAAAAGCCTCTCATCCAATGAAATGCACTGCCCTGATATACTAGAGGGCTGTGGGCAGTCCTAGGTTGATCTCAGACTTTGATGAAAGGAAGAAGAGTGGAAAGCTGAAATACTGGGGGAAAGATATCTGACATGCTGACACAGCCAACAATTAAAAAAAAAAGTCAAGTAAGCTTGATCCTATTATACAGATGTGTTTAAACATCTTAATTAGAAAGCCATGTTCCACATCACTCCTGATAAGCACTGTTCAATCTTCTAAACCACAGACCTCCTAGAAACTAAGCAAAACTCCAAGTGCAGCATGCTACACAGCATACAGGAGTCTTGTTTCTAGAACAGTCTTTCTTTAAAATTTGCCCTCGCTAATACTTACATGTACATGAAAAAAACCCCTATTATTTTCTAAGGGCCATTAAGATTTGAAGCTGTGGATGGAGAAAGCCAAGGTCACCCCGGACCAGGATCCTGGTTCACTTAAAAGGTGAAACAGAAATTAGTCCAGTGAGTATAGCCAATACCTAAGAGGATGTGAGTCAACATCAAAAACACATGGTTTGGTCCCAGTGCATGTGATAACCACCTTCTGGCCAGAAGATAACAAAGAGCAGTGAGTTAGACCAGAGCCTGGGTATTTTGGCACTCCTAGTATAAAGCCTCAATTCCAGCTGACTCAGAGGGGAAGCATGCATAGATGCTTTCACAGCAGCTATGTGATTTTTTTTTTTAACTTACTCAGTTGCTACAACAGCCTTGATGGCAGAAACAAGTAAATATTTAAGCATCAGAAAAGAATACACTTCCAAATACACTTCCAAATCATCTTCATGATGAGTCTGTGCCACTAAATACATATTTTTACTCCAGCCTGACCATTTGCAGTATAACCTGAAGAGTATTCATGGCTGGGTCTATGTCCTAAGTAACATCTATTTATCAACTGGTATAGAAATAGATCCCCAGAATGAGAAATTTAAAAGACTATTTCAAGTAATCTGTCTCTCAACTGTGGCCACCCCCGAGGAGAAGCACTCACTGATGACACTGAGAATATTCTCACAAAAACAATCTGAAAAATAAAAGATGCTCAGGTAACCACAAGATTGGACTGTGTGTCTTGGTTTAAGCACGGCAGAGTCCTTGGTTGGTTTGTGTCACATAGTGAAAGTTTTGCAGTATGATGGTCCTTGCAACCTTTTCTTTTGTATCCAGACACGAAGCTGCTCTGGATGGTGTGAACACACCTCCAGGGAACAAAACTTTGCTGACCAGATGCAGCCAGTGGACTTCCCCATGCTGGTGCCTGGCCAGTGTGGCTGTGAAAGCCCCCAACTACTGAATTTTCCTCTTCAACCCCCAGTTTAGGGTGCTGTGACCCACAGAGTAGACCTTTATTTTCAGTAGCCCCACACTTTGGCCTTTGCTGCAATGGCTGGGAAGTCAGCTGAGAAAGCTGCAGGGTCACTAGTAGACAAAGTAAACAAAGCAGATGTTTTACTTTGAAAAAGCAGAGATGACAGTTCACCCCAGAGCCATAGGTGTGCTGAATCCCCATTTTCTGCATGAGCAGATTCATAGGAGCATATAAGAAACACTCTGTGGGACTTCTGTGAAATGCTGACCTCATCCAGCCACTGATTTCTGCCGGGGTGGAGTGAATCTACCAAATTCCTGTAAGACTTACATCATGATGCTTAATTTGCCTATGGTGCAGTCATCTTGTCTTGGAAGTGCAATACTCTCCAAAACCTACCTCATAAATGGCTGATAAATCCTTGTATTCGTGTCACCACATTTTGAGTCCCAGTCTCAAAAATCAAACTGGTGTTTTGGAAATGCCACCAAGAACTATCTCAGCACTTCCAACTTTTTTTTTCTTACTTTTTTCTTCTTCAGAACTGTTCTGTGTATTCAACACCAAAGTTCAAGCAGCACTGGCTCCTTTAAATTGTATTCCTTAAGTAATATCTTGTTTGCCAGAGGAAATTTGCCCAGTTGTAGTAGGTACTTCAGGTGCACAAAATTGAGGTTTTTTGCTGTGCATTACAAATATTAGGTTTGCAGAAATGGCAGAAGAATGTATGTCAAATAATTACAGAAACAAGTGGGAGTCTTGAGAACAGCACAGCTCAGAGAATTTCAAATAGCTAGTGAAAAGCTTTGTCAGATAGCAGAAGTCAACATCTATTTTATTTAATGCAGCTCTCCCAGGAAAATGTTGCTGAATTCAGCATCAGATTCTCCAGTGAGCCAAATTCATTCAAGGAGCAACAAAACTCACCCAGGCATAGGTCTGCCCTGGTATTTCTGAAATAGCTCTTCAGTTCCATTTGACAGAGCAAAATCCCCAAGCCTACATGCAGGCACTCACCACTAATAAATTTCTTTCCTCACTGCAGACCAGCTTCCTGGCTTGTCACCTCCCTTCAGCTGCCTCTGGAGAGACTAAACATTTGCAGAGTATTTCTAAATATGTTTAATTATTAAATATGCTCAACTGGATAGATGAATGTTTCCTGGATAATTAAACAAGTAATGGATAATGACACTTTAAATTATAGTGTGCAATTCTCCTTACATTCTCACTTTATTTTTTTGTCCCTGTGCAGAGCAGATCCAGACATTTGTTGGGTTAAATAGTGTGGTTACTTTCTCAGGCCAGATTCACAAAGGATTTGGTTTCTCATTGAAACCTATGGAAATAGGTTTCTATTGAAACCTGTGCAGCAATTGAGAACTTAAATATCTGAGCAAATGTTGCCCTGAGAAGGAGGCAGTAAATGAATAGAGGAAGCTTCAAATAAGGAAAAACTGTTTTCCTGAGAAGCAGTAATGAGACTTAAGTTTTTCAGAACTTGTTGCTGTATCTCTCCTGAATTTCCCCTGTCCTCTATTGGATTGGCTTGCAGAATTTCTACAGTGACTTGAAAAGTGAACAGACTCACAAAGTAAGAATTTTTTTCTGATTATATCAATGAAGGACATGATTCAACACTTTATATTTTCCTGAAATATTTAAGTATGCTGCTTGTTCACATAAAACCTTAAATAATAATGTGATTTGTCTGGCTGAACAATTAAGTTCTTACAGAAATTTTCTTTGTTTTGGCAGGTTGCTTTGCTGCCAAATAATGCTGCTGATCTTAGCAAGCAAATCACTGGTGAAAAAGTGCTTGCATCTAATGCATATATCCCTGGCCCTCCAGGCCAGCCTGGCCAACAAGGCCCTCCAGGTAAGACACAGACCAGAGGGATGTGAATGTGGGGAGTGCTAGGAATAAAAGAATAAGCTTCAGCCTTCCAGTGTGATACATTTCACATTTTGATTGATACTATTATGTTTGCATTTGTGCTAAATTTAAAAAGAAAAGCTTTCTGGTCATTATGGTCAGCCTCTGCCAATTGTATAACATCATCCATTGTGTCTCCATGTGTTTCTTGGCGTGCAAGCTGTGTTTGTCCTGTATGTGTTAAATTTCTCCCTCTCACTGGGATATCTCACCTGCTTCAGTTGTCATTTCCTGTATTTTAACCTATCTTAAAACACCCTCCATTCCGTTTCTGGAATATGTATTGCTTTAGCTCATTGTCCACAGTACAGCAGAAAATCTGTTTTCAGTTTGTGGGGGGTTGTGCCAACTGTTTTATTTTTTCCTTGTCTAGTTTTGCAAGGATTCATCTGTTGGTTTTATGCTGTGTTCAGATTCAAAGGAATCTGAAATGAAAAATATAACTCCACTCACACTTTCTTTGCTAAGTTATAGATTGAAACAATGCAAAAAACAGAGAGTTCATAAAGCTCAAACTTAAACCTGACACCTTGCACCTGGTAGGCAGCAATACTCAAATTTTTGTGAATTCTGTTGAATGCAGATCTAATTTTGGGTTAGCAATAAATCCATGGAATTGTAGCATTGTGCTGAATTTCAGAAAGATTCTTACAAAGGACTGGCAAATACTCCTTATGAGGATTAATTTGCTCCCTTCTGAATTGCCCCCCACCTTCCTATTTTTACCCCCTTTTGCAGTCTTTCTTTGGTTTTTGTGTCTTTGTCTTATTTTCCTGGAGGATGAGAATCTTCAGTCTTCAATTTATCCTAAGTGCAAGGACAGTATTGTTAGAGCTTCTGCATCAGACTCTGACAGGTACAGTGCATCACCTTGCAATCCCCCAAGGTAGGCCTGACCCTGCAGGTCTCCCACCCACCGGTACTCCCCATGTCTGAGCTGTCCGAGGTACTGCAGAATTCTGCTCCCTCTAAAACCACCCCTGCTCACCTCCTCTGCTGCCCGGCCAGGAAGAGTCCCAGGGAGTTGTCACTGAACTTGAGTTGTCTCCTCTTGAAAATCCCAACAGTACATATCCTGTCCTGCTGAACCCTTTTTTCTCTCTGCCTTTCATTCTGGATGTCTTTCATGTGCCCTTGGCATGAAGAAAAGTGTTTTCCCCTCTAATCATAAATTGTTTCAGCTAGTGACACTTTAATGATCTTTATTTTATGCAAATGTTGTTTCAGGTGCCTGATTTTCTGGTTTACATTTCATAGTGTTTGCCTTGAGCTAAACATATGCTTTGTTGCCTGTGTGCTTCCTAAAAAATATCATGCTCTGCTGAAGAAGCAGAAGCTGAAAAAGATACAAAGCAAAATGAAAGAACAGAGCCTTTTTTGCCCCAAGACATTTATACTGCACAGAAGGGAGGTGCAGTCCCCCACTGGAAAGGGCATGTTTGTGCCAGTCATGTAGATGCCCATGACCCAAAATTCCTATGAGTTTTCTGAGGCTTTCTTTTAAATGTGATTTGTTCTTTGTGTAAAAATGAGGCATTTCTGCTTTTCTTTTCATTGCCAGTCTGTGTCCCTAACTACCTGCCAGGGGCAGACTTGGATTCCTTGTATACATGATATTTAATAGTTTATTGATCATCTCTTGTATCTACTGTGGCAAGTGGTAATGTTGTCTCAGATGGCTGCTGATGTGCAGATGCAGACGTGTTGGTTGTGTTGTTGTGGATTTGGGTGTCTTAAAGTAACCAGTCCTTTGGGTCTTTAAAAAAGTGGTCATTCCCCTCTGCTAGCACTGATAAAATGTCCTGAAGGTTTTCCCTGGCAGGTAACCTTTGCTGTTGATTGCAGGGGCTCCAGGACCTAAAGGGAGTCAAGGAGTTCCTGGATTACCTGGGCCTCCTGGACAGCCAGGCCCTCGTGGATCAATGGGGCCTATGGGCCCATCTCCAGACATATCACACATTAAGCAGGGCAGACGGGGCCCCGTGGTCAGTATTCTTGTCTCCTGTCATGCACTGCACAATTGTCCTTAGCTCCACAACTTCTCACACCCTTGTGAACACTTCCTTTTCTCTTGCAGGGCCCACCTGGAGCCCCAGGGAGAGATGGTAGCAAGGTGAGGAGAGGTGCTAATTTCCATAAGATGGGCACATGCACATGTGAAGTGCAGGCTTGCTAGTGAGACTCTCTACACACTTGTAGTCACAACCTTTTACCACCTCATTTCCTTTGATAAGATGAAAACGTCCTGTTGTCCCACTCTTTCATGTCACCCTTCTTCTATTTTGTGTTTGCCATTCCTGAAGTCTTGCAAATAGTCCTGCCAGGCTGTGTGGCACACAGCATTCTTTTCTTTCTCTGCGGCTCTTTTGGCTTTTCCATGAGGAATGGTTGATGCTTTAGTCCTTTTCATTTATTGTGAATTCCTCCTCTTCATTGATTTGCTTATTAATGTTCAGGAGAAATATCAGAAGTGCCCCACTCTGCTCCCACTAGAATCAGTAGCAATTTCCTTGCATTCCTTCCTCACTTCCTTTTCTTTTTCCAAACAAGCATCAGCTGATCATTCTTGATTTGGGGACAGTAAGTAAGGGAGACTGCAGAAGCAAACAGTGATTTTTTATTTCCTGTAGTCACAGCAAACTAACGGAGGTGCTTTTGATTACAGGGAGAGCGAGGAGCACCAGGACCAAAGGGGATACCTGTAAGTATTCCGCACAGGAGGAATTTCCACAAAGAGTGATGTTGACTACTAACAACAGGTCAGCCAAAAGTTAAAGAAAAACACTCCTGTGTCAAGAGGACAAATACTTTACATACACAAAAAATGTTATTGGAAACAAAGTAATTACTTGTTTTCATCCAAGGGTTTTTGCCCACAAAACTCTTCCCTTGCTGGGTGTGCGACCACAGGCAGTAGGTGCACCTCTGCCCTACAACAGCGCTGGGACACCCTCAGAAGGCAGGACCATGCAGAGTGCTAGTTATAGTTAGTACAGTTCAACCTCTGTTGCCTATGGGAGTTCTATCCCTGGAACGTTTTATCCTGCCCCTCATCTCTCTGGGATTTGGGAAACTATAGGCTTTGAGTCAGTTGTCAGAAGAAGAATGAGTATTAATAATCTGTTTTCAGGTGAAATTATTTTTAAAAATCTGGGGTTCTCAGCACAGGAAGGACATGGACCTGTTTGAGTGAGTCCAGAGGAGGCCACCAAGATGATCAGAGGGCTGGAGCACCTCTTCTGTGAGGAATGGCTGAGATAGTTGGGATTTTTCAGCCTGGAAAAGAGAAGGCTTCAGGGTGACGTAACTATGGCCTTCCAGTACTAGAGGAAGCCAACAAGAAAGATGGAGACTTTTTACAAGGACTTGTAGTGACAGGACAAAGGGGAATGGCTTCCAACTGAAGGAGGGCAGGTTTAGATTAAATATTAGGATGAAATTCTTTAATGTGGGGGTGGTGAGGCACTGGCACAGGGTGCCCAGAGAAGCTGTGGATGCCTCATCCCTGGAAGTGCTCAAGGCCAGGCTGGATGGGGCTTTAGGAAACCTGGTCTAGTGAAAGGTATCCCAGCCCATGGCAGAGATGTTGGGACTACATGGTGTTTAAGGTCTCTTTGAACCCAAACCATTCTGTGATTCTATTAATTTACTTCTTATGGTATTTTCTCACTGGTAGAGTTGATTTTTAAGTGTGCCCAGCAGGATGTCCTCAGTACTAAACAGTTTATCAGCTAAAAAGAAATAATGATTTTCTAAAATCAGATACTCTCTGCATTGTAATTACCAATATATATAAGTGAAGGACAGCAGCGAGGTTACCATACTGAAAAGGTACTTGCCAAGTAACAGCGGTCTTAAAAGAATTTATTGATTAATCATTCTAAGAATGTAATTTCTATCAGTTTAATATGCAAGAAGACAGGGAACCAAGATTTCTCTCCTCTATTCCTATGAGGTGTCAAGATAGTCTTATGAAGCAAATGAATTGTTAAGTGAAAAAAGGGCTGAGCATCTTGTAAATGTAGACTCTGTCTGCACAAACATTTCATTCTTTTGAAAATTGTTTCCTGAGCAAAGTTAGTTAAAAACCAGACCATTAACTTTTGGCAAAATAACCCCTGCACGAGAAATTCTATCAGCCAGTTTGAGAACTGTAAGAACAAGGTGGATTGTTTTTAATGACTATGCCTTGTGACTGCAGGGCCCACCAGGTTCATTTGATTTCCTATTGCTGATGATGGCAGACATCAGAAACGACATCGCTGAGCTGCAAGAAAGAGTGTTTGGACACAGGACTCATTCATCAACAGAGGAGTTTCCATTACCTCAGGAATTTACAAACTATCATGACACAGTAGATTTTGGATCTGGAGAAGACTACAAACCACGGGCAACACCCAGAAACTCCAGGATACAGAAGGCAGATCATCCTTAGCTATGCCTACTGAAAAACAAAGCCCTTTTAGAATTCTTCAATATAAAAAAATGCACTGACAATGTAATATATATATATATATATATATATATTATTTCCCAGTTTTCTTTCTGTGTTTCCTGTACCATGCTGCCTGTACTGTAGCTTTCCTGGTTCATGATAGCCTCCTTGCAGTAATTCCATATGCCAAGCCTGCACTGTGCATTGTACCTAGACTATCAAGAAAACCTTCTTCATATATAACATGATTAAGGCATGCTCTAGCTAATAACACAGACCACAGCATTCCATCTGCCTACCTTGCATTCTGTCTCCAAATGACCCAGTACCCAGATTTTGCCAGGGACAGAGGGGTAGCTGAACATCATCCCTGAATGATGTCACTAAGAAACACCTTGGTCCACAGTTACTTATAAATGCAAATGTGTTATACCACTGAACTCAAGTCTCCAGCTGCTGTCCCCAGGCTTAGGAGAGTGTGAGAAGTGGATCCCTGTTTCACCGCAGAGGCCAGCTGTAAGTGAGATGTTGTCCTTTATTATACCCCATTATGTCAGAAAAAGGCAAAAAACCCCCAATACGGTGGTGATACAAGGGTGTTGCTGCTTGATCTGGAAGTTATTTGGCTTTGTGTTGCTAGAGTATTGTTCAAAGACAGTCAAAAGATGTGTTTGTCCTAAACTAACACTATTTTTTCCTTACCATTGTCCCACTGCTCAGTGTGAAGGCCAGTTTCCTCTCTCAATGAATTCATGTTGGATACATTACCCAAAGATAAGCAAGATAAAGGGGATGTTTAAAGCAGGAAACCAAATCAAAAGTGAATCAAGCAGGCTTATTGGCAAGCACAAAATTAATCCCAGCCTTGCAGAAAGAGTCAGATTCTGATCTCCTGCATGTACACGTCTTCCTTGGTGGAACTGTGAAGTCTGAGTGAAATCAATGCCACAGAAAGGCCTCATGTTTGCAAAGAGCTTCCATCTCTTTTGTTCCTCTGCTGCATGAGACCACCCTAAATGGCTTTCACCAAACTGGAACACAGTGTGGCAGCGTGTTTGGCCAGCTGTATGAGGAGTATGAGTAGGTGCAGGAGTGCACATGACAAAACATTTCAAATGGTACGAGGATGGCTAAGGTGAGGTACTGCACATGGGATCCTATATTTGTGAATGGGGATAAAAGGGAGTGCCCTTTATTTACACTGGAAAATTGGATGCACAAGTTATACCATACCTCATGAGTGATGTATGTTACCATTTCTTTTGGATTACCACAGCTGCTGAGGACTTTGCCACGCTTAGAATATAAAAGAGTATATTAAGCACAAAATTTCAATGTTGTGTCTGTGTAGCTGCTACGTCTACAGTATGTTCAGTGTTTGGTAGCGTCCATGTTACAAATGCAAAAAAAAAAAGTTGTTACTTTGCCTTGTTTTTCAGGGCTTGCATGTTCTAATAGAATAAACACAGGTAAAAATATAAGAAGGGTCTTTTCAGAAAATACGTAAAGGTTTGGATTCCCTTCCATATTCTCTGGGCCAAAAGATAGTTGGTGTAATCCTGACCCCACCAGTACAGGTCATGCTGTATAAACAGCTAGCTGTCTAGACTATTCCATAACCTCTGTGTATTGTCTTAAGAGGATGTGTTCATTCCTGTAGCAGTTTCTCAATTTCTCACTACCACTAAGCCACAAGCAAGGGCATTAGCTTTGGAGAACATGAGTGTTCTCTATTCTTTCTCATGTTATATCTGTATCAGTATTTGCAAAGCAATGTCTAAGTCGTGGGGATAGCTGAAAAAAAATTATAGTGATCTCACCCTGTGGTCCTTGGGCTTCTCCTCTGTCTGGGAGGAGCTCTGCCAGCAGCTGCAGATCCAAGTGATCTTGTGAATCACATAATAAGGGAGACCTGAGGAAGGAACTTAAGGCCAAAAGAGGGACAGTCTTATATGCAGCAGGCTGAAAAAAACCCTCACAGACAGCATGAACTTTATTTTCTTAATTTCAAGCAGGCAACTGAGTAAAAATTACATCGTTTATGAATGTGCAATTTTAATTAAATTTGTTAAATGTCAAATGGTGTATTTTTAAATCTAGCAAACTATGGAATTCTTGCATATGTTTTCCACTGCACCCTGCTGGATCAGGCTGGTTCCCACTAGAGAATTAGTAGCTGCAGGTTTTTACTATCAGATACTGAATGATCTAACTTATGTTAGATGAGTCACTTGCTACATATCAACTAAATTCTATTGCTCCCTGCCCACAAGGTGATGTATTCTAAAAAATTGACTTATTTTAGTTCTAAGTTCTGCTTTTTTAAATATAGACACATACCAAATGAGAATTTCCCACAGTTTGACTATCAAATTCAGAGAGTGGTGTCAACTGCCCTGCTGTATATAAGCGTCCAGGGAAGGGACATTCTGAGACTGGACCAGAAAAGCAGATAAAATACATACTTTGCTGTAAGTACAGAAAGTTGTCCTACAGATTCATGAATATAAACATAGCACATATTTACATCCCTTTCTGAATAGAAACCTCAATGCCTTCCCTTTCTGGAGCTGGCATCATTGGCTTTCACAGTGTACATCTGGATTTCCAACAGACATGCTTACTCCATAAAAAAAGGTGACAGAAAGTGTTCCTTGGGTTTGTCCTTGTCCTTACTCTCCTCTGTCCAGACTTCCTGCACCAGAACTGTTCGAGTCCTAGCAGCAAGGAGAGGACACTGTGACAAAGACAAGTCCACCCAACATGACACAGGAATTCCTGCAGCAGGGAGAGCCCCTCTGAGCACAGTGGCTGGGAAGGGTCGGCCTTTGGTCTGCATCCAACCAAGATCTTTGCATAGAACTTTCTCATTTCTGATTAACTGTATGATAACTTTCATAACACATTGTATCAAAAACATTTCATTAAGATTTTGGGGTAAACACATAAAGACTCAGAAAAGTGCCATTTTCTTCAGCATACCCAGTGTTTTATAAAGCCAGAGCAGAGGAATCATTTCCAATCTTAGGTTTTATTACTGGGTAGCCAAGGAAGTCATTACCTTGCAAATTATTTATTACTCTGTGGCTCCAAAAATAACAAACTCCTCAAGAATTCAAAACAAGAAAGTAGAACTTCTACACTCATGGCTAGTCTCATTACTAGGCTAATGCACGTGACAACCTTGTTTCATATAAATGCTATGTATAATTTTATTAGAAAGAAATATTATTTTGATGTTAAGACATCAAGTTATAAGCAGAAGGATAATAATTTGCTATTTTATTAATATTAGAAATATATTTAATGGAAACATTTGCAAGAGTGTGTAGTGATGGGAAAATGCTGATTGTTAATGGGTTTAACAAAATCAGGAATCTTGAAAAATGTTTTCTTTCAACACTGTGCCAAGTACATACATGTTTAGTCTTGCTTGCAAAGCTGTAGTTCTGACACAGAAGAATTCCTATATAGTCGGGCTAAATTACGAAAAGGAGAGGAAAATTGATTATTTATGGAATTAGGGTAATGCCTGGAGTTATTGTTGGCATCACAGGTTGCATAGCCTTCTTCCTAAAAGTATTAATGTACTAAAAGTATTCCTAAAAGAGTTAATGTACGAAGTCCCAGAGCAGCAACAAAAGATGGGGGTGGGATCCAATTCTCTGTTAATTTCTCATTTTAAAAAATCTCTATGTTTGTTCCTATTACACATACCAGTAACTATACTGTTCACTTTATTTATAGATGAAATACTAAAATGTGTATAAGATGACTATGATTTTATGATGCATTCATAATAACAAAGATATTTTTTCTTACACTGTTGGTAGCTGCTTTTGTTACACATCACCCTTCCTCTGAGACACAGCAATGCTGTCTGGAAGAAACAGGTGTCAGGAAATCTCCTCACACTGCCTTCTAGCAATTTTCTTGGAGCTGAACTATACATTCTGTCATAGTCCTCCGACTCTGGGGGATGAGCTCTTGCAAACTAGTGGTGGGTTTCAGTTTTTGTGGGAATAAAGCCACCTCTGCGATGTGGGTGGTGGCTCCTGAGCCACAGAAGGGCTACATGAGGCTTGATCCAGCAGCCTTTCCCCACGCTGCTGGTGTGTGCAGCTTCTGCACAACCTGGGGATGTGATACGGGATCTGGAGCTCCCTGGCATCCCGCCACCATACTGGGGAGCAGGGGGGGATAACACATAGGCTCCTTGCCTGCCCCTCGCACACACCTGGTCCAAGCCCCTCCCCGCAGCCCCAGGAGCATCCTGTGGGCTGTGTCCCACAGCTGTGCTGAGGGGCAGCGGGGAGCCCAGCTGTGCTCCTTCCTCCCTGCGGAGCCCACCCTGCAGGGACAGGAGCATGGCTGGTACCTCGCCAAACTCCATTGCCAGGATCCAGGACCGCCAGGGCACAGGTAGGTATGTAAGCAAAGTAAAATGAAAAGCATCTATAAATCATAGTGAAACATTAGCAAATAGGTAGTAGAAGCAAAATGTTAAAGACAAAAATCTATGGTTAGCAGATGAAAAATGAAAAGGTAGACAAAGGAGTACCCAGTTGTACCGGTAATCCTGATAATAGTATTGTTCCGTGACTGAATGATGAGAGCAGAACAGAACTGTCAAGAATTCATGGCAAAGCAGAATCTCAGTCACTTGATGTCTGCATTTGGGGAAAGCCAGATGGTAGAGTCATATGACATGATGATGCAGTCCTTTTAATTTTAACCAGCTACACAGCAGTTTACAAACCCGCATGTCTAATTAACTTCCATCCAATAGCTTTAGAAGAGTCAACAAAAGACCGCCGGGACACACAATCGCCGCGGGGTGGCGCCCTTGCTCCCGCAGCACTTCCCCGCGGCCGGCCCAGGTCCCGCTCCGCCGGGTCTGTCCCGGCTCCCCTGCCCCGGTCAGACCTCCCGGTACGCGGCTGCGGGCTGCGCTGCATCAGGAGAAGCACTGCCAGCAGGTCGAGGGAGGTGATCCTGCCCTTCTGCTCAGCATGGAGCCCTGTGTCCAGTTCTGGGCTCCTCAGTGCAAGAGAGACGTGGAATTCATGGAGCGGGTCCAGAGGTGACTTAGATGATTAAGGGACTGGAACACTCTCATATGATGAAAGGCTGACGGTGCTGGGCATGTTCAGCCTGGAGAAGAGACGACTGAGGATTTCATCAGTGTCTATGAGTGCCTGCAGGTAGGTGTCAAGAGGATGGACCAGGCTCTGCTCGGTGATGCCGACTAACAGGACACGAGGAAACGGGCAGAAACTGAGGCACAGGAAGTTCCACCTGAACATGTCCTTTCCTGTGCGGGTGACCGAGCACTGCAGAGCGTGTAGAGTCTCCCTCACTGGAGATACTCGAGAACTGTATGGACACAGTCTTGTGCCGTGTGCTCTAGAATGACCCTGCCTGAGCGGGGAGGTTGGACCAGGTGTGGTCTCTGTGGACTCTTCCAACCTGGCCCACTCAGGGAATGGGACTACAGTTCCCAGCGCGCTGCGCGGCGCCCGCGCGCTGCCGGGAGGGAGGCGGCGGCCGGGGCGGGCGGTGGATCGGCGGGATGCGGCTGTCGCTGGCGGCCGCCATCTCGCATGGCCGGGTGTACCGGCGGCTCGGGCTCAATCCGCAGTCGCGGCTGGACCTGCTGCGGAGCCTGGTGACGGCGCTGGTGCGACATGAGCGCATCGAGACGCCCTGGGCGCGGGCCGACGAGATGCGCGGCTACGCCGAGCGGGTGAGCGGCGGGGCCGAGCCGGGCAGGGGCGGGGAGCGGGGCGGCGGGCGGCCGAAGCTCCCTGACCCGGCGCCTCCTTCCTGACCCGCCGCCTCCTTCCTCCCCTCAGCTCATCGAGTACGCCAAGCGGGGGGACACGGACGAGCGCGCCATGCGCATGGCGGATTTCTGGCTGACCGTAAGTACTCCTCCGTCCCACATCCCTCCCGGCGCTTCGCAGTGCCAGGGCTGAGCGTGCCACCCCGCAGGAGAAGGACCTCATCCACAAGCTGTTCAAGGTGCTGGCGCCCCGGTTCCAGCCGCACCCCGGCAGCTACACGCGGCTGCTGCAGATCCCCAACCGGGACGGGCTGGACCGCGCTAAGATGGCGGTGATCGAGCTGAAGGGGAACCCGCTCCCGCCGCTCATCCGCCCGCGCCGCGACTCCGACAAGACGCTGCTGAACCAGCTGCTCAAGGGATACCGGCAGGACGCGCAGCGGGCGGCGGCCCCCCGGGACACCCCTGTCTAGGGACCCCCTGTGCCCTGAGCGGGTTCCGGCTGAGCTGCCGCGCACCAGCCCCCGGTGCTGTCCTGGGATGCGGGAGTGGGAGGTGTGTCAGGAGGGCTGGAGGTTGATGGAAGTTGTCATGGCAAGCGGAGAGTTTACTAGTTTCTTGCAGTAGTTTGAATAGAGATTCAGCAGGAGAAGGAAATCAAACGAGGAGCCGTGATGGTTGATATTCTCTGTGTAAATAAACTTTGTTCAGAAAGTCAGCTTGCTTGTATTTGAATTATATTCAGAGAATGGCAGAATCGTTTAGGTCGGAAAAGACCTGAGATTATCAAGTCCACCCCGTGACCAAACACTACCATGTCAACCAGACCATGGCACCAAGTACCATGTCCAGTCTTTCCTTGAACACCTCCAGGGACAGTGACTCCACCACCTCTGTGGGCAGCCCATTCCAGTGCCTGATCACCCTTCCTGTGAAGAAATTCTTCCTAAAGTCCAGTCTAAACCTCCCCTGCTACAGCTTAATTCATGTGCTTGTGAGTTAGTGACTTGCTCCAGAAAAAACATGGGTTTGCTACGGCTTCTTGTCCCACATCCCTGCTCTGGGGCATCACCACTTCACTGTGTCAGAGCTACAGTGTGTTCCAGAAGCCAATGTTCAGCATTTCAGGGAGGGGAGTTCAGTGAAAAATAGGATACTTCTGGTGTTTCAAAAACACTGAATGCAATAGGATGGTAACACTGAGATAAATCCTATAAAGAGTCTACAAAAGGGACTTAAAATAAGGTGGTAACATAGGCAGGAGTCATAGTCCTCTCTAGCAAGAGCTTGGTAGACACCCTAGCTTCAGGTGCAGGATTGCAAGAAATCTCTATTACTCTGTTAGAAAAAAAAACACTAGCAGAACTTTCTCAGAATGATAAAACTACTGAGCAATAAGAATCTTAAATTGTTAGCTTAGTCTTTGATTCCAAGCACAGCTAGTACTTGAAAGTCCTAGCTGTAACTTCAAAGTGAAAAAAACCCCAAACCAAGCCAAACATAGAACCACAGGATAGAATACCATATTGGAAGGGACTTCTAGAATACCTGGTCCAATGTTTCTTGGCAAAACCAGGTGGAACCAGTGTTTCTTCCAAAACCCTGTAGTACTTTGCTGCAAAGTTTCACAAATTTAAGACATTTAAACGAGTAATCCTGTGTAGCAAGTTAATTGTATGGAAAGACAAAAGTTACATATTCCCTCATCAGGACATTTATCTTGCACAGTACCAGTTCTGTTTTACTAAACCCCAAGCGGAAATTAACGATGGGTGGCACAGCTAAAGGAAGAAGAAAAAACAGACTGCTAAAAAGTCAGTGTTGAGACAAACTTTATGTTTCTAATAACGAATTTGCCCTCTTTGCAGCTGACCGTGTCCAAATACATGTTTTCTCCCTCAATAGAGAGCTGAACCAAACTGCTGCAAAGCTTCCACATTATTAAAAGTCCATGCTGAGGCTTTCACAAAATACGACTAATACCTTATCTGTATTTCTTCCTTAAATTGGTCTTTCATCCTAGTAAACTGAACCCTAGCAATTACCAGTGATTTATTACTCAGGATGACTGTAGCCTCTGGAAATTTTTGCTGTGCATCAGGAGCAGAGGTGCTACCCATGCTTTTCCCTGCAGGATTTCAAAGCAGTAAGATGCTGCACACTGTGCAGGCAAAGGCAAGTTGCTGTTTCATCTGCATAATCTTCTAGGATTCAGATTATATGTGTGAATACTTCTTGATAAATGACTGTGGCCCTGTAGCACTGGCAGAAAATACAGTGTAATGTCCATGCTACTGGTACCAAAACGCATTTTGTTCACAGGACCCAGAAGCATGAGCAGGTAGAAACATAGACGAATGTGTAAATACTAATTTAGAAAGATGAATAAAAACATTTGAGGGAAAACAAATACACTCTCACCTGCTTGTCCTTACATTAATAATCTGAGTCTACAAAAAGTGCAGAAAAGCCAGAAGCTTCTAAGCTAAATTGGGGAAAATTCTCAATACAGTTTTTTTTTAACATACAAATGCTTTTTTTGAAGTATCTGTAGGAACATGCTGACAAAGCATACATCGTCTCACAGGCATGGTGTGCAGTTCTTCGCAATGCAGTGCTACTGTGTGTACATGAACATTTCCTAAGACTGTGTAAGCTCTGCCACGAGGGTGGTTGTCCTGCCAGTCTGTCTTGTACTTCAGTGGGTCAGGCTTTCAGCTGCCTGTAGAGGAAGACACAGGAGAGGTTCACTATTAATATATGAAATCTGTCCTTACTGTTTATTCTCTTGTATCCTGGCTGCCAGAGTTGGGCGATCTCCATCACCCTTATAACCATATACAGGCCCATATGATCACTTTTATGTCCTGTCCCCTTCCCTTAGTCCCTTCCACCTCTGGAAAATACATGCCTACCTGACAGCAGCTGTGAGACTCCGATACCAGTCATTGATATCTTGCCGGTTGCTGGACATCAACAGCAGTGTCTTGTGTGGAAAGGAAAGCTGAAAGGCAAACAGACTGTTCCATTCCTTGCCAAGGCAACCACTCTGTTAAGAGGAGAGTCAGCACCACTGAATTCAACTCAGTCCTGCAGGCTGATTTTTACTCTTTTCTTTCCCAGATAGAAAAATTCAGCCTTAGCACTGGGAGAAACCAGAGGCTGGACAGTACAGAGCAAGTGCCAGTCTTGTGCATTCTTTCCAGCCCCAGTTGACAGCTCATTTTGATGTAATAAGCTGCGTGAAGGTGTGCAATTACTGTTCTCAGCAGCTCTTCATCCAGTGTTCTGCCATATTCCAAGCAGTCCCTAGGGGTCCTTCCACTAACACTGTCTACAGATCACAGTTTGCCCAAAGAGTTCTTTATCACAGCTCATGAGGAGGGAGCTAACACAGCCCCAGATGGTGCAGCCTTGGAAGAACTGACCATGAAACCCCTGTGGAAGATTCTGGTCCCTGTCAAGGACCCTGCAGGCCTCAGGGAGTTAGAAGGACAGCAACATGTGTTGTGATAACACCCACACCTTTTTCATTCTCTGTTTTTCCGCAAGTTCAGTCCACAGTCAGTGTGGTGCTACATATTCATTGTCACGTGACTGTGGGGCTGGCCCCCAAACCTGTGGCTCTGATGAGGGCATGTCAGAGTCTTAGTGGACCCTCCTTACCTGAGCTAAGTGAAGCAATCAGAAACCTGTAACCCCAGAATGTGCAGGAGGGCCTATGCCATGAAAGGAAAAGCACCTACATCACTCAAGAAGGGTTGCCCTAACTCAGACTAATGCACTGCATTTTGTCACCACTCTTAACATCTGTCCTCCTGCTGCTGAGACAGCTGGAAACCTGCTTCCAAGTCTGACTCCACTGGTGCCACTGCCAGGCAGAAATGGGAAGACTTACACTGAGGAGCCCTCCCTGGCTCTGCGTGTGGCCGAACACTTTATCCACTGAGCACTGGTGGAGTGGATAGACAGCCTGGCAGCACAATTTGTTCGAGTTCAGCAGGTGCAGTGGGTGGCAGGGCTTCGCTGCAATGAGGACGTCAGAGAACAGGAAGAACATCCTGCGCTTCAGTTCTTCTCCCTTTGAAGGCACCACCAGAAGCCAGCCTTCCCGGATATACCAGCGCCCTGGGCATGCAAGGGAAACAGAGACAGCTGTGAGATAGTTACAGGGGGAAAAAAAGATAAAAGGGATGTAATGAGACAAACAGGAATAGTGTGAGCCACCCTTGTAGGTTACCGGGTTCTACATCAATTCCAGCCACTAGAAGGCACTGGATGTCAGCTGGGTCCAGCCCACCAGCAGGGATAACCCGTGCAGAAACAGTAACCAGCCCAAACGTTTGCTGTGTGAGGAGCGGGCTGAAGTTGTTATAAATCTGCTATGTTGGTTAAGAGTATATTATGATATGCAAGTCTGTTTAAAGTGATCAGAAGAAAAATACAGTTTGAAAACGATATGCATACCTTTAAATTAACATAAGTCTTCAGAAAACACACTCCGAACTATCTTGTGTTGCCCAATTGTTTGTCATTAGTGAAAGAGAAGTTAGCCTAAGCTTTGAAAATCTATTATTTTTCCCTTGTTTTGTTTGTTTGAGTGTGCTTCTTAAATAAATAAAACTTTACAAAAACAAAACAAACCCATGTTTCACAGGTCATCTAACTATAGACAGACCTCCAGTAGCTAAGAGATTACAGAATGCAGATTACTGTTCTAAAGAGAATACATCAAAGGAGATACAAAACAAGGAAAGTCTGAATAGGCAACCTAATCAACCTCTCTTACAGAACAGAGTTCTGTGTCATCCACCCATGAAATGAATTGTGATAAAACAAGAGGAAGAGAAAGCAGCAGGAAAATAATCAAAACAATCCCATAAACCTAGCTGTAAGCAGCAATTTTAAAAAATGTCACCTATACAAAATGAAATAATTAAAGCAGGACCTCTAACCAGGATTATTGTGCAAGATAGCCATCAACTCATGGGAATTATGAAGACATCTGCCAGTAAGATTATTTATAAAAATGTAAAGCCATAATAAGGTATTGCCACCTAGTCTTGTCTAGGAAACACCTGCCTGGCAATTTCAGCCACTCTCTTTCGTGCCTTAGCTTCTGCTTGAGCTATAAAGTACCTTTCAGAAACAGAACACAGTTTTGTTTTCATTATTGATTGTGTCTTATTAGCATCCTACAGTAACAAAACAAAGAGGCAAATGAATTCCTGCTTAGTCTATTCCACAGGAACCACTCCTCTTATCTGAATGAGAAACTGAGGAAGAGAAGGGTGAGGTGTGGGAATCAATCGAGGTTTAAAAAAACAAATGGAAGGAAGATGTCCAGCAGCATGGGGCTGGACTGAGAGCTGTTTCCCTCAGGCTATGCTGTGATCAGACTCACAGACATACAATCTGACCCAGACTGTATTGGAGGCCTTGGAATATAGATCCATGTCCAGGATTCCCAGGTGTACAAGTTGTAGGAAATTGTTGTGTAAGAAGGGTAAGAAAATATCTCTAAGGAAGCTTGGGATGACAGAACAACAATGCTCAGTTAAGGAGGCAGTTCTGGCTAATATGAAATTTGTCCTAAATATGGAAGGCAGCAAGACAAGCAGGGTCTCTGCACTGGGAGCAGTACGTCTCAGAGACACTGGCAGATGTGAGACACCCAGCTCCAACACTCCTCCATTGCCCTGAATCTACAGCATATGTTTTCCTCTCCTGTTCCCTCCCAGTAACAGGACACAATCTTAACTGTTCTGCAAAAGCTATCAGGTTTCTGGAAAGCTGGCCCAAAACTAGCAAGCCCCAGTTGCCTCTTACTTTTCTGTTTCTCATATCCGATAGTAACTATGTAACTCCAGCCACTGGAAAACATGACAATAAGAATTCTCTGTCCTAGATAATGGAAATGCCACTACAGACCCTCAACACTTGTCCAACTACATCTCAGAATTTTCAGAGACCAAAAAAATCAGTGGATGAATTACTTTCAAATAATGGCTTTTCAATTACTTTGTTCTACCTGTGCTGGTTTGGCTGGGATAGAGTTAATTTTTTCCATAGTAGCTGGTATGTGGCTGTTTTTGATTTGCACTGAAAACACCACTGACAACACAGGCATCTTTTGTTTATTGCTGTGTAAGCACTGCTCAGTATCAAGGTCTTTTCTGCTCCCCATCCCACCAATGAGGAGGCTGGGAGTGCACGTGAATTTGGGAAGGGACACAGCTGGAACAGCTGATCCCAACTCCCCAAAGGAACATTCCATACCATATGGCATCATGTTCAGCATGAAAATCCAGGGGAAGAAGGAAGAAAGGAGGAGGTTTGGAATGATGGGACTTCCCAGGTAACCACTATGTGTGGTAGAGCCCTGCTTTCCTGGGAATAGCTGAACACCTGCCTGCCCATGGGAAGTGGCAGATGAATTCCTTGTGTTGCTTGCATGAACAGCTTTTGCTTTCCTTGTTAAACTGTCTTTACCTCAGCTCACAAGCTTTCTCAGTTTTACCCTTCCAAATCTCTCCCCCATCCCACTGGGGAATGTTTTCTTCACTCAAAGATCCCCATGTATGGATTACAACCACATTCACAAGTACCTGGAGGTGTGCCTTACAGACCTTCACACACAGTGACTCTAACACTCCTCTCCAGTTGCAGGACTGCGGCTGGATAACTTCTGCAGTAGCAGAGTTAAGTGAGGGTACAGGTGAAGCCCCAAGTTTCATAATTTCCCAGACTGGGCATATTTCTCACAATGTTCCATACATAGCTTGGAGTGTGGTCTGGGTATGAAGAGTCACACAAGAGCTGACACAGAGACCTGTTATCCATTTAGATATTCTTACATGCCAGTGACTGTGGCTTTATGTATCTCAGCTATCAGCACAAATACACTGATTTCTGGCACAGTTTACCCATGAGATAAAAGAAAATTCTTCATATGATGGGTGTGAGCAGAATTCCATGAATCTTGCAGCCCAGTCCCTGGGCCCTGGACACTCAGAAATCTATGGTTCCTGCAATGGAGTAGGGACAATATCACTACTTACACCCTGCCGAAAGTATTTAGTGTCTGTATTTCATTGCCACGCAGGACTTATACTCCTGACCGCCTTGAGTTCCTAACTTTCTAACTACATGTCACCAGCTTCTCCTGTCTGAATGTCAGGAAATTAAGATGTTGCTTATCCTTACTCAAAAATTCTTAATTTATTAAAAAAAAAGGTGCTTGAATTAGAGTCCTATTTCTCTACCACCTCTCGGTGGAATTTGGGCAGATGGGGAAAACTGGTTAATATGAGTTGAGTGAGAGATGAAGGAGAACATATCTTCACATACTAAGCATGGCAGCAGAAAAACAGAGCTTTTCAGTAAGACCCACCTGAAGTCAAAACCTGTGTCTTCTGTCCTTTAAGCAGTTTCTGAACCCGAAGTAGCTGCAATGAGTTCTCTCTCTTATCAATGATGCTTTGGACCCACTGAGATACCTCAGAAACAGAATTCACCGCCTCTAAAATTATACCAGCATATTCTGAGGTTATCACAAATGAATACATATTTCACCTTACCCATCTTACTAAGAAAAGATAGTACGGAATTAAGAAGTTTTAAACCAAATATCAACAACAGTTTTATTCAGGAATTTCAGCAAGAGATTGAACTAGATGACCTCTAGAGGCCTCTTTCCAACCAACATATCTGCAGTTCTAGAAAACATTTGTCAGTGAAACTTTAGAGAGAGGAATAATTTCCTGGATTTTGAAACAAAAAGAGGAAAAATGCCCTACAAGTGGTTCTAACTGCTTGTAAAAATCACAGAATCATTTAGGTTGAAAAAGACCTCAGAGATCACCAAATCCAACCTTTGACTGAACACCACCTTGTCAAATAGACCATGGCACTGAATGTCACATCCAGTCATTTCTTGAACACTTCCAAGGATAGTGACTCTACCACTTCCCTAGGCAGCCCAAAACGTTTAACAAACCTTTCCATTCAGAAATTCTTCCTGATGTCCAGCCTGAATCTCCCCTGGCACAGGAGGAGGCCATTTCCTCTCAGCCTGTCGCTTGTTAGCTGGGAGCAGAGACTGACCCCCACCTGGCTACACCCTCCTGTCAGGGAGTTGTAGAGAGTGATAAGGTCTCTCCTGAGCCTCCTTTTCTCCAGGCTAAACACCCCCAACTCCCTCAGCTGCTGCTCATAGAACCTGTGCTCCAGACCCTTCCCCAGCTCCGTTGCCCTTCTCTGACCTTGCTCCAGCACCTCAATATCTTTCCTGCAGTGAAGGGCTCTGAACTGGACACAGCACTCGAGATGCAGCCTCACCAGTGCCGAGTACAGAGGAACAGTCACTGCCCTGGTCCTGCTGCCACACTATTTCTGACACAAGCCAGGGTGTCCTTGGCCTTCCTGCCCACCTGGGCACACACAGGCTTGTTCAGCCACTGCTGACCAGCACTCCAGGTCCTTTCCCGCTGGGCATCTTTCCAGCTACTCTGCTGCAGCCCGTGGCGCTACCTGGGGTTGTTGTGACCCAAGGGCAGGACATAACACTTGGCCTGGTTGAACATTTCTCCATCTTAACTATTAAGCCACTTTCACAGGCAGTTACTCTACATTTTTATTCCTTATATGTTCTCGGGGTAGTCTTGATTAAAGTGGAGGAGGAAAATAGTAACCCACTAGAACCTCAGAGAGAAGAAGATTTTTCTTCCTGTGGAAGGAGGCAGGAGGTAGGAATCTGAATATTAGTAAGGAAGGTATCGCTGATCCAAGTGCATGCGTCTACAGATGGAATCATACTTGCAAGTTTCTGGTACTCAGCACTGTCTGGGCTGGTGTTCTCCAGCAGGTCTCTGAAGAAATGCTTGTACCTAAGTTGGAGAGAGCAGGTTTAATTCATAACAAGATACCAGGAAAAGCAGCAGCAGCTCCTGTTAGTGACAGCTCGGTGAACAACACTCCACCAGGAGACAGCGTATACACCCGTAAGCCTAACCAAGCAGTTTTGGTCACACTTCAAACACATTCATTTTATCATCAAATTTATCGACTAAACTAACCCAAGTATTTTATACATCTGGAAACCTTTGGCTTTTCCTGAGGATCAAAAAGAAGCAACCTTACAAATTGTTTAAATTCATGAAGCTCTCTCAGAATTCACATAAAAATGCCTTCAATAACAGACAAATTTCTCCTTGAACGATCTATTTTTAATAATATCTGAATGGTGGCATCCAAACCATGTTTCCTGCCCACAAAAGAAAATAAAGGCATTCCTATAAGAACTAGGATCTGCCTTTTTCTTTTTTGCTTTCCAGTCTTTACTGGAAAGGATCAGATCTCTGAAAATGCTTTCTCCCAGTAAAGTCAAACAATTTTCAATCTGAAATTACAAAAGGAACTTAACAGATTCACAAACTGGCAGAACTCATATGATCTAGTGCATATATTAACAGAGTTTTGAAGAAACTTGAATTTAATGGAGCTGATTAATGAAAAAATCAGCTTTTTCTGGTAAAAAGCTTATGTTTTTCCAAACAGTTGGACAGCAACAAATATACTGCTATTTTACAAATTTAGAGGAGGTATCCAAAGAATGATAGTAAAAAACACCAATCAGCTTAATATTTATTTCTGCCAAGCTGATTAAAAACATTACATAAAGCCACACAAAAAACTGTATGATCTCTCCAAGTTATTTTCAAAGAAATGAGGTGCTCAGTCTCTCAAATTTACTTTAGTCTGGACAAGACCATGGCTGAAAAACAGCTACTTGATCTACAGCAGCACCAGCTGGATTTCCAGAAAACTATCTGTGCTCTGTATTACCCAAACACCCTTCCCAAGAAAGGGCTGCTCATGAGTAGTGCATGCAGCACTCTCCTCGTGCCATCAGTTTGCCTCTTCAAAGGGGAGGTGATCACAGAATATCCTGAGCTGGAAGAGACCCACAAGGAATATTGAGTCCAACTCCTGGCTCTGCACAGGACAACCTAAAAACAACACCATGTGCCCAAGGATGTTGTCTAAACACTTCTTGAAATCTGGAAGGCTTGGGGCCTCAAGAGGAAAATGCAGGAATCCAGAGTGGATCTGTTCAGGCTCAAACAAGTGTGATAGGCATCAAATCTGAGGAAAGCATATGGTCGTGTTACCCAGAGAGGAAAGAGAAGCTCTCCTGTGTTCATTAATCTCATCTCTCTCCAAAAGCAATCATCTGCAAGTCACAAAGCTCCAAGTCAGCAACCTGCACGGTAGTGGAGCAAGAGCATCTGTGGCAGAGAGCACCACTTCTGCGGCATTTCAGTCAGGTTGCTCTCATTTAGGGCCAAACTTCTGCAGCTTGCTGAGATGAAAGAAAGCCTCCAATTCTACACAAGAGCTAGAGGAGAGGCATAGGAGCCAGGACTAAACACAACTACCTTGTTGCATCACCCCCCATCCACGTACACTGGTTCCACTCTACAGGCACCTCTTCAGGTCTCTTTCATTGCTCGTCGGTATGCTCTGATTTTGAGACACATTAAGCAACTTCACCTCTCACAGCAACCAAGACACTGTTACATTCCTTTTTCTTTTCTCATGCTAACCCCTTGAAGACTCGCAATTGCTTACTTACTGGTGCAGCCTCTGCAGGGGCAAAGGAAGCAGATCCTCCAGCTCCCTTCCTTGAAACTGAGGTCGAGTCTCCTGGAGTTTCTTAAACCGCCGGAATGACTTATTTTTCTTCAATTGCTCCTGTGTGCAGCAGAAAAGGGACATAGCTTTGAGACTACAAAAAGAGCTATTTGCTCTTGTCTGCACCAGAACTTGAAACTCTTCACCTTAGAGCTGAGGACTGCAGTCCTAACCACAAGTATCAACTTTTTTCATGGCCATGGGCAAGCCATTCCCTTTCTGCTGACCATCAATTCCAGTTGGGCAGTGAAAGTGATATCCCCCCTTCATACATGCACAGCAAATAGAAATAAAAAGGGAAGGTTGACCCAGTTAGGAAAACAAGGAGTGCTTTGTGCCACTCATTTCAAAACAAAGCAATACAGCTCTGCTCTTCCATCACTTCAAGACAAGTATCCAAAATGGCTTTTTCTCTTGGGAAATCAAAAGCATGAACATATGCATGCAAACACAAGAGAAGGGAAACATCCCAGTAAATTCTGCATCTGCATCTGCACAAGCACAGACTAAAACTGGATGCTAAGTGGTTTAAATTCCAAATGCAGCTGTCAGGATTTTGGAATAAATATATATCCTTCTGAAATTTCTTGGAAACAGATTGTATTTGGAGACAGAAGTGGGAAGGAAAAAATTTTCTTCTACCATAGAAAAAAAATTGTGAAGGAAAAGGAAATCCCACTGCTGCGATACAGTGGGTGGTGGTGGGAAAGACTGGAAGACCTGACAATTCCTAGAAAGAGATAACTGTATCCTTGTGAAAGCCTGGAAACTCTCTAGGCTTGCCAATCGAGAAGGCGTGGGAGTAAATACAGAACCCTGTTTGAGAAAGCTGTGCTCAGCATATGTACATACACACACAAACACCTGAAAAAAGTACAGAAATTTGAAGTTCTAAATAAGCAGAGAAGTTTCCTTCCATTTCATTATGGAAGAAAGCCTGAATATCATCAGCCCAGAAAAAGTAAGAACATTGGTCACTCCAGAAACAGAAGAAAAAAGGATGGATGTGGCTCTTTCACAGAATGGGAAAAGAGAAAGAATATGAAGATTAGAGTAGATATTTACCTTCAAGATTTTATTTGCCTGCTCCAAATTCTCAGCATAGTGGCCATAAACATCCAGATTCTGACAAAAAATTTCTAATCCTGATCCCAGATTTCCTTTCTCCAGGTGAAGTGACAGAACACTGTGCACAAGAAGCAAAAACAGCTTGTGAAGGATACATTACTGACACCATTTTCACAGCTCCCACTGGTTCATTCCTATGCTGACCTTCCTTCATCTACTCCACTTCTCATCCAGTTTCTGTGCCAAGTATGTGCTTGAAGCCATGGAACACATTGTGGAGTAGGCTTACTGGGCTTAAACCACTATCTAGCAACTGGATATCCTAATATGTGATATGGGCCAGGAGTTTCCTGGGGACACCTCCAAGTGCCACGAACGCTAGCAGTGCTGGAAGTTTTACATGCCTATTCTACAAGGTGTTAGCCTTATTTCCCAAAACCTTACTTTCTCATCAACATAGAGTCCTCCCAGTATAATTACAAGAATTGCATCAGTGTGTCCACTTACTGGCTGGCTGCATATAAGGATTCCAGGGGGCCAAATATAGTTTCCAACACAGCAGGTTTCAGCGTCCCTTTGGCCTTTAAAATTGTCACAAAGTACTAAGTACAAAAAAAAAAGACATTTCAAATGGGTAGAATTCACAGATCATTCTAGAATTAATGAATGGTTTGGCTTGGAAAGGATCTTAAAGATCATCTAGTTCTTTCAGCCTGGTGAGGGACACTTTCCAAGCCCCATCCAACCTGGCCCATCACTTGTAAGAATGGGGCAGCTTCTCTGGGAAACCTGTGCCAGGGCCTCACCACCTTCACATTAAAGAACTTCTTCCTAACATCTCATCTAAACCAACTCTCTTTCAGTTTAAAAACATGCCCCCTTATCCTATCTCTATATGCCTGTGTAAAAAGTCACCCTCCCTCTTTTTTACAAGCACCCTTTAAGTACCAGAAGGCTGCAAAGATTATTAACCTCTGAGGTCCACTAGAAAGCCATTTGTGGCACAGAGCAGAAACCAGAAGTTGCACACTTTTGGGCTCAGAAGGATGTCAAATATTGTATCTACCTAAGATATCCATCACGAGATGTAAGCCTTATTTGTAACTTTGACCAGAACTGTAAACACGTGTAACAGTAATAAGGCACTGATAATCTGTTTCAGTATCCTCAGATGCATCTGGGTTTCACCATCTTATCCTTAATTTTTGCCTTGTCTGTGCCCCTCCTGTTCATACATCACAAGCATCTTAAGATGAGTCCCTATACAATCAAAACTGGAGAGATTTATGTCTGTGTACAGTCCAAAGCCAAAGGGCCAAACACACAAGATATCGAATATTACAGAGTAGGTAAAAGAAAAACAAGAAAAAACCCTTTCAGCTGCAGCAGGTATCCCAGGCATTAGGGATCTATCAGCGCCTTGCTCTTGACCCTTCCCCATGGCAACACATATGAGTATGTGCTGTCTGAAGATATCCACATACCAGAAGAGGCAGAAATACTCACTGTGAGCACCAAATCCAGCTGCTCAAGGTATTTGTGTTCAGTTTCCAGCAGCTCCTTGGCTGTCCGGCTACGCTTTCTCTCCCAGCGAGCCCTCTGCTCTTCCACAATGTTTGCTCCAACCACAAACGGCAGGGATGAGTCACTCATGGCAGGACCAGGGTCAATATACAGGGAGGTAACAGATCCTGAACAGCCAAGCAAGATGAACATGCAACAAAGAATAATTTATGTTGCAGAGAAGGATTCTGAGCAAAAAACTCTACACTTTCCTATGAAATAAAGGAAGTCAGCAACTGTTACCAACAGTTTCCTTCTGCATTCCCTCCCGTGGGCGCAGGAGCCCTGCATCAACCAGAGGAACAGCATTAGAAAGACCAGGCTGTGAAAGCAAGAGCAGTACGTGACGGTACCTCTGTAAGCAAATCAGTGTGCAATCCCACTCACAAACCACTGCTTCCTGTGCTCTGCCCCACCATTCTTGGTGTGAAATTCTCATTAAACTCAAAGGAGTAGAAAACAGCCATGAGATTTGTCTTGTGGGGGAAAGAGAAGAGAAAGAGAACACTGTTACTTGTTTTCCCATGGAGGTAACCAAGAAGGAAGCAGTTTGCTTTGTCATTTTCACAATAGTTTGAGCTTTTAGAAATGAGAGAGGCCAAGCAACTGCTGTGAATCACACCAGTGTTGCTCCTGCTCTGCTCTTCTGCTACTGCGTCATGATTTTGTTACACAGAAAACATTCCCACTTTTAGCACACTCTCTCAGAGAAAGAGGCATATTTTAGCAGAACACCAGTTAAATAATGTTCTTTTGATGAAAATGCTGTGCAGGCAGTTGCACACTCTGTAGTTTCTCTGGACGCGGAGTTACCTCTGAAAAGTTCTGGTTCCCACATGAACAAGACACATTAATATAGAAAGATGCATCATCATAGAGAAGGAAATTTGTCAAACACAACCTTCCAGAGACATTTAAGACATGTAAATCAATGTTTGAAACAAAAGTTTCGCATCAAATGAGGACTCATTTAATGAGCTAGCAAAAGTCCAGATAGCTGAGGGACGTGTGCAGTGTTTTATAGTAGCAGGAGATTCTCCAGAGGTTTGTCCTCATATTCACTTACAGCACAATCACAAGCCGAGCCCAGGCCATGTCTTGGTCAAAGAGGGCAGACCTGGCACCACTGTAGATGCAGAGGGAGCACTGCAGGGAATGCCATGCAAAGCTTAGCATCAGTCCTCTCCCTGAAGTGTTCAAGACCGGGCTGGATGGGGCTCTGAGCAACCCTGGCTAGTGGAAGGTGTTCCTGGCCTTTGTGGGAGTGTTGGAAGGAGGTGGTCTTCAGGGTCCCTTCCAACCCAAACCACTCTGTGATTCTATTAGTGTGCAGGTGCAAAGTACTCACCAGAAATGGACTGAAAAGCTGCCATTTGCAGACCACCTTTAGCCAGGGTAGATTGCAGCCATGATTTTCATTTTGCAGACCAATTTCTTTTAACAAACAATAATTTAAACAAAAAACAAAAAACAAAACAAAACAAAAAAAAAAACAAAAAAAAACCCCACCACCAAAAAGAGTCATACCAGGTTTGACCATCTCCTGGTCACATAAAGAGGTTCAAACACTCCCACTATTGCACAATATATTCTAACTGTGTCAGGTCTATGTGGTGAGAGCTGTCTGCAGCCAGTGGGTACACTGGAAAACACTTTACCTACAGGTGACAGAACTGCTCCAACTTGCTTCTCCCATCTCACATTCAGAAACCACTGAACACCTTCTGTTACCATCCCCTTCAACATTTCTAAATTTTTTTAGTATCCTCAAAAGTTTCCTGTCATTATTGCTGCACAGCCTCTCTCGATATCTCAGGAGTGTAACCACATGGTGGACCAGCTCCAAGGGCCACATGGGGAGGGAAAGAAGAAGGGGAACAGGTAGGGAAGCAACCTCAGAGCCCACAGCCAACCCTCAGCCAACCTGAGGAGTAAAGGAGTAAATATTGCCAGAGTTAATACTGTGGGCAAACTATGGTCCTATCCTTCCTTCAACTCCCCTGTGCTGTAGGGTATTCAAAGTGTACTTTGAATCAGTCAAAACCAAGGGAATTATATTTTTCAGCAGATGAGAAAAGATCCATCAAAAGACTTGTGGGATTGAACAGAATGTTTTTCTTGATCAAAAATTAAGCTTTTCACTCATTATCAGGGTTTTGGGTTTTTTTTTTTAAACAAATGAAAGGTGTTTTAGAGAAATAAATGTTTCCAGTAAAAAAGAATATGAGCATGCTGATAAATATTGACTAAGCGCTAACCAATACTTCTCTCTGACTGCGACACGGATTCAATAAACACTTGGCTGGAACCAGGGACCAGTTTAGCCAAAGGGATCGCTAGGGGTCATCCAGTTGAGCCCTATGTCAGAGCGGGGGTACCACCAAAGTCAGATGAGCTGCTCAGGGCCTCATCCT
>WBMZ01010157.1:0-95867 GCA_013400975.1 Atrichornis clamosus
GAGGTGCTACCACTGTCACTGTTTGGTTTAGCCTTGGCCGGCAGTGAGTCCATCCTGGAGCTGGCTGGAATTGGCTCTGTGGGACATGGGGGAAGTTTCTGGCAGCTTCTCACAGAAACCACCCCTGTAGACCCCCACTATGAAAACCTGGCCACATAAACCCAATAAAAGCATACAGAAAAGGACCTTACAAACAGTGTTAAAAACCTGACTTAAACTTGTGAATAACCAGGAAAAGTAGGGGACCATTATGGTGTTTACCTGTCTCTACCTGCAGTTGAGACAATGAGCAAATGTCATTTAATAAATCCAAAGCACAGGTAATCTCTTTTTGTATATGAAAGTTAACAGAAAACGGACTTCTTTCCCCAAAACCAAAAGCACTTTTTGTAAGCATTAGCACACACATTCTGCACAGGGAAAACAGAATTATGGCAGTTCTTCCACCTTGCACATCAGCAGTCTCTACCTCTTTCTTTACATTGAACTGTTAAAAAAAAAAAAGGCAGAAAAATAAGGAACAACAAATTAAAACACTACATATATTTTAATAATATGATATATATTTTTATGTATGTATTTAATTATATTTTAAATTTTTAATAGATAATTAGAGACACTGTCTCTGCTATCAACAAGAATGTTTGATTCCTTTAAGTAAATGCTTTTATTGTTATAGTCACAGCTCCCCCTCCCTTTTTTTCAACAATCAGAAAACCCCACAACCATCCTTCATTTTCTTTTGACAAAATCTTGTTGTTTTGCTACAGACTTCATAGATCATTTCAGCCCACTTCTAGGATCCTACCTGTAATCCCAGATGACAGTATGGAACTTAAGTTTTCCTACCTCAAACGTGGTAGACAGCATGACTTTGAAGAGTCTTGGGCTCCCTATTCTCCCCTTGCATGTCTGAACTTAAAATGGAAAGAGATGAAATAGATTAAAGTATCTTTTCCTTTTCTGAAAGCAAGTGATCTACTGCACAGAAGAATAAATTTAAGGATGTACTCCAGAGGGAAAGAGATGTAGAAAAAATATTGTGGTTAAGACAATGTCTGCTTAATATCATGGAGCTATAGCTGTGTGATTAGCAACTAAATATTATTGTTAATCATGGACTTGTTTCCTAAAACTCTGCCTTGCATGAACCCCCAGCACCTCGCATCAAGTCATACTGTCTCCAGCCCTCTGTCATTGCCCCTGCCCCATACAAGGCTCAAGAAGCACAACTCCTCTCTTACTCCAGAAGTAGCTGGCTGTTCATTCAGAGGCCTCTAGGAACCATTTTTTCCATGGGGCTTGTCAATTGCCATCATCCAGTAATGGGTGAACTATGCTGCTCACAATTATCTCTGCTGCTAATCACACAGCATTATTCATGATGCTGACCTTGGTAAAATAATTAATGTTTAAAATAAAGCAGTGGCAAGCATTCCACAGGACTCCTCACGAAAGCAACTTCAAATTTCTCTGCAGACATCTATTTTGTCCATTTTGTTCATATCAATGTATACACAAACAGTTATTTACCTGCTGAGATGATTCTGTCAAGTGTTGCTCATGTTCCTGTCTATTTTTGAAACCAAACAATCACAAACTAACTTTCCCTCTCCCTCAAAAAAATAGAATGAAAAACAATGGAATTAATAAACCACTACGTCCTAACAAAAGTTAGAGGTGTTGCATTTTTATTGTCAGAAGATAAAATGCTGTGACTTACTGGAAATTTGCTATTCTGAAGTAATTACTAAGCTGGTAATTTTTTTCAATACTTCAGACAGGATAAAAAATAGCTCATTTAAAATATGGCAAATAGACCTTATAGTACAATGAAAGAGATGAAAGAGGAGACTTTGAAGAGAATCATCTTTAAAGTAGGATTAAAAATATGACATTGGCTGCTGAAACTACCTGAATAACTAATGGCAATTACCAAGCAATCTTTCAGTATTATTCATCAATAATAATTCAGTTTTGTCAGGTCCCCTTTTCCTTTTGTCAGACACAGAAAAGCCTCAGTGTTCAAAAAACTTTACAAAATTAAAAGTTTGATAAAATTCCAAAAAAAAGTTATGACAATGATTTCAGTAGGAACTGGATTGGATAACCTTTGTTCAGGAAGCACCTGAGCAGCTGTAGGGCCACTATATTACTTGTTACAACTATTGACTGGGAAAGTAATTGGTGCAGAGTGCAATTAACAGGTAACAGAGGTGACCTATTTGTAAAGAAGTATTGAAAAGTGCAATAGAAACATCATTAGATACAAGGTTTAGTGAATAAAAAAGCAGTAGATGGAAGAAAGGCATTTAATGAGATGTAATTAATTGTTAAATATTCATTCCATCAGTTTTAGAATAGACTGTTTTATAACGTTCTTTAAAAATCTCAGTTTTCTAATAGAGGATATCCCTTAGCATAATTTGAAAATATATTCCAAAATAAAATATCTTCTTCATATTTCTCCTCTGCTATTCACAGACTATCTCCAGAAGGAAAAAAAATCACTCACAACCTCTTGAGCATAAACTGGTGCACAGGAAATTCCACCTGAATATGAGGAAGAACTTCTTTGCTGTGTGGGTGACCAATGCAGTGGAACAGATTTCTCAAAGAGGTTGTGGAGTCTCCCTTGATGGAGATATTCAGGAAGTAACTGGACATAATTCTGTGCAATGTGCTCTGGGATGACCCTGCTTAAGCAGGGATCTTGGACCAGGTGCCCCACTGTGGTCCCTTCCAACCTTACCCATTCTGTGATTCCTGATGGAGGAAGGAGCTGGCAATAAATATTGTCAGGATGAGGTCATCTGTCCTTTTAAACCTAAAATTTACAGCTCACTATCTGTCCAAGTGCAGGTATAACTAAAGATAGAACAGGTGCAAATGCAGCAGCATATATGTCTGGAAGAAGAGTTTGCCAAGGGGAAAGCCAAAGTGCTTGTAAATATTTATTCTAGAGTCTTGTAGTTCATCACGACTTCATTTAGTCACGGTGGGAATGTAACACCGCTCCTCAGAGCAGACTGGGATCGTCAACAGTGCCATGTCAGTGGCATCCTCCAACCCTCCATGGTGACTGTCATCTAACACAGGCCGGACAGCCAGCAACTGCAGTGGCTTTACTAAACAATGCTGGGTTTGATGAAAGGTTGAGTGCTGTATTTCATGGCCTTAGCTCAAGTCAAGGGAAATGGTGAAGAAAATCATGCAAACACACATATTGGTCTGTATTTGTTAAAGTTCTCCTGCCAGCTTGGACCCATAATTTCCTGTGAAACTCCTTTTCCAGCTCTCTGGAAGAAACTTGTCATCTCTGATCAAGACCCTTTGCTTCTGACCCTTTCCCCCACCAGCTGCTTTTCTCTCTGGACAAAGCTGGGCTGGGTATTTCCTGCTCATTCCCAGAGCTAGGCAACTCTCTTCATTGGAAAATGGAGGTTATGGTGGCACGCACCACAGAATACCATGGCTTAGGTGAGCGCTTCAGCTTCTGACATAACCCATATCTCCAACAGAGCCTGCCACTAAAAGAGTCACAATGCCATTACATTCTTCTGAAGGCAACAGAAGTATCTTCAGTTAATTCACTTCTCTGAATACAGGCATCTAACATCCTACACTGTGCCAACCCAATTCCAGATGCCTCTCTGTTAAGGTGCAAGACTTCCAGAGGTCCTATATGACAACCTGTGGGTTTTGACTTGAGCAGGAGCGGGATCACCCTCTGAAACCTGCTCTCCGTCATTCTCTGAGCATCTCTTACCACTCAGCCCACCATGTGAGTGGTGGGACGTGCAGAAAAAGTTCAACACCAGTATCAGCAATAATTTGGTTTTACAAAATTGCAGCTCAGTAAATATTTTCTTCCTAACAGAGCCAGTCTGAGTTTTATTAATTTAGGGATCCATTTATGAGGATTGTACCCAGCAGAAGCACGAGTTACATGAAGGAAGCAGATTTAACCCAAAGAGCCTGAATCCTGTAACAGATGGGGTGGCCATGTTTGCGTTCATGGAACTGGCTCTCCTCTCCGAGTCTGCATGACATTCACCAGCACAAGGCATCTGCATCTGCCGTGCAGACTCGGAGAGGGGAGCCAGTTCCACGATTGCAAGCATATTCAGTGCTGGATGGGTCACTAATCCTTAATTGTGCTCACAGCTTTTCAGGCTGACACAGTGCCAATATAAAAATACACGAATTTGCCAGACTGACACCCTCCCCCCTCACCCAAGATTCAAGAAAGAACGTGGGAATGGAAATGATGATATGGCATGTAGGCTCTGAAGGATGTTCTTGGGCTGTCTTACTCCCATGTGGTGTGTGTGTGGTGCCAGGTGCAATATTATTGCTCAAAGAATGGAAAGTTAAGACTGTTGGGGTTTTATAGTTTAGCAAGGGTTCAGTCAGACCACCACAGGCATTAAAGTTAACTGCAAACGACTGAGTTATTGTGGTCTGGGAAGCTGACTCATCATCAGAAGGATTTTAACTAACCATCTGCAGCCTTCTGACTCATTGCAACTAAGGAATAAAACCTATATACTTAGCTTAGCTTAATATGTTTTGCTTTACCATGGCACCAAGTCAGGAGTGTATGTGCAGGCCAGGTAAAGGCAACTCAGCTTTCCATGTGCAGATTCATCATCTGTTCAGCCGTTAATATTTTCAGACAGTCAGCACAGCCTAGTAGGAAAAATTTGTAAAATATTTTGATCCCTAAGCATTTTGTTTCCATTTTGTGCTCTGAAAATCCCTATTTAAATCAAAGATATCCCCTAAGCCTCAGACTCCTAGCTGGAGATCCAAGGAAAGCTGTTCAATTTGCAGGGAGAGGTTTGTGCTTCTCTACTGTATCCCATTGAATATTTTGCCGGCAAGATTTTGACTGATGTTTGTAAATCCTCACAAGTTTAATTAGTTTGAGTCAAACCTAGATTTCTTTGGTTCAGTGAGTGTTCTTGAATAAGAAGCAGAATCTTAGTGAACTGTGGATTTATATAGCACAGATCCCTCAAGAAATAGATTAAATTCCATAACTAGAGTAGGGTTGCATGATATGTTTTTCAAATGGCCAGATTCAGGGGTTGTTTTTGTTAATGCTTTCTGGTAAAAAACACTTCAGATAGAAGCTTACTACAGATTTAGACTCTTGCATGTCACATTACTAAACTTTCAAAAGTTAGACTCTATTTTTGTTTCCAGAACAGTTTTTTGATTGCATTCTTCCTGAAAATGTGTTCAGCACTAAAATCAAAGCCAAAACATTGAGAAATATTTGTTTCCAGGTAAAAGGACATTTTCCTCCCAAGATAAATATTCACTCAGGCACTAAGAAAATAAATTATTTGCTCCTCAGACAAAATGTGCAGCTAGTGTGCCTTTTTGTTCCACTATGTCTGCAGCAAATCTTAAACTGACCAGTGATAAAAACACAGTTTTTATTTGGTTTATGATCAAGACAAAGTATTTGTCTACATAAATGGATAAAAATAGTTGCCTAGTGCAGTAGAAGATGTATTTGATAATTCTGGATTGCTTGAATATGATTGATTTTCCTGCTTTATCCTTATCTTTCTCAATAAAAGAGTAATGTGTACATGTATCAGCATCACTCATGCCTAGCCATTCTCAAGGCTCTAAAGAGTTCTATAATGTTTCCCCTGAAGTCAGCACACACTTTACCAGATTGGCCATTTGATGTTTTTATGTATAGCTTAAGGATTCCTTTTCCCAGTAAATCCCTTGATGTTGGTACCTATTTGATAGACTTGTATCATTTTGGCAGGTGTCTAATCCTATTTACAGAGACCAAAGCTAAAGAATGGTTCCCAAAGTTTACAGTGCAGGAAAATATGAAATGGGAAAATCTCATTCAGAAGCACTTAAGTAATCAATAATAAAATGACACATCATTAAATGAACTATCTATTTCTGGGGGTTTTTTTAATGTGTAGGTGTTGGCTGGTGATTTTTTCCCTTGTATCAAGGAAAAGCCTAGCTTTTGAAGGTACTCAGTTAAAAGATTATATGAGGCACAGGAAATGCATGTTTTGTGGGAAGAGAACTAAATGGGAGCATCTAAGCACATTGGAGTCCACTGTTATGGATCTTAGAGCAGAAGCAGCCCATCTCATCCACGGGTGGGTGGAGAAGGTCCATGTCTTGGCTGCTGCCCAAGGCCGCTTTATGCCTCACACTATTTTATGTAAAATCTATGCAAAACACATTCATCAAGTGACATGATGGACAAGCACAAATGCTTCATGGTGGAGGAATACTTCCCTCAATTCAAACACGCTGGTTTTGCAGATCACAACTACAGAGAGGATTTGCAGAGGTCTCTTTTCCTCAGTGGCAGCAGGGGAGAAGGCAATTTTGAAACTTCTGTGCTGGAGGCAAAGCTCACATAAGGAATAGGTTGATAGCCACAACACTGACATAAGAAAATGCCATCAGGTATATCATGAGGTCTGTTTTTATTTTGCGTTTTTGTATTGGTAGTTTTAGGTTTTCTGGGATTTGTGCTTTCTTCTGAAAGACGGAGGCTATCTTTAGAGAATATGAAAATAAAAGATTTCCTTGAGCACAGGCTGTCACATACAGTTTCATGACAAAGACCAGATATCATGGGATTTAACATAAAATCTGAAGGAAATGTCAGAAATGCATCACCTTCTGGAGGGCCCCTCTTGCCTGAGGGAGTCTGATGGACCAGTTGTCTGTGATTTTCCTCCCCGCCACTTCTTTTGCCAACAACCTTGCTCCCAAGGACAGTGCCTTTCTGCACTCAATGCATGCCTGTATGGCTTTAGCTGTGCACAGTCTATCCTGAGCTGCAGATGACTGCCCCAGCATGACAAGCAGGACTTGAACCACCCCCAGTTCCTCCTGTGTGACTTAGCCTCCACTGACTGTTGGAGGCACCCAGCTGGAACTGTCCTTGGGAATCCTTGTCCGTATTGCAGTCACCCGGTAGAGTCTCTGCTTAAAGTTAGAAAGGAGACATTAATATTCTGTCCTTTTTTTCTCAGAGCTGTAACTTCTAGTGTGGTGCCTGCAGGGGCTACTTCTTAGCATAAAACAGCAGGAGGCTACACAGTACCCTTGAAATTTCCTCGTAGTGGCAGAAGGAACCCTGCCAGGGCCGAGACAGCTGCAAGGACCAGCAGGCTGCCAGCTACACAGTTCTTCAAGATCCTCCAAGAGAAAAGCTTCCTACCCATGCAAGTCCAATATCTCATTATAATCTCTTTTGTCAGACATTAACTAATCAACCCAGCCAGATCTGTAGAGAGGTATTTTGAGCTCACTCTCACCCTCCTCAGGCTCTTTCCAGCTACTGCACCCGTCTCCCTGCAGCAACAGCCAGGAGCTCAGAGGCAAGGAGTGTCCTCTTCCCACAGGCATGGGATGGTGCACTCCCCACGCTGTCTGTGGCTCTGAGCCCATCTCTTTCAGGTTAAATGGTTCCTGCTACACAGCAACCATTTTCTCATGGCAGAACACGACCTGGTGTCTAGAAAGAGGAATATAGTACTATGGCATGTTGGGAATACGAGGAAAAAGGTGGTCTGGTAGACACATATGCTAGCACTGTCCTTCCATAGCATGAGACCCATACACAGGCAAAAAAAAAAATTCTGAACTTCATAATTTGTGCAGCTAAATTATTATTATAATGTCCCCTGTTTTATTGTCCCACTTCAATGTGCTGCCTTTGTCTCATTCACTATTTCCCCTTACATGTCCCATGGGTGGCTGGGCCGTGTGTGCTCACAGGCACATGCAGGGGCTTAGAGAGGTTATAACTCCTCCGTATACATTTGCTTCCTGATTGGACAATTAGGATCCTTACACACTTTCAGACACCTTCCTCTGCTATAACATTTTACATGCAATTACTAGCTTTTATAATGCTACAGTACAGTAAAGATCTGTACGTGGAAGAGGATTCGAAACACACTATCTTTTGTTGCAACACAACTTTCTGTATTTTTATAGGAATGACAGCTAACTGTAAATCTATTTAGTTTAGGTTGCCTTTTGCAACATGTCTCTAAATGGTCCACTGGAAAAATTATGATTATTTGGTTTACAAAAATGAAGGCACTTTCAGGACTGTGGGTTATATTTCTTAGAATGAATATGACTAAATCGAGATGAGGCACTTTTAAAAGCTCAGGAGTGAAATTAAGTTCAGCTGTCTTTCCTTTTCTAAAGCAGTAATCTGATAGCCTTTACCCTACTTGTAGCCAGAATTTTGACTACCATCAACTCACACAAGGTTTACACGTGGTAAAAATCAGAAACCAGCTAAATCATGTTGTTGGGAGCAGAGCTAAAACATAAGTCTATTTAATGATCTTGAATAATGGCCTGTACTTGTTCAGAGAAAGCTGCTCTTCTATCTCCTTAAAGGGTTCTCAGTTGCCTTGGCACATTCACCCCTATCCCTGCTCCAGACTAGGCCGGACCACATTTCTCCCCGTTTTACACCACGGTGTATCAGACCAGAGATGAGGGGACTTCCTGAGCAGAGTGAGCTGCTGCTGCCCTGGCAGCCGCCACCATCTGTTGCGTGATGTTTGCAGTGATTAAGGTAGAAGCAGGTCAACACTTTTGGGGGGATCTTCCTTGGGGATAGACCTCATTGGCTAACTCCAACTGCCATTCTTCCACATGAACAAAAAGCACAAAACCTTGTGAACAGGCATACTTTGCCTTTTAAATGCATAACAGGAATCACTATCCTCCATCCACTAATCTTCCCCTTTTCTTCACTTGTTTCTTTTTAAGGAACCTCTTGTTCTCTTCTTTCCTGCTTAATTTTTCTCTGCCTTTAGCCTTTTGCCTTGTTAATTGATTATTCCTTCTTTGTTTCTCTTTCCTTCGCTCCCTGCCTCTTTGACTGAAGGTGACATGCTGCTCATGCTGGGAGCATCTACCAGATGACTGAAAAAAACAAGCTCTGGTAGACTGCTGGAGGAAATGACAGATGCCCCTTCCAAAGTGACTGCCACACAAGTGCAAAAAAATTGAGAGAGGAAAATCAAGTCATTTTCAGGCAGAAAGGTATCCTATCAAGATCTGAACAGCTAACAGGAGCCTGTCTGCAGTGGATGTATGAGGCTTTCTGCTTTCTGCTTTCTGTTCCTCTGGTCTGGCAGCATTTCCACAGCAGCTTTCACAGGTACATTTCCCCTTGACAGACTGAAGATTTTGTTTCAAGATTTCCAAATTTGACCTGCACCAGATTGCATAAATAGGACATTGCATAAATTAGTATTAATATCTTCCTATTTTCATAAGCAGCTTTACCAAGATCAGCATTCTCCTCCCCTCTTTTGAGGGAGACTGACACACAGTGAAGTGACCAGCTCCGTGTCACACCAAAAAGCAATGACAGACCCCATAGCTCATGTATCCCTAGACACAGCTCCTCAATAATTATTATTATGATATTTTGGGTTTAAATTCTCTTCTGCAGAGATGCCCTTCAAATACTATGTGATCTAGTTAGACATTATTTAATTGTCTAAATAGTCACTGTTTCACAGACTCACGTGACTGTTACATGGCACTGTCTTTCTGAAAAGGCCAAAACAAACAATTTTACTGCCAACTGTTATTCTTGAGTTGTTTGAAAATTTCAGACCTTCAGAAATATGAAAGGTCAAAGTCAAGACCTGAAATCCATCTACTGGATATGAATTTCCATGAATCCTCCACCAGTAAGAGCTGTTTGGACACACCTGACTAAAACAATGACCAGATCAGTTTGGTTTCAAATGGAGTCTGAAGAATTTAAGGCTATCTGGAACTTAAGCAGAAACTAAACTTAAGTAGTCACCAAAACTGCCAACGCATGAGAGCTGCTTTTGGCTTTAGAGTTTACACGTATTTTTGATCTGGTATATGGCATAACATTATCTACTTCATCCAAAATATACCTGTGTTAATATTGAACAATTTTAATGCTGCATTTAATTTACAACTGAAAGTTGTAGAACAACAGACAGTTAACAGGAAAGCAATACCAAGTTCTGAGAGCCCTTCCTCTTTTAATAAAGTTTGCTATGGTAGCTAGTTCATGCCTTGTAACTATAAAGAAGAATATGAATAAGAGTAAATTAATCTTTCATATACTCCAACCTCAGAAAGCACTATCCTGCTCATTTAGTTTGACCTCCTTTGTTTGAAAACAACATAAAAATAGCAGCAAAACCCCCAGGCCATAAAATTTCAAGATGTTGCTGAATCAAACCCATAAATTTAACACACTGGAACCAAGATAAAAAATTCTGACAAGTCTGCATTTTACAATAGGTAAGATGTGAAGAAGCATTTTTTTCTTGATAGAAATTGTCTTTAAGAGGTTTGTAATACCAACACTGCTGCTTCTTCCTACACATTCAGCGTTGTCTTTGGCCTATCACACAGGGAAGGGTGCTCTTGCTACCTCAGCACTCCTCTCTAACACAGCAATATCTGAAGATCCTTTCAGACAGCTCTGTGCTTGTCTGAGCAGTACAAGAAGCTGCATGAAAAGGCCAAAACTCCTTCAGGTTTATAAAAGTTTTGCATATACTAATATCAGCTACACCAGACTACTGAAGACACATTATAGATGTAGTCTGCCATGGAGAAAAGTTTGGCTTGTTGTGGTGGCTGTGTCTTTGAAGTGGTTAGGCAAGTTACATCTTCCAGAACCAGCTGGTCCCTCTTCCCCATGCCCCACAGAAGTCCACAGCTCACTCAGCTGTGCCAGCTGAAGACAGAAGCCTCTCGAAAGTAGTTCTTGTTGTAACAAAACCCTACTGCTTTTTTTATAGGAGATAGTTGAAACACTAGTTTTTTCCTTTAGCTGCACAGCCAATTTAGAAGAGTTTTCCTCTCCTTGACCCTCCTTCTGGACCCCTGAAATTATTTCCTTCACTCTTTCCAGTGTTACGCTGAAGTAACTCTTTAGCACATCATGCTCTAAACCATATCAATAGAACAACTGAGATTAAAAATGGTTCCAAATTAAAAACATGCCACAGATAGACTTTTGCTTTTTTAAAGCCTGGTACATCTTATGGTCTGGCATGCATGGCATCCACAGAAAGAGCTGTGTCAGCACCTTAAAAGGGTGCTGATGAATCGCAGAATGGAGATGGGAAAGGGAGGGAGGACTCAGAAAATATCATCAGCCCCTTGGCAGGCAGAAACCACATCCATGGGATGCCAGGCCTGTCCTTTGGCTGCCTGTGGTGTTCTGTAAGAGAAAATCTTGTTGCTGAACCGCCTGCTTCTCTCTTCTTCTCATCTTCAGATACTTGGTCCCTCACTCCAGTGCCAAGCACTTCTGAGGCTGTGCTGGAAACTGGGTCAGGCAACTCCTCTGGGTCAGAAGTAATCCTTTTGCACACAGGGGCAGGAACTCCTAAACCAGCAGGTCTGCTAAAGAAAGTATGGAATTACTATAACCTGGATTTGAAAGTGTCTGTGTTTTGTTAAGCCAAATAATTCCAGATATTTAAAGAGCAGTCAGGCAAACAGCTCAGCTGGCAGTGACCTCCAGAAAGGCAAGGGGCTGACAGACCAATGAACAGCAAGGAAAATTACTATACCTCAAGCACAGTCACACTAAACATTTAATAAATAATCTAACTTCCTTTCCATCTCCATTCTCTTTTCATGTCCCATCCTTGTCAACCTGTCAAGAAATAGCAAGAGTATACAAAGACTAAAGTCCAGGCTGAATCAAGTTGGTCATATCCCTTTACTTAGTTATGCTACTGTCATCCAGTTGATCAAAATCAGATCAGAGAATCTGGACTCAAGGCTAGATATATTGAATGACATATTGAACAAAGAAGTCCAGTTGATCATAAAAGGTGGTTTTCTGAAAAACACAATAACACAACACACTCCTTTCTGAGAACATCTTTTTAAATACTCTGTAGAAACACATAGAGTACTTCCATAAGAAAAGGGAATGTCTTTACTTAAAAGTGATGTAGGAATATTATTGTTCTCAATAATAATACATAGGGTGAAAAGACAGGAATTACATGAAGAGTTCTCAAACACTTGTCCTGTGCCGTGTATCAAATCCCTTGTATCTTTCAGAGTCTCACAGAACTAAAAAAGAGGGTCTACTCTGAAATGACAGAATATCTCGTCCACTCAATGAAAGGTAAATGTTACAAATATTAAACATCTGAAAAGGTATGTCCATGGGCAAGCTATGAGTATAGAACATTGGAATCCACAAGAGGAAGAGGAATTATTGAGCAGGAAATGTCTGGAAAAATCATCAGGAGAACAAGATGCCATGCTGCAGTAAGGGACAAAAACCCCAACATCATCTCTAAGCTCAAATCTGATGACAATATAAACCAGAGTGCACGAGAAGATGTACTGGACAGATGTAAGTGTACACTTAAGTCCTCACAGTTCTTGTCTACAGCATGCTGAATTCACCCTCTGCCTACGTGACACACATGGTACAAGTCATGGATCTTTCTGTAGCATGGATCTTTCTGTAGGAATAGACGAGTTACAATCCTGTGTAAATACAGTACCTGAAGCATGTCTTTCTGTCCTTCCCTCCAATTTAATAGGGTTGTTCACACTCCATTTTGAGTTACCTTGTTCAGTGAACAGATGTATGTCAATGTACTTCCATTGAAATTACTTGACAAACAGAAGGCTGCCCATTGAATCTTTTTACCACATCCTCTACATCAACCGTTGTTTTCACCTCTGAACTATTAACATGGGTTTTTTTATTTCAGATGCCAGTGTCACACCTGGCCAAAAATGGCCAGGAAGGACAAATGAGTAGTGACAGGTATACACTTAGAACTTCTGTTCTGTCAAATTCATTCCAGCAACGGTAGATTTCCAGAATCAATATCGACTGTCGGCCAGTCCTTCCAGATATCAGCATCCTCATGAATCAAATCTACTCCATATCACACTATACCTAAACAGACAACATAACAAAAGCAAAACCTTGAGAGCTTCAATTAGGCACATCCATGACTGATGTGCCTACATTCACTGTACACACAAATGTACTTGCTGAATAATTTGTACTTAACATGCTTCCCAGTTTCCAGTGGAATGCAGCAACTTGAAGCAATCCATCTACATGTTTGCAAGACTGATGATACAAGCCTCTTCGCAAGAAAATAGGTATTTCCCCATTCTCAGCTAGAGAAGTTATCAATACTCAACCAGAGCAAGGACATTTCATGCCTGTAAATACTTCTTGTTTATCTCTAGTGATGGTAACAAGATTCTGACCTTGAACCAATGTCACCAGTCACCAGCCAGTGGCAGAAGACCCATTTGTTCTGTGATTTTGCACAAAAAGCCACATTATTGTATGACCTGAATGCTTGAAAATGCCTCCTGTTCTTGGACTAAATGCAACCAAGATGCCTCACTGGAGATGGCAGTGGGATGAAAGTTCATCTTCCAGATCACTCAGCATTTCCCTCCAGCGCCCTAGGAACATCAAATTGCTACACACCTTTCTGTGTGACTCCTCCAAAACACATAGGAGTGTCCAGATCCACTCAGCATCTATGCATGAACACCACGTGGATCTCAATTTCACATTTAATTAAGATATTGCCAGGCTCCATCTGGAATTCCTAAAGCAGAGGTCCTGCTGCAGAAAGTGCAAAATTAGGTATTCAGCACAAGATTTGCGCAGACTGGGTCAAGTCTAATCCAACCTGACTGCAGGATGATCCGAAATACTTCTCTCCTCTGGGCTTGAAACCACTGCTTCAAGTATCCTTCCATGGCTGTAACCTGGTTAGAAATGCAAGACCGAAAACACCTCCTGGATTTTGGGTACCAAGCTGTCCTAGTGACTGTTAATCATACTTTCTCAGAAGCCAAGCAGTTCAGGTTTCAGGGGCAGATTTGTCTGTTTTTATTCCAAGACAACCCACTGTCCCAGGCAGGAGTGTGAGCCTCTAACTATGGACTCCAGAGTGGATTCAAGTGAGTATCCCAAGTGCTTTATTGACTCCAGTAATTACTGTTTTTTATTGATGCAGCAACACAAGAATGATGGAGTTTAATCTAGAACAAAGCTCATTGTAAACCTCAAACTTTGTAAAATTCAAGGCCAGAATATATATGCTAACATTTTTTCATTACTTTCTTACATATTTGTTCAGTGAGAACAGGTGGCTTTTTAATAGCCCTCTTTCCTCCTCACCATCTTTAAGTTTCCCATATATACTGATCATTTGAAAAAGAAAAGGAAATGAAAAGGCTAATTGAAAATAAGACCAAAATCAATTACTGAATTTTCTGGAACTTGTCCTGATTCCTAATGAGTCAGAAAGGTTAAGCACTAGATTATTAACTATTTTTACCAAGGAATGAAAGTAAGCCTAAGCTTATATTTAGTTACCCTTAGTATCCAGTCAAAAAAAAAAAAAAAAAGAGTAGCTTCTATTTAATGTTTGGTGCCAGCTCTCTAGGTTAAATACAGCATTCTTTCTTGATAGTGTAGGCAGTACCAGTAAAATCAGTTCTTGGTATTTCATCTAAAGAGAGAAGTCACTGCACTGAGCCTAATTACTGGCATTCCCGGATAGCCAGGATACGTGAGGAGGGCACCAGATATGTTGAATAAGCAATTCATTTAATGCTTGCACTGAAAATGAGTGGCTTTTTAAAGGCACGTGATAGACTACCTGGTTTTTGCAGCTTTACAGCCACTGAATTAAAAAACAGTGCTGTTTTTTATTTTAAGCACTGTTTCATTTCAGACAATTGCAAACTATGATAGTAAGCTGCAGTGCAGGCATATTCAGAGGTTTCACACAATTACTAGGGGCCACAGAGACTTGATGATTGTTTTCAATTTTCACCTGCTCAACCAGAATAGCTGAAAGATTAATTTCATGCTATAACTGAATTCCCCAAGGAATCAGAATCCTCTGGTTGCACACACTGCAGCTCAAACACAGCATCTCATTCATATACTCTAGATGGCTTTGGGGAATAAGAACAGCACTGTCACTTAAATATGTGATTTACGCCTGCAAATCAACTAGCAGCATTAACACACTTGGAGATCAATCCTATAGCAATATATCACAGCAGACCTTTCATTTGTTCATTTTCACTGTTTTAACATACAGCTGATTGTAAAGAAAGCCTTTGTACTCAGTCAGACAGCATATTTCAAAGCAAAGTACTTTCCATACTGTGTAACTGCAGTGTGGAACTTGTCACTACAGAACACTGAGGTGGCCAAGAGTGCAGCTGAGTTCAAAAGCGACTTTGTGCAGGCTAAGTTCAGAGGCGGCTGCTCAACGTGACTGTCTAGATGCAAGTGCTTTCTCAGGAAGGTCCTCTAAGTGCTGGACGTGGGAAGAATGATCAGGGAAAAATCACTTTCTGTATACTCTGATTTGATGTACTTTCCTTAAGTGTTTGCTCCTGCTAGTTGTAAGACACAGGGCTGCTCAGGGCAGACTTCTGGCTTAGTCTAACATGGTCACTCCTGCGTTTCCCTGCGCTCACCAGCACTAACTATAATTACTGGGCAACAAGGATGTTGTACAATTTTGCTCAAGGTAACCTCTCAGAACCTGGTGTCCCTCCTGTGACCGACCTTGTCTGTACATGGGAGTCTTTTATAAAACAGATACTGAGTGTGTATTGCAGCCAACAGGCCTGACCAGACCTACTCTAAGTGATTTCCTTATCTGTCCTTCCTCTGATTTCTTGCTATCACCTCCCCCACAGGGCATATGCCAGAGTTATATTCCATAGAAAGTAATGTTGTCTCTGCTTCAAAGAGAGGTATTGTTTGTATTTTTTTTAAGGATATAAATAACTGAGTTTGACAATCTTTCTAGCAAACCACTGCTCAAAACACACTCCAAAGGCTCCAGCAGAACATCTTATTTCCCATTTGTTTTGAATGGACTATATCACGCTTAAGCACATGATTGTTAAGTTAAAAAAAATAAAGAACACTTCACTTGGACATTTTACTGGTTGATGAGAGAGGATATTTTCCTGTGACTTTCCCTATAGTGTACTGAAGCAAGAAAAGTAAAAAAGGAAACAAAAAGAGTGACTGTCTAGAGGGTAGATGGCTTTCTGGTCTTGTAAACTACTTTCATATCCAATCCCTTGCACTGCAAGCAATAACTAGTTGTTGTAAGCCAGACCTTAAAATGCACCAAATTCCTAGCAGTTCCCCAGTTTATTTGTGGGGCTTGTAGGACACATCTTGAGCATCAGAAAAAAACATATTTGGGTTTTAACAGAGACCCATAGCTCCATTCTGTATTGGCTTTTTAAACCCTATTAGGCTGCGGTTCTATTGTGAATTTTATGCCATTGATTGACCCCTGCCAAAACAGCCATATTAATACATCAGAGAAAGGGAAAATATTACTCTCAGCTTACAAATATCAGAGAAATAGAAATGTATTTAGAGAAATCTTTAAGACACCTTTTGTAATATATCCCACAAAGCACATAAGATGGCAATGCTATCCCGTTCTCTAGCCCTGACAAGGTCATTACAAACAGGTATTTCAGTTTATTTCACTTCCAAGAGCTTCCTTTCACATCAGGGAAGAAATTTTGACAAATCACAGCTTTCATGTGCCAACCATAAGTACCAGCTGACTACTATTTTCCTTGAAGTGCATTGCAAGTATAATACTAAATCCTTACAAATACCAAGAGATAGAGGGTCTGCTCTGAAAGATGCTAAATGTCTTCCTTCCTTGGCAGGTCAAATAAGCCCCTACTATCTAATATAATGCTGGACCATTGCTTTCTTTAAGTGTCACAATTTTTAAAAACACAATTGCAAGGGAGTTCAGATATATAGTCATCTCTGCTCTGTTTCTTATTGGCAATTTATCTGGCTTCCAGACTAAATTCACCACAGCTGGAGACATATCATATGGCTCCACGCAGAACCAGCTTAGTGCTAGTTTATTACCCCAGGGCCCCACATGAGTGCATCTGTATTGCTCCATGCTATAGCCTGGAAATAACGCTTTTGGGTGGAAGCAGTCCAGCTAGTAAACACAGCTGCTCTGCCACACCGCAATTAGTCCCCTGAAGAACCACGGAGCTCTCTTTGCTCAGAACTCTAAGAAATAAAATGTTGAAAAAGAGTAGAGCTATCACTGCATATAAAACAATAGATCTAGGGCAGCTCCAAGCAAACTGGCTAGTGGCTAGGGGCAAAATGGAACAGTAGGATCACGGAACAAAGAAAAGCAATGTAAGTGATAGCAGTTCTGAATCCTACTCACCCATGATAGAAGCAAGAAGGCTAAAAGCACGGGTTTATTAGCCTGAGGGCTAATTTGAATGAGTGCAGGGTCAGGTGGCACCAGCTCAGGTTCAACATCCAGACAATACACTTCTGAAACCAAAAGATCCAGATAATGTGACATGTAGTCACCAGAGTGTCTGTGCAATGCATATTTTTGAGTTCAAGTCTTCACCCCAGAGTTCAGGTGCTCTGAAGACTGCTGCACCAGGCTCTACCACACAGGACAGAGACTTGCATAAAACTACACTTCAGGGCTCAGCCTTGTCCTTATTATCTCCTGCTGCCTGGGTGAAAAGGGCTTCCCACTGTGCATGTGGGTTTTACATTTCAGTGTGGCATCTACCTCTGCAAATGCTGAATGTGACTAATCCTGGGTTTTGAATTCCACTCTGAGAATCAAGGATGGACCTATAATTTGGCATTAACATTCCAAAATGCCTAAATGGTGTGTTATCACTCCCACTACCTAGAGCAAATGCATTGTGCTGTACTGACCATGCAAATACGTTTGTATTAAGTTTAGACCTAGCTATTGACAGCATCTACAGCTGATGGTGATAGGGTAGGTAGCCCAGCTTCAGCCCTGGCTGCAACCTAGTATCTTCCCAGGTGGCAGAAACTGCTTAGGTGAAAACCCCAGTTCTCCTTGTTCTGCAGAAGAGCTGATTTCTGGGGTTTGGTGATCCCAGTGCCTATTTGGTGATCACAAGAGGATGTCTTGGTAATCACTTTCCACTTTAGAGGCTGAAATCTACCTAAGGTGCTCTTTAGCTTCAAGTTTGGATCTTATCAATTCCTTACCAATGTCTGTGAGCTTCTTCAAGTCCTACTGGCAGCAGAGATTTTCCCCATTTTTTTAATTAAGTGATTATCTGTTTCGGTAGCCCTGCCTTATAGGAGCTGGTACCAGCCAGGCAGTTTTGTTTAAGCGTAGCACATACATAACACGAAGGACCAGTGGGAACTGCTCTCCTTTCCATACTAGGTTGATGGGCAGTGAGTCTAGTGACTGTTTTGCGGATGTATGGTAACTTGCCAAAGCAGCAAGTCTTTAAAGCATGCTGTAAAAGGACAGCTGTGCCTGGTTATCTTCTCAGCAAATGTAAAATTTAAACAAAGACAAAAACTAAAAACTGATCAAATTTGCAGGTGAGGAGGGTTGTCATATATGAGATAAGGACCGCTTGATGAGAATGATAAAGATCACCCCTGAGCCTCCTTTCTCCAGGATAAACAAAACCAGCTCCCTCAGCCACTCCTCATCAGATTTGTGCTCCAGACCCTTCACCAGCTCTGTTGCCCTTCTCTGGACACGCTCCAGCCCCTCAATGTCTTTGTTGTAGTGAGAAGCCCAGAACGGGACACAGGACTTGAGGTGTGGCCTCAGCAGTGCTGAGTACAGCGGGACAATCACTGCCCTGGCCCTGCTGGCCACACTACTGCTGATACAGGCCAGGTGCCATGGGCCTTCTTGGCCAGCTGGGCACACTGCTGGATCGTGTTCAGCTGCTCTCAACCAGCACCCCCAGGTCCTTGTCCACCAGGCCACTTTCCAGCCACTCTGACCCAAGCCTGTAGTACTGTACAGGGTTGTTGTGACCCACATTCAGGATCCTGCACTTCACTTTTTAAAATTTCATACAACTGGCCTTGGCCCATCGATTCAGGCTGTCCAGACCCCTCTGCAGAGCTTTCCTGCCCACCAGCAGGTCAACTCCTGCCCAACTGAGTGTTGTCTGTCAACCTACTGAGGGTTCACTTGATCCCCTCATCCAGATCCACATCATCAATAACAATATTAAACAGGACAGACCCCAGTACTGAGCCCTGGGGAACACCACCAGTGACTGGTCACCAACTGGAGGTAACTCCATTCACCACCACTCTCTGAGCTTGGCCATCCAGCCGGTTTTTTACCCAGCAAACAGTGCACCTGTCCAAGCCATGGGAAGCCAGTTTCTCCAGGAGAATGCTGTGGGAAACAGTGTCAAAGACTTTCAGTAAAGTCCAGGTTGACAACATCCACAGCCTCTCCCTCATCCACTATGCAGGTTAATTAGTCATAGAAGGAGATGTGGTTGGTCAAGCAAGACCACACACCCATGTTGTCTGGGCCTGGTTGTCCTGTGCATGCTGTGTGATGGCACTCATGATGATCTGCTCCATAAAAATAAAAAATAGTTTTACTGAGAAGTGAAGTCTGTTAAAATGAGCAAGAGGTGACCTCCTTATTACTGCCATGGGAAAAAGCAATACTTGAAAGGCCTGGCAGTTTAGGGTAGGAAAGCATAACAGGAACTAAAATGGCTTGAAACTTAAGTCAGACAAAATCCAATTAGAAATAAGGAAAAAAAATTGATAGGGGCAATGGGATAATATTTAAACTAATAATAGTGGAAATGATGGATTCACAGTCTTTTGTTGTCTTCAGATCAATACCACATGCTTCTCTGGAACACAAGTTTCAGCCAAGTAGAAGTCCTTAGGATCAATACAAGGGTAATGAATACAATTTTAATGGCCTGCAAAACACGTGAGGTCAAACCAGATGATCTAATGGTCCCTCTGGCTTTATAATCTAGGAACAATCATATCAGATCAAAGAGTACAGGGCAGAGAAATTAAATGAGTCAGGAATGTGTACAGCAGTCTTTGCCAGGACTACTGTGGTAAAAAATGAACAAGTATGGGACTTTCTTTTTACTGTCATGCCTGTCCATCTGTAGATTTTGTTCCTCCATAAGAGGATATTTCATGAATAAGTTGTACGACTGACTGTAAATGGCCTTACAGAATTCCCTGGGTAGCACATCACTAGGGTCATACTGGGATTTCTGTTATAACATTTATTATAGTAATTTCCAGATAAGAGCCTGTTTTTCAAATTTTTATTTTCCATGTTTAGTCCCAAGAGAATTTTTAAAATTATTAAGGGAAGCGCTTGTCCTGTTTTTAGACAGGAAATCAGGAAGGAAAACCATTCATCTGTAAGAAGATACTTGGCATTCTATTTCACTGCCAGTTCAATAGTTAAACTTTCAGGTGGCAGGTCCATGGAGAAAACTAGTACCACTGAACCATTCTGCACAATGAAATAATAGCAAATAATCACTAGAGAGCAGTTTTGAATATATACAGCACAGAATGAATCCCTCTTTGTGTTAAACTATTGAGAGTTTTATGGAACAACAATTCTTTTCCTGGGAATTTTAGGCAGGAATTGTTCTGTATTGGTGTTTTCTTGATATTTCACGAAAGAAACAAAGAACTCTAGACTTTAATTTGACTCAATGGAGATTGCAGCTGCATAGATGTGTTGTCTCCCATCTGAATAGCATCCTGTGCTGTTAGGTCCTGATTCATCTTAGAACAAATCTAAACAAGCTAAGCAGAGATACTTCAGCACTTTTCACTAAAGGTAACCTGCCAAAACAGAGTTTGCACACAGCATCTCTCTGATACACCAACTAAATGAAAGATATCCATAGACCCTTATATTTTAGATTGAGGGCTATCCAGGGTAAAGATATTAAATGGTGTGCAGGAAGACAGGGCTTCAACCATCATGGTGGCCTTCTAGAGTCACCATGCAATATTTCAGTAATTGTTTTAATAATTTAAAAACTGTTTTGCAGTAGACACATTGATTCTTTGTTCACTTCTTTTTAATGAAAAGTTATTTACCTGCACCTTAGCAGAGAAGACTTGTGGTATGGGACATTAAGCAAACTATATCCCACTTAGAGAAGGGTAATGAAATTGGAACCTTAGAGTTGGCCAGTAATTTCTGTATGCAAATAGCAATTTAACTTCAGTATGCAATAATTCTGAACAAAATAATGGGGGTGCAATGCACTCCTTTGTGAAGGACTCAGGTTTTTAAAGAGTAGCAGCTGGAAGTGATTTTCAGGTGCAAAGTTGATTCAAGGGTGTGTGATTTAGCGAGCTACCTGCTTCCTTATGTGACCTTTGGCAGGTTAGTTGAAATCAGACCCATAAAAGGTGTGAGGCATGGCCATGCCAGTTCCTCAGCTCCTAGAAGGGATTTCTCAAATCAGCTAGAGCACTTGCCTACACTACCCACTAGGCAAACAGTCAGCTGCCTCCTGTGAATTTGTAACCCTGAGCAGGGCTGCACCTGAGTTAGGCAATGGGAAATATCAAAGATCTGAAGCCCTTCTACCAACTTGTAGCCTCAGGTTAAACATCATCAGCGCCTTCCTTGATTTGAGTCCAGGGAAATCACCTACTATAGACAAGACAGAGCAAAGGGACAAAGCAATGATACTGATAGAGCAGTTAAGCAACTACAGCACACAGAAAATGGGAGACTCATCCAATGCCTTCCTCTAGTGGAATGGTTTCCAATGTGCATATCTTACCTGCATTAAGTGAACCACCCACCTGTGGTCTATTTGTGACCCCTCTCTGTCCCTCCGGTCAGAGCTGGGGTTCTGTATTACAGTGAATGTAAACTTCAAAAGCAATTGACCCCAGAGCACAATGGGAGAATGGCCTTCTGGGTTCAGGTCCCACTCCCAGCCTTGCCTCTGTGTTTTAGCCACAATCAATCTTATCTGATAACCAGCAGCCTTCTTTCAGCTGCTACAGCCAGGCAAGGAAATGTAGTGTCATAGTTTTGTTCTGATTGAGTCACAACTTGTTTACCATTTAAGGTTTGCACAGAAATTTGGCTTTTTTCTTATTTCACGAAAAAAAGAATTGGCTTATTAAGTACATTACAATACTGTGTATTCATCTTATGGAAAAGATTAGCTTTGTTAACAAATATGTTTATATATAAAAATATATATCAAATAGCAGAGTATATTTTGATGTTATATAGGTTCATCACATTGTGCAACAATTTAATATCAATATGGTCATGCTGAACATTCTTTTTTCCATATTACAGAAAAATCCCTGTACAGAGGAATGCAGATCACTGTCAATACTTTCCATGAAAGGGGCTTCTCCAGTCTGAATATATATCATTTTGGCAGACTAAACCAGTACCCAAGTGTCCCTTCCAACCCACGGCGGCTCCCACAGCCGCCCATCTGGTGCTATGTCTCACTTCTCCCACCTTATTCTATATATGTGACTCACACCCCTTACTGTACCCAGTGCCAAAGTGGGCACTAGTAACTCCCTTAAGCACAGGGATGATGCCTCTCTCCCTCCAAATCTGCTTTTCTGCTTCTTATCCACATGCTGAGCTCCACACCACCTTCTGCGGTTGAATTTAACCCAGAAAATTTCAGCCAGTATCCTTCAAACACAACCCAGCTCTGCTGCCAGGAGTACAGTCCATGTAAAACTCCAGCAAAAATACATGGAGGTGTCACACTTGATTCAAATTAGTTCTCTCTTGAGGACTTGGAGAGTGCTTTAATGGTAACGTAATTTTTATTCAGAGGCATCCTTAACCTGTAAGAAGTCACAAGACTTGAATGTCAATTAAAGCCCCAGCTCCATCCCAGGAGAAAAATGATGCTATTATAAGTCAGTAACATCCCAAGTAGAACGTGCCTCGTTGCCTACATTGCCCGTAGCTGATGTTGACAGGTATTTGGACTTAGGCTTCCCAAGTCTCGTGCCAACCTATGGATATTCTGATTAATGGCTTATAAATTAACAGATTTGTAAGGCCAGAAGCAGTCACTGTAATGATCAAATGAACTTCTACATGCACATACCATAGTATTTCAGCAAGTGACTCAAATATTAACATCCTAACCACCAACAAGGTCTTAACCAGAAAGCCTGTGTGCTAAAGCTGCAAACGCAGTTAGACCTATTAAACTCACACAACAGGTAATACCTTATGATAGATGTTAATTGGCAATGGATACACAAATGCCCACGGCAGAGCTAAGATAAAGGTCTGAGAATGTATATTTCTATGTCATTTTAGTTTAAGTAGATGACTAAAGGAGCCAAATGGAAAATTTCCTGTCACTGGGGCTGCAGCACACAAGCAGATTCTCAGCTGCTACACACTGTTCTCAATTTCTTTCTTTTGACCTAGAAATCATGCCTGGGCATGTCAGTTCATGACACAATATTCTGTTTAGATTTTCCATGACTGTGCATTTCTAATGATTCTCATGGGTCTGTTTTCAGAGTTCCTGTGAGTGACAGCAGCAGTAATAGTTTACTACTTAGAAATCTTTCTTTCTACGCATCTACAAATACGTACTGAGAGACATACTTTGCAATTATAGAATTAATGTTCCTCTTAAAGGTAGGAAGACCAAGACTTAAAAAGCATAAAGATCTTTTTTGTATAGGGCTTTTTTTCTAATAAAAAGAGGTTCTCTGAGAGTTTATATATCATTCTCTTCAGCAAACTGTGGTATACTGGAACTTGCTGGAAAGAAAAAAAATCAGAGTATTTTAATAGCAAAAAAAACACAATTAAGGCAAGAGGCCTAATATCTATCTGTTTTCTACATCCCTATTGAAAAGAAACTCTTCTATTCCTCAAAAATTACCAAATGAATATTTTTATGAATTATCAGAACTGTGCATAAGATTTTTTTCTTCTGTGACAACTCATTACTAGCTCATGAGCTATTTCAGAAGGAAATCCTCCCACAACAAAACTAGACAGGAATAATGCAGCAGAATGTCTGTCATTACCATAACAAAAAAACAAACAAAATCTTAAATACGCTTCAAAAAGCAAAATTTCTTGTACTGCATAGAGCAAATTTCTCCAGAACGGGTCTCAAGCTTAGGGCGATCACTTTCAAGACTGAAGTAATTCTGCATAGCAAAAAGCTATGACTCTGACAATTTTTCCCTTTCTTTTTTTGTAACATTGTGTCTCCATAGTCAGAACAGGTACAACTAAACCTCATCACTGCACAGCTCCACAGGCTGGGGGGATTCGATGTGTTAACTTTGGACAAGTTCTTTCAACTCTCTCCCAGTTCTTCCCTTATCTTGGTATGCTGCGAGGTGCCAAGGGAGGGAAAGCCACGGAGCAGACTGACTCCGGGAAAGGCAAAAAGTGTTGTGTCCAGACTGCTCCCCATGGCGTCTGCTCGCTCTACCTTCCCGGCAGCAGACTCGTTTCAGGGGATAAGGCGGAGAACCACACGCTGTCCGAGCTGCCCAGGGCGGCTGTGCCGCACGAGCCACGGCCCGGGCGCCGGTGCTGACGCGGCGCGGACACCCCGGCGGCGTTTCCTACGAGCCGGTGACCGGGCGACCGAGGCGGCACTCAGCCGTTCCTCCCCCGCAACAGATCTAAGGATGCAGAGGGGCTCCGGGAAAGAGGCAGCCCGGCTCCCCCCGGCAGAGGCATCCGACGCCCCTTTCCCGCCTGGCGCGGGCGGCGGCGGCGGGAAGGGCACGGGCGGGGGAGGGCGGGGAGCGCCAAGAAAAGGAGCGAAACGGCTCCGCGCGGGCGGGAGCCCCGTCCCGCGCGCCCGATGCCGCGCGCCGCCTGCCCGCGCGCTGATTGGCCGGCGGCGCAGCCGGGACTCCCCGGCGGACGCACCTGATTGGCCGGATTGTAAAGCGAAGTCTGAGGGCGCCTGGCGGGAGCGGCAGAGCCGCGCGCCCCCCGCGCGCCCCGGCCCCGGCCGAGGTGAGGGCGCGGAGCCTGCGGAGCCTCCCGCCCCTCCCTCCCTCCTTCCCTCCCCGGGAGCGCAGCCCCGAGCAGCCGCGCTACCCTCGTGTCCCGCCGGGGACGGGAGCGGCTCCTCTTAAGGGCCGGGCTAAAAGCACCTTCTCGCTTTGCAGATGGAGGTGAGCGTCCTGGCGCTGCGGGACCTGGCGAGCGTCCGGCCGGGGCGGCGGAGCCGCGCTGAGGTGGCCCAGAAGGTGAGCGGGAGGAAGCGGCGGGGGGTTCGATCCGGCTCCGGCGCTGCGCGTTCCGTGCGTGCGTTGTCCGGAGCCCCGCGCCGGCCCGGACCAGCACGGGGAGGAGAGGAAGAAGGAGAGCGGGAGCGGTGGGCGCCGCGGCGCCCCAGCGCCGCGGGTGCGGGGCCGCTAGCCGGGGGGCTTGGAGGGTGGTCTGGCCCTGGGTCGTGCTCCTCTCGCTCCCGTGGGCAGCGTTTGAAGTGCTGCCCATGGGACCTGCTCTGCCCTGCCTTGTTGGTCTGTACAGCCGCATCTTACCTGTGAGCACTTGGAGCACTGGGGTGTCCAGTCCTACCCCTAAGAAAAAGAGATAATCCAGTGAAAAAACCCCGAGCCATGCCACCCTTGTCAGTAAGGGAAGTGATTACACTCTGGCACTACACACAGCGAAACACTTTCTAGCTTTCCCCTAAGTAAAACTCACCCAGTGATCCCAAGTATCCCAATGGCTACCATGTGGTAAGGTGGCGAGGGCTCTTGTAGAGACTCACGTTTCTAAACGTAAGAACCACCAGACCTAACCTGACGTGGGAATAGTATAGTCCTGTTATTTAGCAGCAGTTTGAGCACACTGATGCACATGTCTACTGTGCTTGCCTTCTGGTCTGTATTCATTAAGTGGTGTTCTTAAGTCAATAGGCTAAGTATGGCCACTCAGCAAGGAACAAGTTCATTGTTTCCTTACTCCCTCACCAGCCAGGAGACAGGATATGTAGCCTCGGGCATAACCTTGCTCAGTAATGTCTCCTGAACCAGATGCAATTCATGACTTGTTGTCCATGCTCAGTCTGATTCCTCCAAAGATCACATAGTTCCTGTCAGATTCCACTCCTTTTGTCTCAGAGATTTGTTTCAATTCCTGCTTACATACTAAGTTCATTAAGCTGACCTTTCCTGTCCTCTGTCTCATACTTCTGCCAACTGCCCTTGCAGTTTCATGCAATACAGGTAGGATTTCACAGAGCATTGCAGCTACTGAGAAAAAGAAGGGGAGAGAGGGTAAAAGTTTCTCACTTAGCAGGTAATTATGATAGTAGAAAATAAAGATCTGATAGTAGGAAATATAGATTTGAAAGGGCAGAGACATGCTTCTCATGTAGGGCCACTACTTTTTTCATTGTGATATTTGCACAAACATGAAAATTTGAGGTATTGAAACAGCAGGTTGCTTCAGCTGCCCTCACTGCATTTTCATTACCACCAGCCATAATGAGAAGGAACTTGAGGGGAAGGTAGACTCTTGCCATTACTTCAGTGTTGATTCACTCCCAAACGTGAAATGGCAAGAAAATATTGAGTGCCAACAGTATATGAACATATATTCCAAGAAGTACCATTGACCCTTATATATCACAGTGTACTAAGTTACAACTGGCTGACTGTTACTTGTAAAAAAAGACATGTACTTACTACATCCTTTTGGGTAATTCATAGGTGAATGTGTGCAGAAGTGTTCTTCATCATTGCTCTGAGCACAATGCTTTTGATGCACCAAATTTGTTTTCAATTTGAATGCTTAAAAACTGCTCCTAGTAAAAGTCAGTTTCGGTTGTTACTAGAAATATTTTCTGCTTTCTAGCTAGACTGTGCTTGTTAGGATGACCTTTTGGAATCACCTATTTAAATACCTATTTCAGCTAGTAAATAGTTAAATTACTTAAAATAAAAGACAAAACTTCAGAAAGTTCTTGTGGTAAACCAGTATAAATTAATATTTTCTTTCAGGCTTTTATTCCATTTCTGAATTGCATTTCCTCCAGCATAAAATAAAATAGATCATATCTAGACTCAAAGTTGTCATGCTAGATTTTTAAAACTCATTTTGAAAAAATGAAGTGGTAATCTTAATCTGAGAAGTGAGAATCTTAATCTGAGACTTGCTCAGTATGAGACCAAAAATTCACAGTTGGACTGGAGAGTTAATAACTTCAAACACGAATTTTAGTTTAAAAGCAGTCTTCTGTGATTTCAACAGCTTCACTGCCAACTACAGCAAGCAGGCTGTCCTAGGTTTCTGATGATAATTGTTCAGTTTGCTTTCTGTCTCACTTCACTCAAGGTACATATTAAATATAGAAACCACTGAAAAATATTAACTAGAGTTCCAAAAAACAAAATGTCCTGTTTATAGGGTATTAAGGAGAATTAAATGCTATCTGGACTATGTAAGAACAGAACACTGATCTCCCTGGGCAAGAAGAAACAGTTCCACTTTCTGCATGGGTATTTCTGCAAGTCCTGCTTTGTACCAGGTTCAGGCTTCCTAGACCACAGTTTTTGACAGCCTACAAAAAAGAGCCAATATGGCATTCTGTCTCCTTCATTTCTGGAGTCTTTATGACCATTTACTCATCATACTAGAGTGAAATAGTGTCTCTTGTTGTTCAAAAAATGTGTCTCAGCTCAAGGATACCACTAATGCTTCCTTCAGTCAGTCCCTTGAAATCAGTTAATCTGTAGTGATAATTCTTGCAGTAAGAGAAAGGGGTAAAATTGGATCCAAAGGTGAAATATGAAAAGAGTTTGATTACAGCTAGGGACTGGAAGGAGTTGAACTTCATTCAGGAAATGATAAAAATCAGCTGATGAATTAGACTTTTCCTTCTAGCAGCTCTTAGCTGTAGTCAAGGAACAGTTACGGAGATTTTCTAGGTTGCTTTGAGCAGCAGATAGTGCAGATGCAAAACTTGCCTCACTTGCACATCAGGTTACACCCACTTTAGTTTGACATTTTGTGACAGTTCGATCTGCATCTCCAGCACAGCTTTTAACCTGGGACCTTTGAAACAGAACAGTGTGCTTTCTTGCTAAGTGTAATGTGACCAATGCATTATTTCAGTTTCACTGTGATTTGGTGATTTATGTTTGTGGGCAATGCTGTCTTGTAATAACAGAGTTTAAAAGCCTAATAGGCCACAAGTTGCACTGGTTGACCTCAGGTTCTATATTTCAAGGCTGTTTCTCATATACACTTCCTCCAGTACAGCAGCATGCGGAATATTTTAACACTCCCAATAAAGGCAGAAGAACTTTGCTAAATATAACTATGAGTGCCAAGGCATGAGTCAGTCAAGTTACCTTTGTAAGAATCATAAAATTGATTGATGGAATGCTTTTTTTCCTGTTGTGTCTAAACAACTTTGTTTTTAATAGGAAAACATATTTGATCGATCCAGGATGGCCCCAAAGACTCCCATTAAGAATGAACCAATTGATTTATCGAAGCAGAAAGGCTGCACACCGGAAAGAAATCCAATTACACCTGTTAAGATCATTGACATACCTCAGCCTGATCCCTGGACTCCTACTGCTAACCTAAAGATGCTTGTTAGTGCTGCTAGCCCTGACATGAGGGACAGGGAGAAGAAGAAAGAGCTCTTCAGACCCATAGAAAACAGTGAGCAGAGTGACACACCTGATTCGCTACAGGTGAGACTCAAAAGACCTTATGTTACCTTATGTTCAGTTAGGACTCAAGACCTTCCTTAAGTTGCTCCTCAGTTTTCTTCCAGCTGGTCCTTTGCTCCCTATGGAAAGCTGCAGAATTGTAAGACATTTCCAAGGACAGTTGCCTACACGGCACTGGCTGAGCCGTAGGACTTCAAAAGACTAAAAGTAACTGTCTTGCTAGTAATTGACCTGAGACCCCCTGGAAAGCCTGAATATTACTTAAAAGGACAGTGAAGGAAAGTATAGCTTAAATGTTTCATTTTCCCCAACTGAAGTACTTCTAAACCACATTAGAAAGAAAATTGCTAGATCAGTTTTAAACAGGCGTCATTTTAAAAAATAAATTCGACAATGAAAGACCATGCTTTTAAAATCTTACACCTCACCTGCAACAGTTCTACAAAGTGGTCAGCTGAAACCTTTTCTCCCACTTTCCACCCCAGCCCCCAGACTAATGGTCAAGCATTAAGGAGATTTTTACTTCGTAAGACACGCAGGGGTTGATCCCTGTCCTCACTTTAGGGAGTCTGTCCCTGGAGAGAATGACATCAGATTTTAGTAGGCATCATTATGGTTTTCTCCCTTCATGCTTTTTTTTTTTTTTTTCTCTAACCACTACTTTCCCTCTCCTGGATTATTTCTTGTAGAATATCCTTCCCTCTTGTTGAATATCCTTCCCTGGTGATTTCACCAACAGGAAAATGGTTCTGGTGTCCTACTGACAAGCATCATTTGATAGGTACAGATCACTCTAGAAGTATAGTTTTTAAAATAAGTACAGTGTAGAAAATTCTGCAATTTACATAGTCAAAACAAACAGTTCTCTAAAAATCATTTCTAACATAGCATCCAGTAAGTAAAAAATAGTTGATGTTATAGATTAGTTCATTACCACTCTAAGTCTGCTAAGATCACACAGCACTTTTGGGGTGGCTACTATCAAATATTTTCTAGTTAATAAAACTTACATTGAATAATTTTGCTCCGCTTAGAAAGGTAACTCACAAAAGAAGGGGAAGTGTTGCTGTAAGAATACTGCTATTTCCACACCATATAAAACTCAAAGAATTCTATCACAGCTCCAGCCTGCCACAAGGTCACTTAGTCACAACTAGCAAAGGACAGTTCAAGATCCCATAGGCAAGGAAATGGGGGTATCAGCAGCTGCCACCAGCTTGCCAGAGGGCAAGACTTCTCATCCTTTATTTGACACAGAAGAAAACCCCAGAGTTACCAGTGCAGAAAAATCCTCCATCATTCTCATTTTGTAATAAATAAACTTACCTCTTCATGTATTCTTGTCATTGCAGTTTTGCTGGCTTTTATTTTTTTCCCACTGCAGGGACAGAAAGACTACTTTCAGGCCATCCTACAGAATTACTTAAGCTAACAACTTGACTGAGTTTAAGGTTCAAAGACTGAGTAGCACCTTTTATAGTCTCTGAGCATCGTGCCCCCACCCCTTCCCCAGCTATTGGTTTCTTAAAGTGATACAGTCGTAAAGGGCAGAAAAATCTTTTGAAAGGGGTTTTGCAGGAACTTTCTGCTGGCTTCTGCATCTTCTGGTTTATTAGATCCAGAAGTGTTTGAGGGAATATTCTTCCTCCTTTCCAGAAGAAATACTCTTTCCAAGTAGGATCTTACCATCTGCTAGTCTTGGGTGTTTGGTCTTACTGGCTTTTTCCTTATGCATGACCATTATTTCACAATTGCGCAGATAAGAGTTTTCTGTAGGTATCTTGTGTGATTAAATAAAAAGTGATATGTAAATACAAATAATATATGTATTATATATTATATATATAATATATATGAATAATAATATATAATATAGAAATAAAAATAAAATACCCAAGTGCTCTGTGGTTGCAAGGAGTCCATATTTTTCTTCCTTATTAGAAAATCTGATCTTAAATGTTGGTAACATTCAAGCCTCACATGACTATGTCTTGCTTTTAAAGCTCTGCACTAAAGGGTTAACATTTATTTTTTAACAGTATGATATAGTAGATGACAGCACGGTTGATGAACTTGAAAAGCAGAGACCCAGCAGAAAGCAGAAAAGCTTAGGACTCTTGTGCCAAAAGTTTCTAGCTCGCTATCCAAATTATCCATTGTCAACAGAGAAAACTACTATTTCTTTGGATGAAGTGGCTTCAATTCTTGGTATGTATACCTGGAAAACCGAGGTGACTGATCACCTGGGATAACCTAACGGGTGGGCCTTCTAAAGATCATATTCTAACAGACTGCATTCAAGATCTGACTTTCCCAGGGTCTGGATGCTCTTCTAATAGTACTAATCAAGATTTGGAAATGCCTAATATTCCTCAGTGTCTTTGCTGTTTGTTAATAGTACCGTTTTGAAATCTGCTTTCTGACTGTACTTTTTACTAGAGAGATTTCACCTCCAGCTGTTTACCAACTCTGTTGCTTTCGTAAATATTCAATTTGTTGAACACTGAAGGAGTTGGGATTTACAAACCCTCTGATGGAGGACTTACAAACAACAAATTTTGTCCAAATGAAACATTTGGGGAAACGATGGCAAACTAGTAGGTGTAGGAGATCAGTTGTGTTTACTGCCTGACTTCTGTAATATGTTTGACATCATATCTTTCAAGGTCTAGTCGTTCATCAAGGTTACCTTAGCTTTAAACATCGTCTTGTGAGGGAAAGGTATGGGGAGAACTACAAGAGTAGCATGAGAAAATGTACTGAGGTGGCAAGAAGGTATTGAGTAGCCCACTTGCTGGTTCTGCTGTTAGATTTGGGTTTAGTTAAAATATAAGGAAATATCTGTGAGAAGTAATACAACTTGGGAGAGAGGGCTCTGCCAGGTCACACTACAAACAAACGTATCCAGATCCTCGGAGAGGTTGTTTTTTAGCTAGGAAGGTCTTTACTAGGTTGGACTTAAGCTAAATAAATGTTGTATCTAAGTTTAGAATTCAGACATTAACAGAAAAGATGTAGCACAAATGAAATTTGTCTGTTCTGGGAAGAAAGGGAACAGAAGAATTATGTCCTCTGTGACTCTGTTAAGAAAGGCCTTGAAATATACTTTTATTTGCCTTGGTAATGGGAAGTGGAAATAGGATAGAATACAGATTAGATAAATAGTTAAATAAATTACTTTTAAAATTAATTGTTCTTTTAGATTTTGCAATTACTCCTTTATGTGTTTGCATGAGATGCTCGTGCTCCAGCCTTGTACAGCTGAACATGAATAGTGCCTTATTCTCTGCTGGGAGTAGCATTACCTTGCTTTCCTAAATAATACAAACTTTCTTTTAAAACTTACTATTGGAAATTTTACTCCCGGAAGGGGGGAAGTTTCTGTCCTTCTCCCTTTGGACTCCCCTTCCTTGCCTGCTTGTATCAACTTGTTTCAGTGACCACAAAATTACTTGCTGATGTTGCTGCTCTCTATATAACAAGTGATGTCTGTGATACAGGTTTTGCTACAAATGTATAGTGCTTTGTTCACCCGAGACCTATGGAAGGCCACAAAAGGGGCTATACTGCTGGTGGCTGACGGACACCAGGATATATGTAGCACTCTTTCCAGAGTATATTTCACTCCAAGCTCTCCACACACTTGGAAATACTCATGAATTGTTTCACCTAATATCTGTTTGATGCTGGTATTATCCCTATTCTCCAGATGGGTAAACAGGTGCATCAAGGCCTTGCTTCCCCCAAGGAAGCCTTTCCAAACCTTTCCCCCTAACTAGCACTTGTTCTGCTCGGCTGATGTTAACTTGTAGGGGATTTCTGGTGCAGATGATGCCACCAGCATAGAGTGCCCTGTGTTATATATAACAGTTGTGCTTCAAGCAGCAGTGGACACAGGCACTCAGGACAGTGAGCATAGCCACCAACCTTGCTCACATCAGTCAGGCTGAACTCAAGTTGGACATACTTCATGGATTTCCCATAGGTGTAGACCCAGCCAGCACTGAGGGCTCGTTTCTGTTGCGTTTGAGAACAGTAGGTCTCATTCTACACTGCTTTGCACCTTTGGATGAAGGTGAAGCTTTTGATGCCCCTTCACTTGGTACTTGCTTAGCTAGTAAAAGTAATTGAGCCATTGGAAATGCAAGCAGAGGACTGCACTCCCACTGGTTCCTGTGAGGGGCTTTTATCTCTACCCTGTCGCCTTCCTGCCCTCTGTTACACACAGGCTTGTGTACAGGTGTGTGTCTGAGCTCTGAAGCTCTGTCAGGGAGGGCCAGAGTGCTCTGAAAACCTTGGGACAGTCTGGGTAGGTCTGAATGGGCAGACCACAATCAGTTCTAAACACAGTGTAGGTGCTTTAAGCTGAAGCCATAGCTGGGCTGGAAGTTAGGCAAACAGACAAAGAGCAGCATACCATGAAGCTGGCCACACAGAAGTTAGATCTTAAGTGTGCAAATATGGATGTATCTAATGGAATGTGTCCATGTGAACAGTGAAAAATGTGTATTAGAGAACAGCCTATTCTCTGTTTGCTTCTGCTGAAAAGCACATTAAAACTAGATGAGCGTCTACGTCTGCCTTTTTTATCTGCTTTCTCCCCCATCTTCCTTAAAACAGGAGTTGAGCGGAGACGAATATACGATATCGTGAACGTCCTGGAGTCATTGCACTTGGTTAGCCGTGTGGCCAAGAACCAGTACTGCTGGCACGGCCGGCACAACCTCAGTCAAACTCTGAAAATGCTTCAGGAAGCAGGAGAGCTGCAGTATGGAGAGCTAATGACCTTCCAGCACAAGGAACAGGACTTAGAGTACAAATTTGGAGAACGGAAAAAGGAAACTATTCCAGATTCTCAGGACAGATCATTACTGGACTTTTCAGAACCAGATTGCATCTCTGGTAAGATAACTACTAAATGTGTGATGATACACAGACTCTTTCTCCAGTTTGCTATGTGACTTTTTCCCTTGCTTTGCTTTTAAATTAAATAATTAAAAATTATCCTTTGCAAAAAGGTGCTGAATTCACCATAGAGGGTACAGAATTCTTCCTGTTCAGAATTCTGCCCCTAATATAGGTCTCAAGACAGAATTTTCCCTCTGTCCTACAGACGGGCAGGATCCTCTGATAAGACACTCCAGTTCTTTTCCCACCTGTATCTGACAGTAAATGCTTTATCCTGACAGAAGGCACCATCTTCATTTGTCCACTGTTTGCATGCTGCCCATATAACACATAATGGTTTTCAGTTACAAAGTCCATTAAAGTCACAAAATTATAGGGGCACAAAATTGTGTAACATAACATAGAATCAGCTTTGGAATCTCACTTTCTAAAAGCTATATCTGCAAGTTTTAATTTTTATTGCCTTTTGGAGACTTCTATCTGCATTACTCAATTGTTTGTTGCCTTTCAAAAGATTTCTGCTTCCTGACAAGTAAATACTTTACTCCTTTTGTGTGTGAGAAACCTATTTACTAGTTTTCTGGCTGTGATGGATGACATATGCTAAGAGGCTTGGGTATTATTTGTAACACAGCATCTGCAAACAGCAGAAAGGACAAGTCATTGCGGATTATGAGCCAAAAGTTTGTCATGCTGTTCCTTGTCTCCAAGACCAAGATAGTTACTCTGGACATCGCAGCAAAGATACTGATAGAAGAAACCCAGGACACAGTGGATCACAGCAAATTTAAAAGTAAGATGGCTAATGAGAGGCAAATCAATCAGTCAGTGAGTAAAGAAAACAGGGCATGTTTGGACTGACACCAGACAGACACCAGTAGGTAACAGAAAAGCAGGTCATGAATCTTTTCCTGAAATATGGTCTGGGGTTGTTTTAATTGCAAATGCCAATTTGCCAATTTGTGAAAACAGAGCTTGGTGTGGGGAAGAGTCACTTTGACAATTATCTTCCAAGTTTAACTTCAGAATAAAGAAAAAAAAAATTTTTTTTGTTGACTTTTTTTTCATCCTTAAACCTGTTTCTTGTACTGCTTTGAATGATGTTTCAGAACTTACTGAACTGAAACATGTTGTTCAATTTAATGGAATTAATTTTCTCTGCAAAAATATGTTACTTCTCCTTTTTACCTCAGAAATCTTTTACAGCTGCATGGCAGAGTTTGCTTTCTGTTAGTGAGGCTTAGTACTTCAATGCCTTGGACAACATGGGAAAAACAACTCTTCCAAGATAAAGACTTTTATTTTAAGTCTTTAATATACTTATAAAACAAAGTACTTGCACTTCAGTCTCAAAATTCTACCGCAAATATCAGGAGAAATCAGTGAGGAGTTTAGCTGGACAACACGTAGATATCACAGTCAGATCAAAGATGTTATTTACTAGAGCCACAGAGATTTTTCTGAGTGTGTTGCATTTTTTAAAACGATAAATATGTGTCCTCTTGTGATCAGCTGTGCATTGTGCTTCTTGCCCCCAGCTTGTCTTTACCCATGTGGAGGTAGTTGCCTTTTCTGGTCAAGTTGATGATATAATCATTCCCTCACCTAATAAGGTAGATAAATTTAAACCTGAGCAGCTAAGATATGAAGTAGCAGTGACTATTAGATGGGAGCTGACGTAGCAGGCTTCACAGGAGGTGGCCTAAGTCCATCCCAATTTGATTTTTTCCCACCTCATCTGTGAAAGCTGTGGTGATATTCTGGAATGAAATTAGCACATCAGTGTGTCCTGTATGCATTGTAAACCTGACTCTCCTAACAATTTCTGCCTTTTCTTGTTAGCAAAGGTGCGAAGACTGTACGATATTGCCAATGTTCTCACCAGCCTGGGCTTGATCAAGAAAGTTCATGTCACAGAGGAACGAGGACGCAAACCAGCTTTCAAGTGGATTGGACCTGTGAAATTCCCTGGAAAGAATGGTGACTTGGGTAGCTTATATTTTTTTTGTTTTGATTTGATGTCCCAAGTGGTAAAAGGTTGCTTCTTCTGTGTAAAGAATGGCTCCGCATTCATGGTGTACCCTGTGATTATTAACTGCTGCCAGCTCAACATTTGCCCTTGTTAGACTTTGTGCCCAAGATCTGGAGCTGTGGAGGGATGTTGAAGTATGCTGTGTCTTGCAGGTATTTTTACACTGACTTAGATAACTGTATGCATAAATGTATGAATTGTAGAGCAATGGCAGACAATACTGACGTCTTCAAATCCGGGTTCACAGCTTTTCTGGAAAATCTCAGTAATTCTGTAATAATTATAAAGTGAATTATTTCTTTGTAAGGGGACTTTCCAAGGTAGAGCAGGGCTGTTTCTTGCACATGGCCTCTTGTACAAAAGGTTTGTCTGCAAAGAATGAGGTAGTGGGACCGAACATGTCTGTAAGCTGATGATTCTTGACTAGAAGCCAGAGCAAAGAGAAGCCCTTCGGTTTCAATCTTTGGATCAGGACAGTGCCAGGAACAAGTAAAAAGTGAAGGATCATGTTAACACTGTCTTAGTACCCTTTCTCCTCCTGGCTGCACGCATTAGAATGTAGCTGCTGCTGCTGCTGCTATGGAATGAATAGGAGGGAAGTCCTTATCTTGTCTACGGGTGCTTACTGAGTTCTAGATTTGTTTCAGTGTTGTGGTGTTTGAGATAGTTTAAAGGTTACCTTTTCCCTTAAGGCCAAGTTTGGTAACATGGCAGAAGCCTAAATGATGAGCCGCACTGCCTGAAGGACTGTTGTACAAAATTATGTCCCTACAGATGAGCTGAGAGGGCACAGTGCAACATCTGATCCTCTGCCAGGGACACAGGGAGGAGCCCGTGCCCAGTACCAGACCTGTGCTACTGGGAAGCAAAGGTTTACACGTCACACTTCATTTAACAGTGCACAGCCTTGTGAAGAAACCAGAAGGAAGGTCAGTTCTGAGCCTAACAGCCCACGTCAAGAGAGACAAGGTAACTACTAATGAAGCATGTTCCCTTGTATTCCACTGCATCTGCCCAAATGAGGGCATGCACCAATTTGATTGGATGAATCAGCATAATTAAATATGTGAATTACTCTTGGGAGGTACCTTACTTCTACTGTTCATGTGATGATAGACTTCTGGTTTAGACCCTCCAGTCAAATGCCTAAAGTTAGATGAGGTGAGTCTGGGCTATACTGCCTTGAATCTGCAGTTTGTTTTCTGGTAAATGTTTCTGTTCTCTACTAACTGCAACTATACTACAGTTTCTCCTGTGAAAATTTGATAAAGATTCTTTAGCCACAAAACGCTTGCTTTATTTTATGGTTCCTAGTACAGTGAAATTTACTGTAACAATCTTAACAGATAGTTGTTAAAAAAGATAAAGCAATTACAGGACTTTTCACAGTTCCCTCTTAGAGAAAATGAGGATGTTGAACATCTCTCCAGTGGGACTGAATTCTGAGTGTCTTGCAGGTTCTGACTCTTAAGTGATTAGTGGATGTTATAAAAATGTGTCAGGACTGAAAAATTATAGCAATTATTTTATATGGCCAGTATCAAAATATGCTTGGTAAACCTATCTTTGATTAATTGAATACCTCTTTGTTCTTTCAGCCTGTACTGTGAATTCGGATGAATATTGTTCCAAAATGATAAATCTAGCAGCTGTCTGCAGGCAGAAAATAGAAGAAGATACTGGGTAGGTTGGTCTTAACTCTTGTTCAGTTTCAGCTTTGTGCTTGTCATGCTTAGTTTAAGGATATGTCCCACTGATGAGACTGAGATTAAAAAATTGCCTGAAAGTCTCATTATTACTATTTTAATACTGATAGGTGTCAGCATGGCTTTTTTTTCCCCTGGTCATTTTATGCCCACCTGTACTTGTACCACTGTTGGTGTTTCGCTTGAGTACTTTCTATCATGTGTGTTTACATAGGTGATCCCTGCATCCTTTGACCTGTTGTCTAGGTAGGCTGAGAAAATCGTGATTCCATGGAAGAGCCGCTCTGTCTCTCATCTGTCTTCTCTACACCGAGCTCAGTTTGAATTCATTTGTCAATGACTGGCTAGTCAAATGCAGCCAGAAGCATTATTGTTCTGCCAAAAACCTGAGAATTCAGCTTCTGTATAATTAGAAATAATAAAACCCTCCTTGTAAACTGTGTAATAAAAATATAGTGGGGGGAGGGGGATTTTTCCACATTTATGTCCAAAAATGTACCTCTTTGCTTCTAAGGATGAAATAGGGGTTTAATTTTGGACTAAATGTTTCTCTTCTTTTCATTGCTGTTTTGTTTTTTGGTTTTTTTTGTAGGAATAAAGCTTGTGGCACAGAAACGATACTAAATTCAGCAAAGAACTCAAGCGTAACCTTACCTTTCTCCCTTCTTCCAGTTCCTGGGGACTCTGATTTTTGTGTTAACCCTTTGCCTCAGGCAGTTTTCCCTGTGGTTCAGGCAGACGTGCCAAGCCTCTCACTACCAATTGGCATCAGCAGCCAGGCTTCACACCCTTCCATGCCAGCAGCCTCCAAAACAGAAAATGGAAAACCTACCCTGGTCCCCAACCAACCCTTCCTGTGCTTCCCATCTTCATCCCTTTTTATGTTGTGCGGTGGTCTTCAGGAAAGTAACTTAAGCGAGACCCTGCTGACCGCAGGAGACAAGGGAAGCAGGAGTGCAGAAGCTCAGGCTGCCGTACCCCCAGCTGTCTGCCAAAAACGCAGCTCCCACAACTGCGCATCGCCCTCTGCACCCGTAGATGATGAAGAGCCAGCTGCCAAAAAGCAGACATTGGAGCAGAGTGATCTGCCCCTCTCACTTGTAGTACCCAAGGTAAAGTGAATTTCATTATCACGTAGGCTTTCTCATCGTGACGAAAGACTTTTGCCTGAGTCAATGTTTTCAGAAGTGAAAATTCACTACACTGCTCTTGAGAGATACAAATGCTGCTTTCCATATGTTAATAAAATTGTTAAGTGGGCTGTGTCAGGAAGTGTAGGCATTAACTAGGAGATGTTTTCACACTACCGGGGAAAATGGACTGAGATTGCTTTGCATAATGATGTGATGTGATGTGATGCTCAGCTGTTCTTTGGAATTAGTGTCCTGATCATTGTATTCAACTAAACAATGGATCAGAGGGGAAGAAATCAATGTAACTATTACTCCTCATCTTCGGGTTAGCTTGGGCTTTCCCAGACAGCAGCAGCATTGCTTAGCCATAGCACAGCCTTAGCCATAGCCCAGTGTTGCCCACAGCAGGCTAGTGAGAGAAGAATGGTGATGAAGGTGATGTGTAACTATCTCAGGGTTCTCTTACATATTGAAAGTAGAGGTCAGGCTCAAGGCTGTATCATATAAGCTATTTGAATATTAATATAAACCATTTGAAGCAAGCATTTTTCCTTGTCAATAAACAAATCATCCCAGAGGTCAGGTGTTTCTTACCTAGCGTCTCCATGTACGGAAAGTGACCTGCAGCAAAGGGCACAGGGCCCAGGCATCACTAATATAGCTCTTCAAACCCTTACACAAAATTTTTAACTTGGTGAATTGCTAATCAGGTTTGTGCTGCTCCTTTGCCCAGGCACATGAGAGGCATTGCACTGTTTTATTTCAGTTTATACTCTTCATTTCCACTTTTGTTTTTATTTAGGAGCTTTCTCAGTCACTCAAGGCGGAATCTTCCCCAGGAAGTGGCTGTTCATCTGCTGTACATCTAGAAACTTATCATCTTGACCTCACAAATCCTGCTGCTCCAGAGGCTGGAAACAAGGAGTCTAATAAACCTTTAGATTGTCAGGAGCAAGAGAAACAATCTCAGAACAAAGACCCTGATGAACCCTCTCCAGGAAATGAGCACATCTCTAAAGGAAATGCCAATCAGCCTTTCCAACCACAGTACCTTTATGTTCCGCCTACTGCTGGTAAGGACAGCCATGAGATCTAGAGGCACCTAAACCTCTATGTCTGTTCACTGAGCAGACACAGAGTCCCACATATAGGTGAATAAGCCTGTATTTGACACAAAACACCCTGACAGCAGTTCTCTGTAATAGTTTAATAACTCTGAGAGCTCTTGACTCCATGTGAACTGTTGCTTCTCTGAAAAGATGGGCATTTTTCTGAGGTTCCAAAACATTAATAGAGATGAATAATGTGAGGTTTGCAAGCTTGAATTATGTGCAGCAAAAAAAGGCACTTATCCAGCACTCAAAACTCAAAGGAGCTGGAAGTCTAGTTTTGGCAGTAAGGTGGCCAAAATAGAGCAGCAGCATCCCCCCAAGTGGATGAATTTAATCACCTTCAAACTTTGTGTACTGTCTTGTAACATTCATTATCAAGCTAACCTGCCAAAACACAAAGCACTGGGAATGCAGCCAGTCCTGCTTGTAGGACACCGTTAGGATAGAGAGGAAACAGCTGAAAATATTGCAAGAGGATTTCATGTCCACCATGTTTTGTGCCTGTGTTTGTGTGCAGTGGACGATTGTTTTGTGGAAAGAGGACACGTGTGGCAGATTTCCATGACTCCTGCCTTAGTATTTGATTCACTTGTGACATGGAGTGGGGTCTCTGGGATTTCACTTAGGATGGAGATGCTCAGTTTGAAAATGCTGGTCCTGGTGTTTTGGAAGGTCAGACAAACTGGGAGCCAGAGCAACTTCTGTTTCAACACAGTATTTCACCTGTTCTCAGCAAAATTAATGCATTTGTGATACACCTTTGTGGGTGTCTCCCATTTGTTGGGTTTGTTTGTTTGGGGTTTTTTTCCCTCACTAAAAGCAATGTATATGTTTTAATGTAGCAGAGGATGATTCCAGTTAGTGAAAAAAAAGAGTATATTTAGCTTGTGATTGTAATTATGTTGCTTGTAATTGAAATTAGAAGCAGAAAACAGGAAGGTGTCTGGTTGGTACTTAATATGACCAAAGTAAATGGATGCAGGTACAGTGAACAGACAAGTAGGGGGTAGATGGAGGAAGGTAAGGAAAGGGAGCTGGACAGAAAAGTCAGGGTTTTGTGAGAGTTTTCTTCCTTATTTTTTGTTATTTTTGTCATAGTTTACTTCCTAGGCAGACTTTTCTTTATTACCACACCTTTTTTCTACTCTACATGAAGTTACGGTTGTTTAAGTCCATTTTTTCAAGTGTATTAATGCTTTGTTTTTTTCTCTCTTTGGTTTAGGATTAAGCAGTTTTAATTTCCTGTTCTCTGCAAACCAAGCCCCTGGTGCTGTCAGCCTGGCTGCGAACCAGTTGCCTTCTCTAAGCGTGCCCTGTGTCATGGTGCCATCAGCAGCCTTGGCTTCCTTCCCTCTTGTCTGTTCTCCCTCATTCACCAGTCCTCTTTCCCCTGTTCCTGATGGCTCCTTCTCAGCTGCTGCCTCCACGAATTTCAGTATGTCCAGCCTGGCATCAACAGCCCCTGTTTTCATAAGCACCACGGCAGTTGTCACCCCCAAGGTCTCACCTGCCCCGTCGATGGATGCACAGCAACCGGCTCACCCCGCTCTGCACCTGAGTCCTGTGCTTACCAGATCTTGCAGTGCTGTTCAGCTGGACTCCCCTGTGTGTATGGGACACCCAGTGACCCTCCTGAAGCTGCAGCAGGTAAGGGGGAAAGGTGGAAAGGAGTGACGATGGAAGAGCTGTGCCAGGTGCCTGAAGGTGCCTTGTGCCGCAGCCTGGCGCCGCCGTGTCAGTGGTGCGTTGGCACACGGAGAGCTGGTGCCTCCCACTTAGCCTGTGTGTGTCCATCTGCAGCAGTGGCACAGGGCTTGGGACAGCGTGGAAGACATAGCCCAGCATAGCACATTTAGCCCTGAACAGAGAAGTGGTTCGTTTTATAACTCTTACAGGAATTTCAAAATCCCCCAGAAATGTTAAGTCAGTATTTTTTCCCGGTATCATTGTGCGCTACGCAACGGCTACAGAAGCACATTAGGGGGACAGGAGGATTGTGTGTCACAATTCAGGAGTCAGCTGCCTGCAACACTTTTTCAGGTAGTAGTATCCTGGGTTACCCCCTCAGCCCTGTTCTGATCTCTCTTCACTACATAACAGAAATGTAATAGCAACATCAAAGCTGAGGGAAAACAATTATTCTTATGGGGTTTGTTGGTCTTTTTTTTAATAAAGATATTTTTTTCAATCTACCATAGAAACAGACTTTTGGGTAAAATAGTGAGAAATTCAAAAGTGAAGGAGAACTCGTTTATCTGAAATACAATGAGTGACATAAAACAGTCATGTCACACTGTGTTACCTGGGTCTTTACAACTATTAGCAGTGACATTTTGGCACTAATTCAGCTTACATTCATAAATCTGTGATTTGTCTTTCTATCATCTAATGCAGTGACAAATAGATTGAACATTTGGAAGCATTATGAATATTATTTTATATTATTTATCTTGTTTGAGCTTAAGAAAAGGCTGTAAAAGAGACTGGTTGGCATCCAATCTGATTACAGATACTAACACTGGAGGTTACAGTAGAGTGGCACTTAAAAGAGAAGTGGTCAGGGTTTAGAGGACTAATTTTTGATTTCTCTTGATGTTAACACGTAACAAAAGTGAGTAAAACATCAAGGAAGAGAAAGAGCCATTTAAGCTAAAGGAGAAGATTGGCATATGAACAAATGAATATGAACTAATCATGAAAACATTTAAGTTGGAAATGAGATAAAGGCTTTCATCTTCCAGCAGTGATTTACTGGCATAGAGTTCCAGAGTGAAAAGCAGGGGCAAAGCACATAGATTTTCATGTGGAGCTTCTGAAAGGATGTGTGACATGGTTCCCTCTAGTAGCAGGGTACAGGGATTAATGTTTCCCTGCTGTCCTCTGTTTGCATGCTTGCATGTAGGCTTTGAGAAAACTGTCAAATCACTTTGGTTTTGTTCCACAAATAGCCTTCGTCAGCTCCCCTCACTCCCAAGAGTATTCGTCCTGCACATCATGAGGCATTTTTCAAAACTCCTGGAAGTCTTGGAGACCCTGTGGCATGGAAGAAAAATGAAGGCAACCATACCAGAAATGCCAGCTCTGTGCAGAGGAGACTGGAGATCTCTAGCACCAGCCCTGACTAATTCCACTCCTTGCCAGGGGTGGGCAGGTTGTCCTCGGACCCTGTATGGATTACAAGAGAACAAACTCTTACCTGGCAGGAGGAGCACATTAAAACGTCAGTCCTTCCGGCATGCTTCCCCGCCGTCCATTCACCCACTGCTTCTGTTAGCCATCTTCTTCAAAATCATTCTTGGTACTGAAATCCTGTTACCAGATTGTTCCTTCAGTACTGATTTGAATTCTGATTCTGTGCTGCACATAGCCTTGTGGGCATCAAATTATAATTGTGGTTTTAGTTTGGAAAACTCTCTTTATTTCTCTGAGGTGGTACAAACAGATTCTTTTGGAGTCCCCAGGGGTTCTGTATTCATGGTTTTAAGTGAGATGTCCAGCACTTATCTTGGATAAGCATTTTATTTGCATGTACTCTACTTACCCTGAGTAAATCTGTGGTGAAAATTATAAACTTTTGCAGTTGTGAGAGCAACTGCTTCCTTGGTTCCAAACTGTCAAATCTGCAGTACAGCCTCTTGCTATTTATTTTGTATGTTGGAGTGGGATTAGTGCAAAAAAGGATTTTTGCAGCTTCAGAATAACAGATTTTCTCAGGGTAGGATTACTTGAATGTCAGTTGGTTGTTGTACAATCTGCCCAGCACTTGTGGTTAGAAAAACCTGATAATAACACAGTATGATTGAATGTATACATGTGAAAAATATTAAGACCAAAATAACTGTGAATGTTAACATTTTTATAGTTGTGTTAATGAACTGTATTAGTCCTTGTGTTGGTTGTGGGTTTTTTTTTACTTTTGCTCTGAGCAAAATATGCAAGTTAGATGTAAAGAATATAAAACCTGAATCCTTAAGTAAGTTTGACAAAGTAATTTGAGAGTGACAAGCCACTGAAAGGACTGTGCCAAGATTTCATCTCCTGTTTAAATATCCAGTCTAGACTTTATGACCAAGGAATACTGATAAGTCATTAACCTCATGATTAGATTCAGTCTAACCTGAGTCTACTAAGTGCCTACTTAGCTGTTTACTTAAGTGTACTTAAGGGGTATGTACTTAAGTGCCTAACTCTTCACTTAGAGGACTTTTGTAACTAGTTAATAGTGTTTTTGAGCATTTTGGGAAGACAAAGCAGATCTTACCTATCTAGACCATAAAAAGAAAGTGAAAAGAGCAGGATCCTTGAATTTTAAAGTAATATAAAAAATTAATAAAAAGGTATCTGTATACCCTTGGAGAAGATAATGAGGAAGAAAAGTCTTAACAGTTAACATTCAGAGTCCTCAAATAATGGATGGTGCTATTAATATAGGACATAATTTTAAGAGCTAATGCTCTTATGTTCGGGTATGTTTTCACTCATGTAGCAAACTGCAATTAAATTTGTGCAGTTTCCTATTCAAAAGACGGAAGTGTTGCTATTGACATCAGGTTAGTCTGGATTTTTAGCAAACGTAAGGCCAGCATGATCAGCTCTCTCTTTGGTACTGGTACTGATTTTCCAAGGGTAGATACACTGTTGGATGTGCTATTTTGCTGATCAAGGGAGGCTAGGACTTTGAGAGTTGGGGATTTGATGAGGCAGGTTTATTTTTATAAAGAAATGTATTATGAAAATGGAATTTAAGAAAGAATTTTAGTGAAGATGAGAGTTTGAGTAATGTGGCCTTCTCTTAGAATAGACCAATAACAGCTTTTTGAGGAGGGCTTGGTTAGCCCTCATTGGAAGAAAATCTATAGAAGAATTATCATAAGAAATTTCAGGGGTGGCAAAGAGACATCTTCGGACTGCTGATTTTTTTATATTTTAATGACACTACAGTTTTGAAAGTTTACAGTTTTTCCTTCTAAATTATTTCTTCTTACACACCCACTTAGATTAATTTTGCTTTGAAAAGCAGTGTGTAATTAGCACAGTGCTGCCCCTGCACTTCTGGTAGTGTGTGTGTGTGGCTGCTGGGGCAGGAAACAGGCTGCTAGGGTTCCAGGGAACACCGATTCTCCAAACCTTGTCTTTTCTCTCTCCCTCTACTACCATGCAGCCTTTTAGTGAAATGGCAGCTGGGAGCAGAGAGGAGGATTAGAGCTAATATTGGCTCTTTGCTCCAGTTGAAGCATCATCACCAAAATTGCCTTTCTTTGTCAGTAATGTTATTGTGTGCCATAGTAACTTAACCATACTTGAAAATGCAGAGACTGAAAACAGATTTACAGTTTCCAATTTCTGCTTCTAGTTTTGAGTTTCCATAAATACAGCAGGTCTGGAAATGAGGACTGACTCACTCTTCAGTGGGTCATGTTTGGAACAGACGATTTTGGGCCTGGGAGAAGAAGGATGTTGATATGCTGTCTTGTTTTTGTCAATGCAAAATTCTCACTAAAACAGAGTGGGACCGCTGAAGCAGTCAGTCAGCGAAGGGATCAAGGCTACTTTCCGTACCTGAGCTGCTGAACTAGACTGGTGGGGGGGAGCAGTTGGATGTCAAGAGGGAAGGAGTTTACCCTTCCTATCTTTACCTTCACTGAAAGCTAAGAAGTTAAATAAACTAGGAACAGCTCATCAGCAGAGTAGCTTTGGAAAAGCAGAATTTGCATTTGCACTGAGGCAAAGTGCATACCCAGGATGTTCTGCAGGGTTTGTGAAACCTTTCTGTCCCAAGACAGTTGTTGAGGAGGCTGAGCATATAACTTATACTTGAATCTATCTGCTACGTTTACATTTCTGATTGTCTTCTGTAAATTGGTGCTATTTCTGTATTTAAAAAGCTGTATTTTTAATGTAAAGCTGCTTCCAGTTTGTTTCTTTGCACTGCTAGTTTAATATAGATATTAATTTTATTGGTGTTTATAACTGTTCTTCAGTGATTAGATGTCTTGCTTTTCCTGCTCTCTGGCTATCTGTTTACCCATATAGCTTTACTCCAATCACACTGTTGGGTTGAATATTTTTTTATACTATCTTTTAGCAAAATATTAAACTTTTACAGAATAAAAAATGGAATTAACACTGAGGCTCTGTTTTCAATATGGAGGACTTTCAAGGACACCCTTGAAAATAAATATTCATCCAGGATGTGTCCAGGTGAGCAGTCCCTGTTGGATGTGAGCACTGCATGACCGACAGAGGACAACAGCTCTCTGCAGTGGCTGCAGGGTCTGGCTGTTTTATGCAGCGTGGGCACGATTCCCGCCTGGCTGTTACAGGCACAAGGACCAGGGCAATGTAAACTGGCTCTTAAAGTCCCGGAGCGGGCCAGGGCAACACGGGGTGAGCCCCGGCCGCACGCCACGGGAGCCCATCCCGGCGGGGCCCGCCCGGACGCCCCCTGGCCGGCCCGTGGCCCTGCAGCCGTGCCCGGGTCCCGCTCTCCACAGGATGGCAGCAATGCCTGCCCGACCGCCGGCCACAGGCTCCGGGAAGCTGCTGTTTGCTTTGTCCTGAGAACCACCAGCTGCCTGTGAAGAACAAGTGGAGAACACAGCCACAGAGCCACTAGCCTTTCTCCTCCCTTCCCTGACCACACACGTGCAGATAAGACACAGCTCCACCCAAACCCACGTTTGCTCCCGTTAAAATCAACAGCAGGCTCACTGTTGATTTCAGCAAGCCCAGTATTGCCACCTTACCTGTCCCTGTAACTAAAGAGATCTGAGTTAATGTCCCATGTCACCAGCAATGGTTGAAATATGCCTGTGAGTTGCAACTGGTTGAGATCCTTAAAACTCTAGACAGAAAACTCAGCAGCTCCCTCAGTATTGGTTTTGAGCTTTTTTTGACCTGTTACTCCAGCAATAATATCTTTCTCTTTCAATGGATAGAGGAAAATTAGAAGTTTAATAAGATTAAATATGGTATGAGAAGCACTAACAAGCCCTAACTGCTTCAGCTCTACTGACAGGATCATGGCCATTATTTCTTTATGGAGGAGCGGGGTGGTATCTTCCAGCAGTTTCTGTCCTCACTGGTGCACTTAAAACTCCCTCTTTTGAAGTAAAAAGTAGTTAGGGGGGAACATCAAGCTGCATCTGATTCAGTTCTCTCTATAAAAAGGGAAATTAACAAGCAGTGCCATTGTGGATGAATGTCTTAATGCTTCCCAGCATGGGCGGGGCAGCCCAGAGCCCACTGAGAGACAAGAGGAACCCCCCGGTGCTGGGAGGTGCTGAATGCTGCCAGCAAACCCAGGCAGCGGCAAGCAAAAGGGAAGCCTCCAACGGGCAGCCGAGCAAAGCCTGCTCCCACCATGTCCAGGAAAGCAGGCCTTCAGCAGCTGACTTGGTCCACAAGGAGGGTTTCCTGAGAGGTGCCTCAGTCACAGTAATGCTTTCTCCTTCCAGCCCAGACAGTTCCCAAGCAAGGCTCCATGGCCTGCTTAATAATTTAAAGTTTAATAGCCTGGAATGTAAAGGAGTGAAAAGAAAGGCTTCATAAACAACTGAGGCAAATTTTAGCCATGCTGACTGTAATCAACAGAAGATCCCTGTGTGCAGTAAGCATTAGCATCCATATTCTTTCCAGATTCATTCATTGCACCTGAAATGCTATGAGAATTTAGGATGTCTTTTCAAGTGCTTTCTCCAAGGCCTCCTAGAGTGATGAAATGACTTCTGCTGATGTCAGTCAGCACCAGCTCAAGATCTGAGAGCATGAAGCCTTCCCCCATTCCGCTTGCAGGCCACGGTAACTTTGTCTGTGGGTGGTAAAAGGCTGCATTTCTTGCTTTCAAAATGCTGTGACTTCCGAGTCTGATATCACGGGACCTTCTAGGAGACAAAACCTTCTGCCTCAGCTGGAGCGCCTCCATTTTACTGCATTGTCCAAATAAAGAAGTTCTCATTTTGGCTCTGAGTGTGAGATGCCAGACTTTACGCCTTTCCCCCACCTCTGGCTGGGTATTTCTCACTTTGGACGTGACAACAGTGTAATTTCATAGATGGTATACCAAATCTGGGTGGGAGGGGAGCATGAAACTTGGTTTTTTCCAACAGTTGTTTTCTTGTTTCAAAACTGACAGCTGTGAAACAGCAGTTTACACTCTTTCCCCCAAAGTATGGTGTGATAGCAAAGGCCCTGCAGTGAAACCAAACAAACCAGCAGTACATGTGAAATACTGCGTCTTGGCAAGTGCCTATAACAGCAGTTGAAATAGGCCAATTTGAACCAGGTTTAATCTTTTGGGAAGAAAAGGGAAACAATTTAAAGCCTAGAAAATAAGATGTAGATAGAAAGATTTCACAATAAATTGCCCAGAAGGAAACACCTCCCTTACTTGGGCAGCCAATTCATTACTGCTAAGACTTTGCCTCTTCACAGTGTCTGCATCTCACTGATAACCAAACAACATGTGATCTAATCACTCTAAACCCCTTCAAAAGCTTGATTGACTGGTAACAATTAGTTCTGTGCCTGAAATGCACCAGGAATTTAATGAACTTAAGGTAGAAGATATTAGGGAGGAGTTGACTGGAGCTCTCCTCTAAGGCTTGCCTCGAGGAATGACAAAATCACCGTCACCTCACCTACATCAGGGTTCTCATTATTGCACTGAAACGAGGATGTCTGGAAGATGTTGGTTTAAAATGTCTCTACAGACACTCTAGGCCTAAGCAGCAAACACTCAAACCCTTGTGTTCTTCTCTGCCTTTATACTAACACAATGCCAGTGGCTCCAGTGGACTCACTCTTGATTTACATTGGCTTGCAGAGGAAGAGGATCAGTCTCCTGGTTCTGAAAAACCGGTTCTTAATTCTACCCATCATCTACTGCACAGCACTGAGCAAAGCAGTCTTTTACTTCTGTAAATCCAGAGCAATGTCAAACAACCAGGAATATTACCTGGCCTTGCAAGAGCTGAGGATCTGGCTTGAGGATGTGGAGGGAGATGGGAAGAGAGCAGAGGCCAGCCCTGTTGAGCAGGTGTTAAGAAACAGTCAGACAAGTACATTCACTGACTTGAAAATAATTTTGAAAACAATTTAGGGGTTTTCTGCTCAGCCTTGCTTGGGACTTCCCATTATTTGGACATGTCAGGGCCTACTAGCTTGGTATAGCATCAAAACCTGCCCTCGTGCTCCCGCAGTACTAGACTGACTGTCTTGGAATGACCTTCCCTTTCTGTCTGATCACTGAGTTTTAATGTAAGATCCCTCTCCATCAGTGTGAGGCTGACATACATAGATTGAAGCCCATTGTGCATATAACACATTTACAAAAACATTTCAAATGCATTAGATAAAGAATATGTTAAGAGGCTGAGAAAGCAAAAGCTCTTTCAGTCTTCCCAGCGTATACAATAAAAGAGGTAAAAAGGGGGTCAGATGCAGTCAGGGAATATATTTTGGTATAATCAGATAACTATGCAATGCCCTGCCAGAGTAGCTAGGGCTGAGCTTCAGGAGCCTCTGCAGGGGATAAAAGGATTCACTTAGGCGCCAGCCTCCCTCCTGCCCTGTTAAGAGTCTCTCCAGACATCTCTTAAGTTAATGCAAGCTGCAAAGTCCTGCACAACCCTAGTGAATTGTTATCTCTGGGAGAAACCAGTGGACAGGAAGAAAGTACCAGCCCACCAGCCTTTTCCTAGCAAAGTCCTTGCCATTTGTTATTTGTTAAACATGTCTGTAAACCTCCCTTTGGCTTTCTCAATATGAGTTTAATTAAGCAGAGCAAAATGAATCTTAAAGGTTCATAAACTTTTTAAGTCCTTTGAAGCTCAGGAAATTTTGGTCTGGATTATGATCTTGCATAGAAAAAACGTTATTTTTGTAATTCTATGCAAAATTGGGTCATACTTACTTGCTCTGTTTCATTTTCAAGGAGGGATTCTGCCTGGCCAATATTAAAAGAAAAAGGGGATGCAAAGACAAGCAGCAGAAATGCCTCCCTGAAATATCTCGCCATGCAGAGCTCTGAGGCACCAGCAAGGTCTGAGGCATGACACAGACCTGGATGCTTCTCCTTTAGGTGAATCCTTAAGGCTTGTGTCGGGGCACAGCAATGGCTAGCAGCCCTTATCAGCAAAGGAGCCCGCCCTGCACTCGGCCAGCCAAGTTCCTCAACTTAGCCAATGCCATGCCCAGACCAGGGCTGCTCTCCAACACAATGGCTTTAACATGCCATTCAAGTTCAGGTGAATAATAAAAAGGCTAAAATTAACTTAACTCTGCGGAGCCACGTCCCCACAGATGCAAAAGCTTGATCATATTTTCCAAAGGAAATTGGCTTCTGTTGTGTGAGAGTAGATTCCAAGACAGGGAGGAAGGTTAAAATGACTCGGTTTAATCCAATAGTGTGCTAATGAGACAAAGTGATTAATTACACCTCTGTAATGAGAAAGAGATTGTGTACAGGCTTGAATGAGCTTTAACATATCACCTTGTAAACTGGCACCATGTTCACATACACCTACTGGCATCTCTGTGCTCTAATTATTAGTGTTTCTCTGTTAAACCAATGTAATTAAGAGGGAGAGAGACCATTCTTGTCTTGGGCTCCTCCTTGGGCAAAGGATTAATCATAACCAGATGGAAGTAAAAAGAACTTCCCCCTTCAGCAGTACTTCCAACAGAGGACATTTGGATCAACGACTAGCAGCATGAAGAGCCAGATTAAATATCTTCCCAACCAGAGGATCTGTGGTCACTCTCTATATCACACCCACCAGGACCAGTTGGACACAGCTATTTGTGGGATGATGGCAGCAGTCACTGCTCACTGAACACTAAGCCATCCTGGGGCACAAGGGGAATTTTGCCCAGCTACATCTGGCTAAAGTTCTCTTCTAGCAAACAGTCAGAGTACATCTAGCATTTGCTAGAACAGATGAATTTTTGTTCTTAACAGCTTATCAAAAGCTATATTATGTTTGCATATTCTTCCAACAGCCCAGCACTGAAGGGTCTAATTGCCACACTGGAAGTGCAAATACCTGCCTAAACACAGCTGATGATACTCACGCTCTTTTCTGATGGGAATTCACTTTTTTATGTCATTCCTATCCTTGTTTCCTGTCTGTCTGCTCACCAGCAACACAACTTGTTTACAGCAGCTTGAAATTGTATGTGAGAGGGGGAAAAAAAAACCCATTGAGAAGACTTTGGAGGACAAGATGCTAAGCTGAAACTGATGCTATGGAGGAGAAGAATAAGAAAAGAAATTCAGAAGTCTTAGTGGTAACAACAGCCAGCCAGGCAGCTACAGCTGAACTGGAATAGAAGCTAGGTCATTTCCATTTCAACCTAGGAAAGTGTGAAATAACTGTGAGATGATCACAGCTTCAGAAACAGTTCTGCAAAGAGTGAACCATGTCAGCAAATCCAAGCAGTCAGTCACTGAGTATTGCACTGTGATGGTTTTTTGTGACAGTCCCCTGAGACTGTTCACCTGGTCTTCTATGGGATTACATTAGCTGGCACAGCTGGTGTTCGTCCAGCACTGTACAACAGCAGGAGACAGTGCTGCCTCTGCCTGTCTATATTAACCGAGGGTGAAACCCTTTGTGTCAAACACCCTGCATTTCCAAAGGATAACCCCTCGTATGAACATTTGGTCTTCTCTGTATTCCTGTTATATCACTGCATTTTGACATATTCTGATGGGTGCCGTCACTCTCCACTCTGCAAACCAGATGCACATCCTAATTAAATTCTGTAAAATGGGGAAGATGTTACAAGCCCGTACTAGCTTTTACGGGAGTGGAGAAGCTTGTCTCCCATGACAGGGATGTGTGTTCGCATCCTTTGAGATGGGACTAAAAAGAGCACATCACTATATAGCTTCTGTAGGGACAGTCCTTGCTTTCTTGTCCCAAGTTGGCATTTAGAAATCAGCTATTCTAATATACAGGAAATATGGAGAAGCTCCTGGAAGTGGGGAGAGGGAATTAACCTCACTGCAACAGTTCTTGAAAAAAGCAATAGAGAATTCATCTAGTCCTTCTGGTAACAGAGGACAGTTCCACACCATACTGTCTCCAGCAGAACACTTGCATGCCACCTCGTTACTTTTTAAGGAATCAGATGAATCTGTGTCAGTCTGTCCTCAGGAACTTTTCTCCTATATTTTAATTGAGTCCTTGTTGCATTATGATTGAGCTTACATAAATAAATCCTTTTTCTTTTCTTGTTTTTCAGTTTCCTATGTTATTGAATCATTGTTTCTACTGGAATCGCAGAATAAAACTTTTCCTAGTTTAGCTAAGTCATGAGTTCTGTCAGCAGAAACTCATAGATTAATTTGAATCCATAAATCACATGTGTGGTTTCTGTAGAGGAGTCAGATCTTTTTTGTGCTTCCTCTAAAGATAGAAAAAATTATCCCATGAGTAAAATATCCATATATATCTATATATACAACACTGGAGGTATTTTTTAAACTCTCTCTTTAATGGATTCAGCATTCCTCCTTACCACAATCACCTCCTATTTTTACTAGTGTGTAATTCAACTGTGCAGTTTCGGTTTGTTTTCCGGGAGTAGATTTTTTCAATAAATACCCTGTTGCATAGTGACCCACTTCCAGAAGATTTTAGGGAGGAATGAGCCACTCCTATGGGACATCAATCATGCTGTAACATAGGCAAAAAAAATCCCACCTGGGACCTGGATTAAATATCACTGGAAAGACGTCAGAATTCATACTATGACATAATACAAGGAGAGTGTTTGTTGCACAAACAGTAAAATTATCAAAGGAACTTGGTTTGATCTCTGCTTCCTAAGGTTTTCAGTTTTGTGAGGCTTGTGGGACTCATTTCTCTAAGTACAGGACAATGGTTATATCTGGAGATGCTGAGAAAATCAATATCAAGATCCTAAGAAAAATATCTTGGCAACATGCTAGTTAGGTTAAGGTGTCTCATTGCAAGCTGGCTTTTAGTGTCTGCAGTGAGGTCATATCACGTAATATTGTTGTCTCACTGTGTATTTATCTCAGTTAAATTCTGTCCTATTAACAGCTTATCCCTGGGGCAAAGTGTGACAAGATGTTCATAGCTTCTGAGCTTAAGCCATTGAAAGGCACATCTGGAATGGGAGCTGTACACACTGAAAATATTTCAGTTGATATGAAACTAAGCAACATTTCTACTTTGCAACAAATTGTTGTGAGCACCTCACTGCCATGCCCAAACCACAATCTGCCAGGGCCAGGAAAATCACATTTTTAGCCATACCAAGTATGTTGTATTTGAAGATCTGAGAAAATGCTAAATGGGTTTTCTAGATAACACAGAAAGATGAAGTTCACTACCCTATAAAACTACTATTTGGCTATGTAGGACTTGATATTTTTTCAGAAAGGGAAGAATGGGGAGATAGAAATGGCATAGTTTCCAGGAGCTCCTAACAGCCTGGCTAGCAGTGTTCCTCATCATCTATTCAACACCATTCTGTCACGGTTCTCAGTGCTCTTGCAGCTGGTTCCTCTTCCAAACACCTTCTCCAGACAGAACATTGCAAAGGTTTATCTTGGCCCTAAGGAACATACAATTTCCAGAAAGTCCTAGACACAGGTGCATCTCAATAATGGGGATCTCAGAGGACAGGCAAGAGGGAGCATCCTTCACTACAGAAGTCCTGACATGTTCAAGTTCTGCCAAACTTTGTCCACATCAATCAATAACTTGCTGATTTCTAAGCAAATGCCAGCTGTGAGGTTGAGCAAAGAAGCTTTCTTAGCCCCACTTTAATCACTCCCAAGTCCCAAGCAGCAGCAAAACTACAGCCACTCAGTTTTACACCACAAAAGTTCTCACCAAATGACCTCAAACTGATGATGGCCTTCGATAACAAAATCTGTAACGCTGCACTCTAGACCCAAATATGCTCATAACCCAAGTACACTTTAACCACAATGTTGTTTGGGGGTTTTTGGGGGTGGTTTTTGCATGTGTATGTGACATGCAGTCCTGTGTAGGAGGGGTATCAAAGGACCCTGAGCAAGTCAGTGCGTTAGTCTGGGATTCTGGCATGCACTCGTCCCCACCCAGCACGACTGCAGAAGCTGCTCCTAGAAATGCAGAATTACTGATGGTAGCTCTGCTGCAAGAATAAGACAGGTCTCTGGCTCCAGCTGACTTGCCAGTGCCTGCCCTCATCTCCCCTCTTTGTAGCCAGGTACATATATTTCCTCAGGCTATGTGCAGAGAATAACCTGTGCACTGGGCATTTATTCTGCTGAATGGGAATTGCAAACAACAAGGTGCATAACTGCTGCCTCTTTACATAAAAATAATAGCTACTAACCTGACAGCCTTCAGCCTTAGATAATGTCAAAGACACTGGTTTTGCCAAGGGTCAAATGATACTACTGCCTCCAAGGACAGTCTCTGTCATGCAGGGCTCCCTACTCTTTTCCCTAGCATTAAAAAGTGATTATATTGCACTCATATTCCAAAACACAGTGAGTGATTTCAGCTGTCCTTCGTAAGCAAGAAAATAAATCTATGCATGATACAAACAGAGTGCGGTTCTTCCAGTTTCTAAATAGTTTAAATAACAGAGATGACACTGTCTTGGCATCTCTTTAAGTTTTCCTTACATTTATTGCTCTTCTACCCAGACAGGAGATTTCTCAAGTAGCCATAAATTCTCTGAGACTGGAAATATCTCAACAGCAGGGGAGCACAGACAATCATTTCTATTTCTGCTCATGGTTTCCATCTTGGAGAGAAAGATGCCATTCCTCACATTTTTTGCAATTTTTTTTTTTTCATTTTCTTCAACATATTTTTTAAAAAGCTTTCAGCTTTTGAGAACTTTCAGAGAGTCTTTTCCTTGATAGCCCTTGACATTTTTTCCCCAATGCTATCAGCTTTCACATGACAGGACAAACAGTTTCAGTGTGGGTAATATCATGCTACAAAACTGTGGTTCCTGGAGCATCATTCCATACTGTTCCGTGACTAACTGACATCTCCTGAACACATAAGTCACTGCTGGAAACTAAACTGTCCATTAGTTATCTACACCCAAAGAACTGTTGGTTTGTTTGAGTGAGGAAGTGAAAATCTTATAGAGAGGACATTAGAAAAAAAATCCGTATTCTTCTCCTCTGGGAAAACTGAAGAGTGAATGAATATCATCAATGTATGTTAAAAGACATAAATGCACACTTATAATAGACATGGTGATGATTTAGGCAGTTTTGCTCTTTCCTGCTTTTGGTCACTTATCAGTAACCCATCAATGCATCATCTAATGCTGGATTTTTGTAAATTTATTTTAGCTAACTCTGTGTCGGCTGGACAAACTGTCCTTTTCTGGGCAATACCTTACACCCTCTACAGAATGAAAGACACAACTCTCTGTCTGCTCCAGTTACCTGCATTTATTGCTTGCATAAAAAGCATCCTGGGATCCTGTAAGAACCCCTAACACGATATGCATATCTGAAAACATCGTTCCTGCCCTGGAAACTTAATTCCAATTAAAGTATGCTCAGAGGATCACCAATAACATCCTACAGTTAAGGAGACTGTACTAACATACTAACATGCTCCACTCCTATCACCAGACCAAGTGCAAGTAAATTACCACAGAAAGTGCTTACAAGGCCATGAGTGATTTAATAAAGAAGCAGGAAGTCAGAATAATATAAGGAGCATGCACATAACTCCACTTTCTTTGAATCTGGTTAGCACTTTACACATCCTTTGCTTTTAGAGGTTGGTTTGGATAGCACATACAACCCTCTTTTCAAAACAACCCTAATCCTATCAGTCTTGACCTGCTGAACATAAAAGAGGAATGTTCCCTAGAATTTTTAGGAGTTCCCAGTTCATAAAGCAAACATGCATTAGGATGGACTTCAGAAAGACTGAAATGATTGTAAGGCACCAGTGGGTTGATGCAAAAATCAATTTATTGTAATCTGGTTTTAAAGCATAATCATACTGCCACAATAGTGTTGTTTAGATGGCTTAAATGCACATTTCTGCAGCATGAGACATTCTCATTTTTACAAAATATTCTATTTGATTTAACTGGATTTAAAACAATTATTTGGGTGACGATGATAATATGCTTTGAAAACTATTTTGGTTTAAAGCTTTAGTTGCTCTCTCATTTTCTCTCTTGGTTAAGGTAATTTATTTTACCTAAGCATACATGAATGTTTTCCTTTTTAATCAGGAGCAGAGCCTAACCATGAAACTCTGCCAGCCCCACAAAGAACACAGCAGCCCATGTCACTGCCCCACACGAGTGCAGTGAGCTCTTCAGGGCTGGGTACTGCGGCCTATCTGAGCACAGACAACATTCCCTTCAGGTCGACTGGACCTGGGGAAAAGAAATAGTTGGAGAAGGTTTGTTCAATAAAATCTCTTAAAGTATTCCTACTGCAAAGTTAAAAGGAGACTAAGAGGAGAAGAACCCAGCATCTGCAATGTATAGGGTAGGACAGAATCCCACAGCACCCGGACTTTTCCTTCGAGCAACCCATGCATCCTCCAAGCAACCCATCTCTTGGACACCCTCGCCCTCCAGCAGCCTCCCTGCGGCCCAGCCCCCGGCAGTCTGACGCAGATGTTCGTGGAGTGATGTCTATCCCACACTAGCCACAGGCCCTGGCAAATTATATTCTGATGCACAGCACTTGGAGAAGAGTGGTGGCTCTGGAGGTGCTGAAAGTGCCAAACAGCCCCTCTGCCCTTGAGAGCTTCCCCGTGCTCTTCAGAAGGGGATTTTCCAGCTGACAGCCCCCCTGAGGAAGGCAAGGCAAGGCTCGTGTCCTTCCAGGATGGAAGGGTGGTCAGCATACCCTCCCCAAGGCCTTTTAAAAACTAATTAACATATACTTGCATTCGCATGACATCTAATGTAATTTAGAGACCTAGAACACAATTTAGTGTTGAATTCATAAGCCTTAGGAAAATGCTGCATCACAGAAGCTCAGCTCAGTGTGGGCCTCATTGTTCCTGATATATTCCTCACAGGCAAATGGCCTTTGCCATATTGTTGTGTCAAATAGAAAAAGAATGGTAATTAAACTTCTCACTTTATCTTTAAAAAATTCAGTCTAATCAGATTTGGCAGGAAAATTATTTACTTTCAATCATATAAAGAACACTGCTACAGGCCAAACTTACCTGGGTGATTTGCGTGTGCAGTCGTCTGTCTTAACTTGCCTCAGTTTCTTTTAAAGCTTAACCTTCAGGCTGAGTGACCTGGTTAATCCTTAGTTTGAGCCTAAGCACAACATTCTCCTGATGTTTCTCAGTCTCACAAAAAGATTTCAATTACCTCAACTCACGTTTAGCTGATTTTTTCCTTCCCTGGAAAACACATGTGAGTTCAGTTGTTCCAGAACACGAAACATTTCTTTCTGCAAATTTTTAGCCTGTGTTACATTAGCAATTGAACTCCCCCTCAGCAACAAAACCATAATAAATGTTCAGTTTCCATTGCAGAAAGGGAAAATCAGAATAGAGTCTGCTTAGCTTCCTTTGCCTGTGGACTAATGAACACAGACCATAAATGACTGTCTGCAAGACCTAGTTATCTATCCCTGCGAAAGGAACATACACTGCAGGAGAAAATGAGATTGCAAGAAAGAGGGAAGCTGGAGGATTAATAATTACAGGAAAGGAAACTCATTTAGGAGCCTAACATGATCATTACGTAACTAAGCTTTGTTCAAGACCATTCAGATGATAAAGCGGTATACACTCAGAATCAGCTAATGACTTGCTTGAAATGCATTAGAAGCTAAAGGAGTTTTCAGTGTGAGCTTTGACCAAACCTTGATCAAGGTGACTGATATTATTAACTGATTACTATTAAATGTGGTCTGTACACACAAAGAGTGTTTTCCTTTCCCCACAAAGGAAAATGGCTCTTATCTTGATGAGGAGGTTTGTCTTTAGAGGGCATATCTGAATTCTTCTAAGTCTCATTATTTTTGCTGCACATCTCCTTCACTCATCCAGCAGTGCCAACAGGGCAGCACACTCCTGCAGCAACAGGAGTGAGTCTCAGCTAGCTCTGCTTCTAAATCTGCTCTTCCAAAAACAAGCCGCCTTTTAACAGTCAACTAGCCAGAATGGCCAGCTCAGACCTCAAACATAATCCCCACTATTCCCTGCCTACCTCAGCGATCTAATCTCAGTCCCAGTGGGTGGGTGGATGTCAGGCTGTCCATCTTCTGCTAGATGGCAGCAAAGCCAAAAAACCTGTGGCTTCACAGTTTGTTTTGTCATCAATTAATGATGCTCATGGTTTTTGTGGTCTTCCTTCCTAGTAATCCTTCCTGGTAAAGGAAAGCAGCCTCATTCAGTTTTTCGTGGTGCATTTCATGCCATTCCAGACACAGCTGTTTTTCCCCATATCTCCATGTATCTCTCCCTTCTTCATGGTGGAAAGGAACCCATTTAGCCTCAATAAAAAATAACAGAAGAACACAGGGAAAGGGAGGCATGGACAATAACTGCATGCTTATTTATCATTAGCACAGGGACCATATATCAACATAGAAATCAGCAATTTTTAACTACTCTAAGAGTTGATAGCTCCTGTTTATTTCCATGGCACTGCCGTTCCTTTTGCAAAAAAAACCCCAAAAATATGTTACTAACCAATCTGGAACAAAGTCTGATTTAATTTTCATTGGTAGAAATCTAACATTCAGCAACATATACTTTTTCTAGTCAGACTTTTATGAGCATTCCTATTTTTTCCATAGTTCTGATCAAGATTTCTATTGCTTCACTGAGCTAGAGAGACCTCCTGCTGCATGCTAAACTGCAGCATAAGAAGCAGAGGTACATCAGTTGGGTATATTCACCTGAAAGCTCAGAAAAGACACAACAATACCTGCCAATGTCTTCCAGAGATTCAGCATGAAATAAATTTAAGAATTTCAAACTTGTTTCATTTTACTGGCACCCTCAGGTCCAGATAGGATTCTGCTATTTGCCTGGGAAAAGTGGTGCTATGGATTAGATAAATGAAGGGATGATTGAAACCAAATCACCCTGTATTTGCTCGGAGCGACAAATCAAATCAGTGCATGCAAAAGATTTTCATCTCTAGTGTACAATTTTTATAAAAATGAATATAATTTATTCCTTCATTGCTATAAAGGATTGGGCACTCATAGACAGTGGATAGCCAGTGACCATGTGGATTTATAATGACGTGTAGTAGAGAAAACAGCTACGTGCAAAGACTGATGTGAAAGATGCATTTACTTATGGAACAGTTACTGTAGCCCCCAACTGGCAAATGGGATGCAGAGGGTAAAATGCCCTCTTAATCTCGAAACTTCAGCATCGTTAAGGTAATAACTGTATTTATGTCTTCAAAGCACTTTGTAAGCATTAACTAATGAATCTTCACTACATATCTGTGAGGAAAACATTTTATAGGTGAGCATATGCACAAAGACATGCAATGATTTATTCAAGGTCACTGCACAGTCAACGTTAATGGAGATTACTACACCGTGTTCATTAGACCACATTCACATTGGGAACAGGGTCTTAAATATTTCATTAAAAATTACACTGCACACCCTTCCCATCCAAGGCAGAACACTATTGCAGCTGTGACATATGTCCCACTCAGAAACGAAATGACCTTGTGTAGGGTCATCTCCTCTACCTCCTGTCAAATATGCTGCTCTGTCTGCTTGGTTTATTCCCATAGTACCAAATAAAAAAAGAAATTATAGTACAGAGCAATTACCTACACACTCTTTCACAATTTAAATTATTTTTAATTAGTACTTTATATATAAAATAAGAGGATTGCTTGAGAAAAATTTCTTTTACATCTCTGTCTAGTTTCTCAGGTGCCATAGCTAACTGTCCTAATGCAGTTCTAGTTGAAGGAGTTGGTAAAAACATTATAATTATATGCCTGCTCTTTGACTTCATGTTGGAACCAGCTCCTCATTTACAGGGTAATGAAGTCGCTGGGCAAAATTCACAGGGCCTGTTACAGAGGACAAATGCAGCACTGACAGCTGAAGAGATGAGTGCTCTTAGCTTGCTGCAAACCACTCATCACCACCCTGCCCTGCTCCTCCGGACAGCATCTCCACAAGCACTACTTTGTCCAAACAACTCCATTCAGAGGTGTTGGTAACTGAGCTGACGGGAATGAACCAAGGAAGGGAGTTTCATGAGAAGCCCCACCAGGACATCTGAGCTTTTGGCAGCCCAGCAGAAACAATGAGGAGCAGATAATGCCGTCTTTCACTGCTGCATCTGTTTGCAATGCATGTTTCCTTGCACACTGGAACAACACATCAATGTCATTTATACTTTCTGTCATCAGGCATACGGGAGGCCTCAGTCCCACTCCTACGTCCACTCTACCACAGTACCACTTTCCTTGCACCTATAATCCTGTAATTCCTTTAAAAAAAGACCAGATAATGAGGAGAAAGCCAGAAACATTACACGATGTGGCATGTCAGAGCACCTCAGTCATGGCAGTCATTCACAGCATCAAAGTATTTAATCTTAAAGTTAGGTACAGCTTGTTGGTACTTTTTACTACAGCTTCAGCTCCTTGATGATCAGAGCTTGGGAAACAGGTGAAGGTCAACTAGGATGACATATGTGAATTTAACCTGCTTCTCTTTTGTGACCTGCATACTTACAGCACCGCTTAGCTTTTAATTTCCCGTGTTCAGGATCTCCATCTCAGTATTGTCTTTGAAATCTATCACGGAAATAGGTTTCTCATTGCATCTTTGAATTGTTAGTTCATTTACCCCTGAAGGACAAGGAGGATGTCTATCCTATTTTATTTTATCATTTCACTTTTAAAAAATTTTCCTTTCCTGTGTATAGCGAAAACTGGTTTTGTTTCACTGTTTGTTTTTATCTTGCTTTTGCTGTATGCTAGACTGTATCCTGCTTTCCTCCAATTGTAGTTAAGGTAGACAAACCCTTTAAGGGGAAAATGAGTTTGAACATTGGCAAAATCATACAGGGATAACTGAAACAAAAGAGATGTCTATATGTGCACCTGAAACATCTTTAAACCATAAGGTAGTTACAGTAAGTCTTCTTCGTCCTTTCCAAATGGTTCCAAGTGGTTCACTTTTTGATGTTTGTTCAGCTACAGCAGAAATAAAACTGAATATTTATGCCATAACACCATGATTTTTTGTTTCAGGCAAGAAGGATTTTATTTCTTTTCATAGTAAAGCAATATCAGCTCACTTCTTACCAGAGCAGACATCCCTTCTTTCCATTAACTTCTGCGTGTTCTGCCTCAGGTGAATGGTTAATAAAGGGTCAAAGTTGGATCAGTTTATTTATCCAAATAATCCTATTAAGAACAGTGGGGACTCCAAAGGCTGGTAAGAAAAATAACTCACTTGTTGAAATGTTTGGACCAAGTAAAAGCAAATGAATCCCATCTGGTTTTTATATATTCCTAAGACAGAATGAATAGCTAATGCAGGAAAATATATTTCTAGTGTGTTTTTAAATCATCATTTTAAACTAAGAGGCCATTTTCAGACAGCAGGAAAAAGAAATGGTTTTCTGGAAATGAATACTCTACCAGATCCCTGGTTTTTAATAGTGGGGCATGGAGATTCAGTTTGACAGAACCATTACTGAGCAGTAGGTTTGCTACACTTGGAAAACTGGACTTCTCTTTTTCCATGCAGCTTTTAAACACCTGTTCATATAGATACCAGCAAGGAGGTAGATTGTGTCTCCTAATTGCTTTTAATTATATTTAATAGCACTTCATCTCAGACATTACAAGCTGGGAATGAAGGGAATGCCTGGGAATGAACAGAGCTGCCAGCCTTGGAGAAGAGAAAGCAATGGGGAGCAGTTACTTCAAAATGGGATCAACCCCTGCTCAGTCTAATTGATTTTTTTTGGTCCAGTTTCTGACCAATTCCATAAAATAGAATATTATTTCCTGCATATGGATTTCAAGGAAAAAAAAAAGGAAAAATGCCAGGAAAAGAAAACAATTGTCAAGGCACCTATCCGAACAACTAAAGCAATGCAGATCCTGTTACAGCTTACAGCAATTGGGATTAGAAATGTCACAAACTACCCTCCTGCCACTTTTTACAAACAAACCTTCTGGGCTCTCCCAAAGCAGTGCCTGCCAGATTAGGCCTGTAGCACTGATTTCCAAGGAGACATGTTAAGACCCAGTGTTGACAGGCAAGATTCAAAGCCCCTATCACTTTGAGTTGGCCTTTGGCACTGTAAACATTTTGGATCAACATCATTGTCGAGTGGGTAAGTAGGGCAGGAGAACATATTTCTTTTTAAATGTTGAATTACTGCAGCTTAAAGCCCCATGAGTCTCCAAAACATTTTCCAGAACCAGCTTGGGCAGCCAGCATTCCAACGGTAGCTTTGTGTTATATCTCTGTGGCCTCTTTCTCTTGTGAAGTGGAAAATCCTCAGCTATTCATCTGCCCAGGCTGTGCCAAGTCACCTTGAGGAGCAGAGCAGCTGGGAGTGCACAGAGGTCCTGGACACCACTGCTTGTGTCACACGATGTGCGGAAGTGCCACACAATGTGTGGGCATTGTTCAGAGTGTGGGTGCCAAGATGATGCCTTCCAGGTCCTGCCAGGTCCCCTGGAAACGGCCTGCACCTAATCAGTCTGGGCATGCTTTCTGACCGACCAGACACAGACCTGATCTCCAGGCAGGCTGGTGGCCACCACTCAGACTCAGTGCCAGTGCAGCTATGGCCCCTCCAAGTCATTTTCTTTGGCATCTCATGCACAACAAGCAAAAAGTAAAACAAATGGAAAACCCCAGCCCTGAAATATTCCTGATGGCCAGGACATTAGCACACTGCTCACTTTATATAAAACCTTCGAGGGGCTTGCAATAAATTCCCGCAAACCAACACAGAGCAAAAACTCCTCACCATGCCTGCTCACCTCCACAGATGTTTCCTTCCTGCCCACAGTCACATGGCTGTCCTTGGGAAGTAAAACATGTTCTGTTCTTCTTTGGGAAAACAAGACAGCTAGCTATTTATGAAAAAGAAGAAATGCACTTCAAAGTCATACAGAAACACTTGGCTACACAACAGTGGCCATTGTCCCCTGTGCTAGCCCTGGGCTGGGCCAGCCACACTCTGGCTACTGCCAAATCATCCCTGATTAATCTGATGCCTTGAGTCACTAGTGGGGGTTTGGGTCCCTCAGGAATGTGTGGAAAGTTTCAGGAGTGTAAAACTGGAAAATGAGGTAAATATAATCTACTGAAACAAATGTGTTAATTCAATTAAGTGTTTGTGACTTTCCTTCCACTTTTTCAAAATTTCCCTTTTTGTTTACATACAGGGATGACATATCCAAAAGATGCACAATGAAAGGAAGAAGGATTTCCTACACTTAGAGATACTTTTATACAGACATTCAGTGCACACTTTGAAACAAGGAAAGAAGGAAACTAACACTCAGCATGTGCTTGCAACTTCAAACAAGTGGGTAGCTGTATGAAACAAAAGCTAAATGTGTATTTGGACATCTGAACAGGAAAGCCTGTATCTTTAATGGGTACCAACATCTTTATTTCATAGAAACAGCTCTTGAGGCTTGGGAGGTGTTTTCTAGGCTGACAGCAGGAAAGAGGATTTCCAGGATGCAGGCAACCTTCTTTAGCACCTCAGGAGTCACAGCACAGTCCAGCCCTGGTCTAGGGAAGACAAACTGTAGAGAAAGATGGACACTTTCTGATAATACCTGAGGCAAGGTAAAAAAACCCAACTGCCACCTGGAATCAGCACGATTCACTGGGTTCTTTAGCACAGCATTTAAAACACTTTCCCTGGAGTCAGGGCAAAAGTTTGTCTCTGCAGTGCCCCTTTCTCTCTCCATCCATACACTGGCAATAGATACTTTTCTTAAAGAATGACAGAACTAGCATGTTCAGAAAAAATCCTGGTGAGTGTGGTTAATGGAAGGGGAGACATCACTGCATTCCTTGGAATGGGAGAAGAAAGACAGTGCAATCTGTCAAAAGAAGTATTTGAAGATGGTGAGTCAGCCAGGTGGATGGACACTGGGGCAGAGAGCAGGAGCAGAGGTCTCAGGAGAAAAGCAAGACTTGTGTGCAAGTAGACTGTGAGGGGACAAAAGCCCAGGGGTTTCTTGGCTGGGGTGTCCGTCCTCAGAGGCACCAGCTCGGGCTGTTTCTGTGTCATTGCCTGTGAATAAATGGCTTTATGGAACGAGGAATCTCAGACTCTGCTGTGGGACACCCGGGGTCGAACCAGCAAACCTGGTCTGACTGTGTGAGCGGGAGCCAAGCGAGGCACCCGTGGGCTCACTGGAGCTGCCCTTGCAAAGGGGCTTCAGTCCCAGCAGTGAAAGTCTCTGGCATTGGGAGTGTGACTGCCAGAGAGTCTCATGAATGGTCAGACTGGGTAGTTTCCTTAATGCTTGCATCTCCAGTGGGATTGGATCTTTCAGAGACTGAAGGAGGGCATAAGTAAAAGAGAGAGGTGGGGAGGCAAGAAGACCAATTAAGTGCCACCAGATCTTTATGGAAGGTCTTTTCCCACCTGATTTATGTCTCAGAGTCTCAAACAGCTAGCAACTGAGTCAGAGTTATTGTACATGTATGTACAAAGAAGCTCATGGAAATATTGGAAGTCCATTCCCTCAATACGTGCAGACAGATGCAACAAAACATACTGCTCTCACAGCCTGTCTGATGCCTCCAAGTAGGAAAGAGAAGGAAGAAAATGAAGGGGGAACAGCTGCAGCATGTTAACAGTATTAGGCTGCTGTGTGGGCTCAGTTGTGGAACTATTTTTCAAGTTCAGATCTTACCCTTAGCTAATCCCTTGCCCATCTGACCACAGCAAAGTCACTGAGGTTAATGACTCCTTCATTTCCTCTGTAGTATCCTCTAGACTGGATAGAGTATATCAGCACTGGGCTGACTCACTGCATCCAACCATACAACCAACAGAATTAACCACAACTTGAAATCTTTCCACAGAAAAATACCTAGATGCTGAATTTCAGGCCAAAATGAAAGTTTTGGAGTGTCTACATGAGTCACTCTTCCTGACCATCCAGTGAGAGACAAGCACACTGAAAGAGTAATTCAGGTTGTAAGAGGACTAAATTGCATTCCAGAGTTCCCTGACTAGAGGAATAAGGGAACTTAAAACATTTAGACTCTTAATTTAGATGCCTCAGTAAGTGCCTCTGATGTGATGGGATGAATTTGGGCAAAGGCATTCATTCCACTGCAACAACAGGACCTTGGAGGGTTTCTGCTGTGTTTTCACTTGAAGAAAGTTTAGCTCATCATTTTCCCATGAGCCTTTGATCTCACCTCAGTGGCTCTGCTCAAGTCACTAATCCCCAAAAGCACAAAGCATTCCATTTTCAATTTAGAAAGAGAGTGGGCGTACAAACGAGTGTACCAAAATGGGTTTGAGGTAACCAGAGCAAGATGGAGAATATAATTTCAAAACCCTCTTCTCAGCAAGGGATGTGCTCCTTTCTCCGCTTACATGATTCAGAGGAGAACATCAGACATTCTGCTACTGCTGTAAAGGCTGAGTGTTTAACAAGACATACTGTTCTCTTGTCTGAGGACAGCTGCAATACGCTAAGTGCATTTTATGAAATCATTGCTTTTATTAACTGCAATTATACAGGCCAGTAATGAAAACTAGAAAGGACTATTACCCAGTCCCTCCCAGCTATCAAGATTCATAACAACCAACACAATTAACCACGCTGTAAAGCAAACAGTTTTAAGACAACCAGAAATACTCAGGGTAGGAGTGTAACTGGCCAAACTCCCAACTTTCACACACCACATTCCTAACCTTCTGCCTGCCTTATGATTTCACAGTAAATGTTCTTGCCTGGGGAGGGAGACGACTCTATAAAATTGAAATACTGTCTAAATTTCACACTGATACATACCTAGAGAGTAGAGTCTTTCATACAAATTTTCAGGGGGAAAAAACCATTAACTTATTCAGGGACTAAGCTGTTGAGATTGAAGCTATCGGATCATGGAAATGTGTGTTGGAATATACCTTTAAATGTCATCTACCCCAATCTCCTGCTCAAAGCAGGATTGTTGCCATCTCAAGACTCTTCCTAATGGAAAGCTACATTAGGTCTTGTCATACTTGCACGAGAGATAGGGCTGACTTATTTGCAATGAGAGTGCCCTGTCAGTAACCGTCCCCCAGGGACTAACCAGTAACCCAGGGCTTTTAGCCTCCACTTACCACTAGTCAGTCACTTCCCAGCCTCGCAGATACCTGGGGTTATTCTGTCACAGGTGCAAAACTCTGCATTTCTCCTTGTTAAATTACATGAGCTGTTTAGGTTGGCCTAGTCTTCAGGCTTAGCTGAGGTCTTTTAGATTGAAGCTCTGCACTCATCTTGTCAAATGTTTATTCCAATTAAATATCTTGTATAAATTCACTGATGGTTCACTCTGTGTTATCATTCAGGCTGTTGATGAAGGTGTTAAGCAATACCTGCAGTACTCCTCTCATAAGTGACCACCACCGAGATGTGAGTCACCCTTTGAGCCCAGAGGTTCTGCTGCTCTTCAGTCCACCAAGCATTTCGTTTCTCCAGTCCATATTTCTTCAGCTTCCAAATGAGAATGCTGTGGGTGATGGCATCAAAATCATTAATAAAGTCACGGTCTATTGCACACATGGCTCTCACCTTCTCCACACAGACAGGCACACTATCGTAGATGGCAATCCATGTTGACTATTTCTAAGTACCTTCTTAACCATCACATGTCTGTAAATGGATTCCAAGTAGACATATGTCATAATCTTTTCAGGAATAAAAGTGAAGTTGGCTGGCCTTCACACAGTGAGACTTCCTAGGTCACTTCTTCCCTCTTCCACCTGATTTACTACGAGTTTTTTTTGCTGTTGTCACAAACCTCTCCCTATCCCCATGATTTTGTCAGAGAGAACAGGCAACACACTGTGAAATAACTTAAGCCAATTCTTTCAGCACTCAGGAAAATTTCATCCAGTCCCACAGGTCTGAATGCATCCAGGTTCTCCAGGCAATGCCTACTGTGTTCCTCCACTGCTGCCTGTCCTTCCAGTCTCTGAATTGCGCTGATATACACAGTAGTCTGGAAGCAGGTTTTGCTTGTGCAAACCAAAGCAAAAAGTTGAGTTTCTCAGTCTTTTCCATATGGTGTAAAACTGACTGATCTCCTCTAACAGACCTGCATCCACTTTTGCAGCTAGCATGCTTGTAGGATTCCTGGTATCCTTAGGATCCCTCAATAATATCAGCACTAGGACTTTGACCTTCCTGATTTTGTGTGTGCATATTCAAGCAATGGCTTCATACAACTCCTTTGCTGCCTGCCCTTCTATTAGCATATGGTATACTCCTTTTTGAATGCAGTTCATCAACTTTCATCCTGAATGCTGACATGGAAACACTTTTAAAACATACCTTTTTTTAATAACATAATCTGGTTTTTATCATTGTACCTTCATGGGTAGGATGAATACAGCTCTATATTTTTCTGCTTCTGTCTTCTGATGCTGTCTCAAGAAACTATGGCCTGTGAAGATTTAACATTGACATCTTACTACACTGCAGCTTTTGGCACCTTGCACATTCTGTAATCACTTCCACTTGGGCAAAGTTGACAGAATAAATAAATTAAAAAGCTAGCAAATCCAAGGAGCCATTGCAGTTGTTTATTCATTTTTGTTTCCCTCTGATTTCGAGCACTGAGTACTGCAGAATCAGGCCTCCTACATTAAATCACATTCCTAAAGTGTACTTACAAGAATGTATGCATTCACTTGTAGAGCACACGACAAAAAAGGTATCTAGTGTAAAAAGGAGCAAGAACTTATCCTCTCTTGGGAGGGGAAGGCCATAATCATCTAGGCCTTGTGTACAAAGACTTGGTGTGATCATAGAACAGATACAACCTTAGGGAGCTCACAGAGTTTTACCAGCATCTGAAAGTATCAGTATCCTGGATGTGTCCATGTCCACCTTCTGTCTAGGCATTTCAGTCTTTCATTTTACCATAATCTGTAAAGATATAAAAAGCTTGCACTTTTATTTTTTTGGTACGTGTGTATGCATGTGTGTTTGTGTGTGTGAGATTCTCAAAGAAAGGTCTGGCAGGACTTACTTTCTGCCCTATCATCTTACTCCTTCCCAAAAGTGTATGCTTTAGCCAGAAATATGACAGAGTATAATAAAAGTAAGGGTGTAAGGGCTCTCCCTCTGCTTCTATCTAGTCAAATTGTTACTTTTTCATTGAAAATAAAATGTTTTTGTCCTTCTTGTATCCTGCACCTCAGATTGGGAAAATCAGAATCCTGTTACCCTTGGAAGTGGGGTCTCCTGCAGCCTTAACAGCTTTTAGAATCTTCTTCCTGTCTCTTAAATCACTCCCAGCACCTTCTACAGTGCTGTGTTTGTTGGCCTCCTTCCTTATCTTATACACACACAGAGATTTTGTAACTGCTTTCAAATGGGCTTTTGAGGTTCTCGTCAGCACTTTGGATATCAAGTTATCCATTAATACCCTTTGCTGAGGCTAAGCACTCAATGGTTATACTTAGTGTTGTTTCTCCAGTCTCCCTCCCTAACCAGGATGTTTATTTTCCATAAGACTCTTACAAGTTTAATCTCCTCACTGGAATTTGCATTTGTGTAGCGAACACAAATTCCCTCCCACTGGTACCCGCTAGCCTCTAACAAGGCAAGCCGTTCTTACAGGATGTCTAGCTCCCAAGCAATAGACAAAATCTCTTCTACCCAAGATCTCTTTGGCTTTTGCAATATGCTGGCTCTGGAAACATATTGACGGGGGTGCTTTTGGAAGGGCCTTGAGGGTGCTCAGTTTGAAGAAACAGTCAGCACCAGCCAGCTCAGCCTGCTTCAGCCGATTGCTCGTGACTTTTGCCAAGTGGAGCAGTTGTTTACCAAGATTTACCCTGCTTAGCAGAATTTTTGTAAGGACTTATCGATAATGGGGATTAGTCCTGATTTGAGCTCTCAGCAGACCAGATGCCTGTACAGGCACATGCATGCAATCCCCAGTGCTCAGGAAGAACCAGCTCCTTCTGCACCCAAAGTTTGTCCCTGTTTGAAGGTGCAAGCTGCTCCACCAGTGGGAAGCACTGTTTTCTGGGGCTGTGCTCAGGACAGCAGCAGCAGCCACCATCCCCTGGCAGGTGTGTTATGCCCAGTTCAGAGAGTTGCAAGGCCTCAGCTCTGCAGCTTGCACAGGAAGATCCAGTTCCATTCTCCCAGCGGATGCCAAGCGCTGGAAGGGGAGTCTGTTGCTGTTACACTTTGTATACACTGTGCTGGCAAGTGCACTTGTGTTAGCATGGCTGCATCCACTCTACGGCTGCTGCTGGCACCAATCTTCTGTATTAAAACACATGCCTCTACCCCAGCCAACATTCCTGTTGCAGCCAACATTTCTCGGGCAAGCCTGGCTGCAGCTCCCAGCCAGCTGTGATCGTACACAACCGGCAGTGCCTGTCTGCTTTTTGGTGAAAGGTTTGTCCTGGTGCACGACGTTCAGGCAATGGCTCAGCAGTAATGCTTACCCAGGCATGGAAAAGCCTCTGAGTGTTTCCATCTTTCAGCCCACAGAAATTATCTCAGAGTAATGGCAGATTTACACTCCTTACATCATTACCTTTCCCTTGATTCCTGCCTCACTGGAAACCTTTCTTGGACCTCAGAGAAAATGGAAAGTTTGGAGAATTGTTTTTAAAGCAAAACCATTCCAAAATACCCATCTTCAGCCAAACAATAGAGGTTTGGCACCATCTGTCACAGTCTAGCCAGCCTGCAGCCGCATCCAAGCATGCTTGCGAGAAAGAGCCATGCTGAGAGACAGCTACTGTCACAGCTAAGAAAAATGAAATACAGGGAAAAGCACTGCTTCTCACCTCCCACTGATTCCCCCATGATAAAATCTTCCAGAAAATTAATTAAAGTTCTTTGTGTTTTAAATTCTATATTTGGCTGCAATTCTTTGCACTTACATATTCTATAAATGCCACAGGGAAGAAAAGTGTTATAAATTGTTGCATGTTATGTTGCAGGAACCCTTTCTTCCCAAGGCAGTAAAAATTATACTTGAGCTTAATCAGGCTACTTTCTAGGGCTTGCATTAACAGAAAACTTTCCTGAGGTTAAGCAAACGTTCTAATGAGATTAAATATGTGCTGCAGTGTGGACAGTCAGTGTGAACAAGTCCAGCTACCTCAAGCTCAAGGACACTCCTCTGAGGGGTGCCCACTCCAGAGACAAGGACAAACAGATTGATCAATCAAACAACAGCAACACCCAGCACAGTCAGGTAGGGGTAAGAAAGATTGGGAACTACGTGTCTAAGAAGGTCTCCAGCTGCTCCACTCATGCGGGCCTCGAGGCAGGTCTGCTCCAAGTCAAGATGCTCATTTTGGTGGCAAGGCTTTACGCCCAGTGCAGGAGTGCTCAGCCAGAGCTGTGGTTTATGGCTGCTTTATATCATTGCCAAAGGGCTGCCACCAAGCTCCCAGATGCCAGGACAAACTGTTGCACAAGTCCATAGGAAGGAAGACTTTGTGTTGAAGAGGAAGCACGGGTGCTGAATGGCAATGATGTCCAGGGAAAATGGAAGGGAACTCATTCATTTAACGCTCAGGATATTAAACAATAAACTACATAAGGGAATTTTGCTTTACATCCCCAGGATTTTCTCATCTTTTTCTTTTTTGATAGTCTCTTAGTCCCTGCCCACTGATAGTGCGCATAACACCATTCACCTAATTCTGGCTGGGATTTAGCATTTTTCCACAAAAACTGGACTTGTGTGCTGCTGTACATGAAGCAGAGCTGCAGTAGTGTCTCTTCTGAACTGGCAAACAGACCTAAAACTACAACAAATTGCTGCAGCAGTGACCAGCTTTCAGCTGGCTGCCTTCCAGAGAAGGATTTACAGTCCTTGATTATGCCAGCATTGGAGGGTAAGAGGCAGGAACCTGAGCTAGCCAAAAGGAAATGCTTAAAGGAAGAGCGTAACATAACCTAACCCTGCCACACTCATCCTGGGCTTGGATGTTTTCCTGCAAGCTCCCGGAGCTGGACTTCCACCCCCTCCTGGCTCCCTGTCTGGCCAGGGGCGTGCACCCTTCTCTCAGACACACTGCTTGCTGTGCAGCAGGGGTGTTACCTCCTCTTTCCAAACCAGGGCCAATACCTCATGCATTCTGCTCTGACCTCCCTTTCGTTTCTTCTGTACCTGCTGCTCACATCTGGTACTTTGTTCTTCCCTCCTTGGCAGCACTCTGGTGATGCACTTCTGGGAGAAGCTGCTCTCTGCTAGGGGTGATACCCCAGAGGAATCATGACCCACGTCGGGACAGGGACACTCCTGCAGCTGGTGGACAGATGAAAAAAGTAAGAAGGGACCAGCAGTTGAAAGAAACCCTTATGCACAGATCCACCATCCAGCGGTGCCCATCACCTCACTGCAGGAGCTGGAAGGGACTGGGTGTGAGGGCTGGCAATAAAAAAGGAATCTGAGGCTTGGGAGGTGGCTGGCTTGAGTTGATTTAGGAGCATAGGGAGGAAAGGTGTTTCCCTAAGTGTTTAATTGTCTTCTTTTTCTCAAAATCCAAATCAGTAATAAAAAATTTATGTTAATTGGCCAAAAATGAAACTAATTTCCAAAGTCAAGACTATTTTGCTAGTGACACATTGAAAACTGCCCTGGTAATTGAGATAGATTTGAAAAACAGTCACAAGCCCCTCATGTGACTCAGTTCCTCAAAAAAGCCCTTTACCCCTTTCACCTACTTGTGTTCTCCAGAGATCTCTCGGTTTCTGAGTCCATAAATATTCCTCTTGAAATGTGTAAGTCACTTTGTCTGGTATTGCATGCTGCCTCGCTCTCAGCAGCTTGGTGCGCATCGGTTGGAGCCAGCTAAGCCTACACACACACACACACCCCCCCCCCCATGCTCAGTGACTGCAGTAGCAGGTCTTTTCCTATTCTTTTTTTTTTCAGGAAAAAGCTATCTGGCCGTTGGACAGATCAAAACCCGTCACTTCCAGTGGGCATCTTTGCCTGTTAAAGCTAGTTTCCTTCTACACGTTCACCCCTCCCATGCCCTCACCTGTTGCAGAGCAATGGAAGTACAGCTCACCTGACCAGCCAGGGAGGTTTTTCAGTGTGTACAAAGAACAGTATCAGCACGTACAGCAATGCCTCATTTTATGCAGAAAATGGGGAAATAGCTGTGCAAACCAGTTGTACATATGGAAACTATCATACCCAAACCTTGGCTAGCTTCACCAGAATTCCAGAAGTCTTGTCACCTCTCCAAGGACTATTTTCCTATACTGTTTCAGTCTTTACTTGCTCCCACCCTTTTTGACACCAAAGCTGTTTAAAACAATCTATCACTTTCTTCTTTTTTCCTTCAGATGAAGGCAGAAGATTTTCCCTGCCTACAAGAATAGCTGCTCTTTGTTACTTACACATTTAAATGAAATTAATCCGGGTAGAAACCTGGTCTGGAAAGCTTAAGCTCAGAGACCCAAATTTTCAGCAGGTAATTAGCATCTGAAAAAAGAGACATTAAACAGGAACAAACATACATCCCAATTAAGAATGAGGGGGAAAAGCACTCTGTTCCCAGCTGAGCACAGATACCTAACCCAGTGGAGAACCACAGGGAAGGGAAGACCCTAGTGAATAGTGCCACTTCATTGTGAGTTCAAGCCTGGGGAAGGGCTGTGCCTGCAACAGCTCTGGCAGTCCTTAGCTGGAGGATTTTAAGTACTTTTATTCCCTTTAAATTCTATTGTTGAACCACTCACCCCTCTCTTCAGCATACTTAGCATATCTGAAGCAGAAAGTATTATTTTTTTCCCCTTTACAGAGAGAGTACTCTATGACAGGGATACTGAGATGCAAGCCCTCAAAGGTATTTTGGTTCCTAATTCAAAGAAGATTCAACAACTCAAATGGATGTAAAGGTCTGGGATTAACCAGCCTTCAAAGGCTGTGCCCTCAGTCTGTGGCCCCAGCTGAGTTTCCTAAGCCCCGGGCTTGTGTTTCAACACCTAGAGATGTTTTGTTCTGTTACAACAGATGTTCCAGAGTTCAGAACACTGTCGTGCTAAATCAGGGAGTGGGACCAGTGCACACACAGCGTGGACAGACAGGTGCAGGGTAGCCCTCCACTGCAGGCTTCTGTCTTTGACGCTTTGACCACGACCCTGCATCAACCCCTCATGCCACGTCTCTTTGCCTGGGAAACAGGGACAAGCACATGGACACAGACCCTGCTTTCACCGACCCTGCTGGTGGGGTGCCGTTGTTCTTGCCTGACCATAACCTCACACCACAAGTAAAATCTGGCAGTCACTCTTCAAACCTTCTTCTTTCTCCCCGTGAGCCCCAAGAACAGAGGAAAAAGCAGTACTTCACAGAGAGCTACTTTATGAAAGTCTTCAGCAACCACAGTTCGACCCAACGGCAGCAGATTTTCAGAGAATTAGCTCAGGTGTTTTGGAGCTGAGCCCTTCGTAGATTTTGAAACTCCACAGGTTTATTCCTCAAGTTGATTCCTGAGAATCACACCTTCAACATCCAAAGTGCAAAAATGTCTCTTTTGTTAGAGGATTTGACTACTGCTAAGATTCATTAGTGAAGGTAATTTTGTCCTAATTAGTCTTCTAATTTCTATGTTATCCCTTGTAGGAATATGCCCTCAGAAATTAGTAAAATAACTTATAATATATGCTAATCACCATAATCTGATTTGTCTTTAATTATACATGTAATGGGGAAACTAATTGGAAGATAAAGGGTATTCAGAAGGGCCAAAACATGTAAATCAGGAAAAGAATAGAATATTATCATTAAGCACCAAAAAAAAAAGCTTTTGAGTATGTGGAAGACTATTTGTTTCCTATAGCAGAAATATCAGATTGCTTCACTTCTTTTAGAGCTTGTTATTGCAGCAAAACTGATTCATAAATCTAATGAGAATGGAGGTTTTGGCCGTACAACATCTGCCTGGCCTCAAATGGAGCACCTAACACAAGAACAAAAACATGGAAAACTTCTTTTCAGAACAGAATGCAAAGTATAAACAAACTTACAATTTATAATAGTGATTTCTAAATGAAATTTTCTTAGTTCTAGAATTTCCTGCTTGCAGAAAACATCACTGAAGTTTTCTGAAGTGTCCTCTGTGTTTAAAAAACAGATTGAGCTGGTGGGTCTTTTACCAACTTTGCAGTGTATTTTTCTCTCTTTCCATGGATTTAATGGACAATAATAGTAAAAACAGCAATTTCCTGGGCATTTATTATTTCTGTTCTTGAAAAGTACATTTGGTATGAAGTACTGTCAAATTTTGTCCATGCTTTAAACATTGCAGTGTAATGTGACTTTACAAAGCATAGCAAGGAAGGGAGAAAAGAAATTATAGTTCTTCTATAAAGTTATCAGAAGGGAGTCATTTAAAAATATCTTATTACATGAAAGGACATAAATCAGCAAAAAAGAAGATACTATAGCTATTCATGTCCTTTTGTATAAATATTTGAAAGGATAAGCATTCTTTCATCTCCTTGCTTTCTGATTTTAGGACAATTGAGATGTAGATTAGTAATTTGTCTGAATGAAAACCAGGCTTTTGTTTAATAGTGGGTTTTATCATGCTGTATTGTTTGGCTGTTTTTTCCCTGTTATTAGACTACAGTTGACTGTAGTCTAACAACAGGGAAAGTTGCAAATTGCACTTTGACTATTCCAGTTCAACAAGCACGTCAGTGAGCGCTGGTTTTTGTAGCAGAGCCCACCAAGAGGCTGAGATGTGAATGGGGGCAGCTGATGCACATGCTCTCAGCCCAGGGCTTGTCTCACAGCCCTACCTGTGCCTTGTTATTTTGTGCCTGCCCCAGAATTGCATCTGTAATGGATTTTGTATTAAAAAAGACCAGCTGCAGACATTTGCACCAGTTCTCAAGCATTGGATCCTTATCGTGGCTGATCCCATGGGTAAGATACACACCTTTTATCAAGTATGTAGAAAGCATCCACACCAGATATTCAGGTATTTTAGGAAGCTCGAGTTATCATTTAATTGAATGTTCAAGTGCACAGTTAAATCCAGCATGTCCTTCTGGGCAGAAGCTTCCAGAAAGCAGAGAGACACCCTGGCTCTTCAGCTTTAGCCCACATACCAGATTCTGTAACTTAATGCAGAGGGAAAACTGCTGTTCCCAGGAAAAGCACACTGTCCTCTCTTGGTGCAGCCTGCTGCTCTACCTGCTCACGCTCTCATCCAGAAAAATTAGACCAACATGTTCCAGCAAAGTGTCAGTGTTTGCCTGGGCTCAAGCCATTTTCTTTCATACAAAAGTTCTCGAGGAGGCTTCATTGCATAACAAGCGGCATGTTATTTTTCAGGGAAAAATATTACATCAGCATCTGATATTGTTGCACATTTTAAATGTCAATGTATTTAAATTATAAAAGACTCATTCAAAATTTCTCTTTGGGACCTTCAGTTCAGCAAACAGACAGACAGACTGGTGGCCACACCAAAGCCGTGAGATGGAGAGGACACCATAAAGCTGAACATGGACAAAAAGTCTTACCTATGTGGTGAGCGAGCACAATGCATGACGCAAAGAATCTCATCTGCACTGACCCTTGGCATTTAAACACAAAACTATAATAGCTGGTATTTTTACTTTTAAATTAAAAGTCTTGGGCTAAAGAACTTTCTTAGATCTTTAGAGCCAGTTGCATTTCTTTCTGTGGCTTTATGTCAGCAAAGGATTTGAACTAATGACTATCATGCACAACTCCCAGTTTAGGCAATATTCAGGACCTCTCCTAATTTAGGCAACTTAAAATATCAACAACTATATTTTTTAATGACTTGTGCATCCCAACCTTTCAACCACCAGCAGCTGGAATCTCAGCACAGCTACAACTGTCTGCTAATCTTCTGAAGAGAACTCACCACGCAGCAGGACGTGCCTTAAAGCTTGTTTTTAATTTTTTAATACATTTTATTAAATAGGGAATTGGGGAATCAGAACACATTCATACATTTTTTACTTCCTCTATCAATAGGACAAAATCAGGCCAGCCACACAGAAGAAATTAAACATAAGTCAGTTGAAATATTAATTTAAAATAATATTCTGCACAGACATAGATCTTTCATGATGACAAAATATTCAAATGTTCTAATTGTCTGAGATCTTGCAATATTTGCTGAATAATTTGAACAATTAACTTTCCCATGAGGTATCACAAATTATTTCAACCATCCATCAGTCTTCTTGTTTGGCTACTTAAGACATCTGGTATTGATTACTGCTATTGGAACTTTAAATGGCAATAAATCTAAGCAGAACCAACCTGTACCTTGTATAAATGCTCACAATAATGAAAGAGCATTACTACAAATGGGAGGACTTCAGCACAGCCTCATAAAGAGCTGGCAATTTTCTGAACATTTACAACCATCAAAAAAATACCAGCAGCACTAGCCAAGCATGAAGAGGTTTGGGTTTTTTCTCAACAATCACGTCCCATTATTCAGCATGCCCTCACACAGCACTGCAGACTGTGCCACAAGCCATCCCTGCGTGGTTACCATGCCATCCAAATGCCATCACCGCTTGTGACCTTGTTCATTTCAAGGCAGTATCAACTGCACATATTTAAACCTTTACGTGGGAAGAGATGTGTGCAAATGCAATCTGTCTACAAATGAAGTCACAGTCTAGAAGGTAACTTTGATACTTTTAAAAGAAGAGCCAAATGGGACAGATAATCACCATTCGTGTGGGTTTCATTTGACCTTCATTTAATGTTTTTCCATGGGTGTATAACTGAGTGAGCCCAAATGTGACCACACACCATAAATTATCAAAACATCCATAGAAAAGATGCAGTGCAGAGGAGAATGATATGAACAAATCTGGATGACATTTAATATACAAGTTAATGGTCATATTGTTCTTGGGTTTTACTGAAAATTACCAGGCGGCCTCTGGAAAATATGCGCTGTTGGGAATCTGTTCAGAGTTTTTATCAAAGCTTCTTTACAACTAGTGACAAATTACTGTTCATTCCTCTGGAATTCCTTGAAATAAGATCACCCTGATTTCAGCCTTATACTTTTCATAGACTTGCAATCTGCAGCTGTATAGGAAATGTGTTTTAATAATAAATGTAATAGCAAGTATTTGTGCAGCAAGCAGCGGTGATAAAGTCTTAGCACCATTCAAAAGCATTTTCACTGTCAAGAGATTTGACTTGCCAACCTTAGTCGTTACAGGTTCCAGTGAGACGAGCACGTGATCAGTTTATCTCAGTAACTACAGTGACAGGAGTGGCTTATCTCTGCATCCCAGGGCTGGCGGGTCACACCCCATCCGGCAGCTGGCTCTGGTGTCACGGAGCTAGGCTCAGGTACATTTAGGTGCCGTTCAAATGTGCTGCTCTTTTCTTGTTCAAGCACTTCACAGTCCTGAGAGTTAATTATTAACGTTTCTGTCCTGAGTGAAGGCACACATATGGGAGTTGCTTGCCTAAGGCCAGGGTGCAGGAGCTGAGCCAGCCTGTCGTCTTTGTCCTCCCAGTGCTTGCAAGGGTCCCACTGTTAACCTGACAGCTTCTGGGCTGCTTCTCTAGCGTGCCTCAGAAAGGGGAAATATTTTACTTTCTATGTCCAGTTTCTCCCACAGGGTCACCTGAAGTTCTGTGTGGAACTGGAATTACGGGACCAGTCTGGTGCAGCCTGGCCAAGCCACAGAGGGTGGTCCTCACTGGAGATGTGGTGGAGCCCAGCTGCAGCTCTGCTCCACCCTTACTCCTTTCTTCCCACCACCATTGCTATCAAGGGTGGCAGGCAAAGGTGTGGAGGAAGGAAAGCAGAGACACCTGGCCAACCTTCCTCCCCAAGGGAAGGTTTCCATCCCCGTATCATCATCCTTGGGCTGTGCCACTCTATGCTGTCCAAGGGGACTCTGCAAAGTTACTTCAGTGCAAGACAAAATTGGAATTAAATATTCCTCTATTGCAGAGCTGCACAAAGTCTTGATGTAGCAACATCTACCTCCTCTACGAGCATGGTGCTGATGGGCCACAAGGGTACACTAATAGAATAGATTATTACTAGTGACACCACTGAGAAAAAGCTGGCATTGAAAGTATTATAAATATCTGGTCTGGGTGTTTTTTCAGAGGTATGAGGAAAAGAAAATTAACCATGAGGGAAACAGTTGGAGTGGTGTCACTACTTTCATGGTTATTCCTAGCGGCATAATTGCCAATAGCATGAACAATGGGAGAGCATTGTTAATTTAAACTGTAAAATATTTTCAAGAAATTTACGCAGCAAAAAAACAGCCAGAGTGAAGGCATACAATGATTTTAAAGGCAAAGATGTTACTAACAGTTCCTTTGAATGGATGGGATGCATACTGTTTCTTTTTTTCAAATAACAAAAAATGTTACTAATTTGATTAATAATGAACCTTCAGAAATAAAAAATACAGCATGAAAATTTTGATTAGCAATCATTGCTATCCTAAGTTAATGACTGCTAATGATTAATTAACAATTGCTCAAATGAGTTCCTGCAGCAGTTGGATGAAATTATATAGGAAATTACTGTGCCATGGTACACTAGACAAATGATTCCCCTAGTGTGTATTTATAGAAGTAAACTGCGCAAAGCAAGCAGCAGAACAATTATCAAAACTAACCACTCCTGGAACTTAGGATCTTGTTTACCTTTTATCTGGGGCTGTGAAACAGTCAGATAATAACCATGAAAACCTGTGGCAAGAATTAGCATCTGGTGATGGGTGCTCACCCAGCGTGCCAGCATTACAACAACAAAAGCTTTTCATGCCCCCTTGTAACCTTCTAGTTTGGGAGGAAAGTATAAAAAATGGTGGAGACTGTTTTCTCAAGTGATCAGGGTCAGGGACTGAAATGATGGCTTTGTTTCTCTTTAAGGGGCTTTATCCAGCACGGAAATGCAGTCAGGCAACTCCATGTACAGCGATGTGGCCATTGGTTTCAAGGAGCACTGCAGCACTATTTGCACTCATCTCACTGCAGGATCAGTTCTTGGTCATTGGTTTTACTGAGGTGTGCTTGCAACAAAGTGAGGATGGAAACTGCTTTATATTACATTGAAAAGAAAAGGAGGAGGGAGTAAAGAGGAAAAATAATGCAATCAGCAAAAAATTATTCGAAGCAGCAATAAAACATTAATAATCTAATGAAAAGGAGAGAAAAACCTACAAAACTTGTCACATGGTTGTATTTTGTTTAATAAGAGAATTTATTTTTAAGTGAATGGATGATTCAAATGGAAAAATATGTCCTAAGTATTCATCATCTGTGGGAGAGTACTGTTACAACATGCATAATGTGGTTTCAGAGAGAACAGTTTGGCTTTGTAATAAAGATGTGGGCTTCAGTGGTAAGAAAAGTCTATGTTACTTTAAAAATCTGTCAAAGGTTCGTTAATGGAAAAACATGCCATCATTATTCCCAAGCTGTTATTACAACTTAGTCTTGTCACGCAGAGAAATCTGCAGTTAGTTATCTATGCTACTGGATCATTTGAGTCTCCTTGAAAGACAGCATCCCATCCATTTTATAACATTATAGTAACACAGCCATGGTTAATCATCTTCCCTTTCACAATAAAAGAGAGTCATAACACTGAAGTGAGGAAAAATGTCCACATCCTAAAACTTTCACTGCTCCTTCTGGGCTATAAACTCCTTACCTACATCTGCTGTTGTACTTCTTACTTCCCGCATTCATCTGCTCAACATGGAAATCTACTGGCAAATAAGCTTCTTAGTCAGCTTTCCAAAGGCAAAAGCTTGTTTCATGGATGCAAAGGGAGGTCCAAGTTCATTGCCTCATCCAAAACCAGGCCTGTCAATAATTGCACTCGATGGGAACCCCCGGACCAGTGTTTATCCACCACAGGGCGTTTATACACAGTACATGGGGAATACATGTGTGGTCCTGGGCATATAACCACAAACTCATGTGATAAACCCCCAGTGCCTTCAGCTCAGGTGACTTGATGAAATGGGTATCAGAGACACAAGTAGGATGCAGCTTCTCCATTACTCAGAACAGAACCCAAGCGAGTACTGAATTAAAAATGAATATATAAATCTTTTCTTAATAGCCCTCTCTGAGAAAAAAAAAAGCAAAAAAGCATGGCATTTATCACTTCGGTTGATCATTCATTTAAAACCTTGCAAATGAAGTGATTTTCTGTAGCAGAAGTACACTTATTGCTTGTACAGCACAAACTGGGCCAGTCTGAATTTCCATTCCTAACTATACTACCATCTGGAAAGAGATAACTCTTCAATTTTGCAATTAAAACTAGTTACAAGTACTTAGCAAAGGTGACAGATATATTTGATATGAATAGGTGAGCTGGGAAAAGGAAAAGAGAGAGAAGGAATCTGTTACTGCAAATCAGACATTATCAGATGCATTCATTTCAGGTTGCAAGAGTTCAGGACAGGAGAAAATAACTTGTTTAATTCATTAAGAAATAAAGCAAAGACGAAGCACCATTTCTGCTCTTTGATCCTAACTTCCTGGGGCATGTGCTGGTTTTGGCTGGCGTAGAGCTAATTGTCTCCACAGTGGCTGCTATGGGGCTGTGTTTTGGATTCGTGCTGAACACAGAATTGATAATATAGAGATGGTTTTGCTATTGCTGAGTAGGCCTTACACAGAGCCAAGGCCTTTTCTGCCTTTGGTACTGTCACGCTGGCGTGGAGACTGTGGGCCTGGGAGGCTGGGAGGGAACACAGCTGGGACAGGTGACCCCAACTGACCAAAGGGATATTCCAGACCATATGGCATCATGCTCAGTGTGTAAAGTGGGGGGCAGAAGGAGGAAGGAGGGGCACATTTGGAGTTTGTCTTCCCAAGCAACCATCACGCGTGATGGGGCTCTGCTCTCCTGGAGATGGCTGAACACCTGCCTGCCTGTGGGAAGTGCTGAATTTATTCCTTGTTGTGCTTTGCTTGTGTGCACAGCTTTTGCTTTCCCTATTAAACTGTCTTTATCTCAACCCATGAGTTTTCCAGCTTTTACCTTTCCAGTTCTCTCCCTGGTCCCTCTGGTGGGGGAGTGAATGAGCAGCTGTGTGGGGCGTGGCAGCTGGCTGGGGTTACACTGAGATTAAAAATGTCCATATGCCTCCCTTCCCATCTGAAAAATCTAATACATTTCATTTTCTCACATGAGATGTGATGCTAAGAAATCTTCAAGTAGGAGAATGCATCCACTCCTAGGTACTGTAGGATGGTGACTACATTTCTTCAACATTACTTTCCTGTTAAAAGGTATAAAGAATGCACACTTGCAATTTTGCACCACTTTTGGCCCATGCTGTAGCTTTGTTCAATAAACATCACTGACCACACCATAAAATATCTATCCAGCCAAAAAGGCAACCCATTAAATGTGTACTTTTAGTAAGTAATAGTCAGGAAAATAAATATGACAATGAAAACACCAGAGCACTAGAAGCCATGCTAAAGGAGAAAAATGAACCTTATAGTAATGTTTATATTAGTGACTTGTATCAACGATCCTGATACAGCAGCCAACTCTAATACATGCTGCATAGAATTTGGAAATACCAATATTTTTACACCTTTTGGCTACACTCAGATTAAGAACCAAATCCTATGCATTACAGAATGTTCCCATATCCTATGGAGTGCTCCCATTTTCCCCTGTTCCTAGTAATTCAAAGCCCCCTTTATGGCAGATGTTTGTGCAGATCTATTTAAAATAGAAGAAACATGGGTTCCAGTTGACTCTTGGGTATCATTCTAGACCTGGGGAAATTCAAGTCAGGTAGAAAACTTTACAGACAGGAGAAATTCCACTTCCACAAAATGAAGCTGCACACAAGTCCCCAAACATGGGACAGCTGCACCAGATTTGGCATATCACCAGAATGCACAAACTGAGCACTGTCCCCAGTGATGAAGTTCAAGGAAATGGCCTTAATTAGTCCCTCTGAAAATGCCAAAGAATTGAGTAAAGCTGATGAGCCAACAATGACCATGGAAACAAGCCACTACAGCCACTCAGCCAAAAACAAGCAAAGCAATGAGCTGGCCAAAACAGTGAATCAAAAAGCAGCTGAGTCTTCCTGTACCCACAATGCTCGTCTGTGTTAAAACCCATTCTAGCTACAAGCCAAGAGACCTGCCTTCCTGTCCAACCTCTCACCCCTGTTTTACCCTGCAAATAGTTTTTTTAAGCATATTCTTTACTTGTAGAGTTTTACAGCTCCCTCCCTCACTGTAAGACATCAAATACTGATGCTCTTATTCAGCGTATCCCTCACCTCACACAGACAAACCCTCTGATGTTAACAGCCAGTTTGAGCAAATAGTAGCATGAGAATGCTGGGGTGTGGCCAGGAATAGCACGCCCATGTACCTTTCAAACCCTCATCACCAGCCTGCCCCCATCAGCCAAGTGCTGCTCCCTTTGGATGACCTCCCTTCTTTGCATCCAACACTCCCCGTCCTGTCACTTCACATGAACTACAAACAAACCAAATGACATCTCTGGGATATCAAAGTCCTGATTCCAGAATTAGGGGGTTACACACAAGGATGTTGGGGCATGTCCTCTCTCTCAGGCCCCCCAAAAGGCGGGGGTACAATCAGAACTCCAGGCCGCAGGAAAACAGGGACATCGGGGTACTGCACATACCTGTGACACAGCACCGTCCACATCAGTTCCTTCAGCTGAGTTTCAGAAGATCCAGATGCCTAAGCCTCAAGTAACCACCGATGAAAGACCACGAAGTACAGCCCTACATTTTAAGCAACACTGCAAGCTGACATTTAGCTCTCTAAATTGTACAGACTGGGCACATGTTGGATAAAAATTTACCTATTGTTCAAACATCTTTTCATCCCTCCAAAAATCATTTGAACTTCTGTTATCAGAGCACCTGCAGCACAGGGCACCAGTGATACCCACCTGCTGCTTTCCTGAGGGCTGGAGTAAGATCCATGTGCTGCTGGAGTGACATTTCCAAATAAATGCTGTCAAATCGTCATAAATATTTCCATTATTGGGTCTCTGTGTTCAGGCTTTTCAAACACATGCTAATGCAAGCCAGAATTGTACTCACTGAGCCTCCCTTGGGACTTAAGATAAATTTGTGGGTTTATGTTTGCTGAGTAGGGCCTTTTGCAGTGTAACTCGGTACTCGTGATGAATGAGGAGCCATCTCCTGGAAAACTGGATTCCTGGAGTCATTTTCATTGATTGGCATTTTAATAAGTGCCTTGAGAAAATATGGAAGTGCTTCAGTTCAAAAGGCTGAGGAGTGAAAGATTTTATGAGCCTCAAATGAAAAAATGTTTTAAGTCTACCACCTCTGTTGAACTGTCTACAAAACATGCCGTGGCAGGAGTGTACAGAAAGACAGCACGGTGCCATTTCTGTGCTATACACCCAAAGGGGTGGTCATGTCTTCTACAAAGAATCAAAGCCTGAAATCCTCACTCAGCTCCAAGACCTGAGCCATAGTGTGGCAATTCCAGCCCCTTCATCCCACTGACTCCAATGCCCAAGCAGGGAAAGTGAAATCAGGTCCTGAGGTCACAGCTCTGTTCTGCAAAGCTACTACGGGGAGCCTGCTTAAGATTCATTCAAGCTGATGGGACTTAAGGTTTGTCCTTAAGTGGGCATTTTACCAGGGAGCTTACTTCATCCCTGACCAAATAAGAAGCATCGTTGGGAAATTCTGCAACAAAATAGCCTAAGTGTGGTGCCTGAATCCAGCAAACTGCTCTGGACTGTAAATCAGTGGAGCCCATTGACCTCCTGAGCTTCACGAGAGTCTGCCCCAGCTGTGTAACAGGATGAAAGCTTCAGCTGGGACCAAGCCCACAGATGTGGGACCAACACAGGTGCTCAGATCCCTATGGGTGCTCTCACAGGGAGCAGTCCCGGGCTCACGAACTGAAGCAGCTCTGCGCATAAGGAAGAGCAGCGTGGATAACCCCTCATCCCAGCAGCGCGGGCTCCTTCCGCACCCACAACTGGCAGTCCCACTCCCACACGGCAGCTTGGAGCCTGGCAAGGGGGCCGCTGGCATCTTTCTGCCTGACAAGAGAACGAAATCCAGGTTTCCCAGACTCTTGTTAGCTACTGTAATTGCAAGGCAGTCGCACACAATAGCACCACAAGCTGCCTTCAGGGAAGCTGGCAGTGGTATTTCTGCGAGAACAATCCTGCCTGTGTACTAAGCACGGCAATGGCTGCGGGGCAGGAACATTTTGCTTAGGATCCCAACTGGTCTCAGGTATCCTCCACACCCCGAAGTAACATTTGTGCCAGAGCTGGGGCAGCTCTGGGTCTCTGTAAACATGCAGGTCCAGCCATCTTAAAACCAGGAACTGAGGAACCTTTGCAGTCAGGTAAAAACCCCCACACTTTAACTGTTCAAGTCCTCTACCGGCTTTGACTCCAAGTTGTACACAATGACGTAACACTTATACATGGAAAAAAACATGATCCAACTTCTCCAGGTGCTATTGTATAATATGAAAATCATATCTGACATCTAGTGAACGTCAGCAGCAGTGACAGCTGCTGGTTTTAGACAAACGCTGGAGTGCTGACACTGCAACGCACAAGCACAGTATTGTACATTATCTGCACGTGTACCCCTCCCACCCACCTGAAATTCAGCCTTCTGGGAAGACATCCAAGAAAGAGTACACCTAATACTCAGGCCTCTTGTCTCCTTTGACAAAACCCCATAGACCACAGTAGATTTAAGAGGAACAGAAAACCTTAAGCAAAACAAAGAAAGCCATTTTTAAGAGCTACGCTGAGTGCCAGAAGGCTAAACAAAGACTTTATCTACTCCCAAAATAACAAACTGGTCCAGTGCCAGGAGTAGTCTAGTGGTTCTAGAAAGCGTATCACTTAATGCCAACAATAACAGACACCTTTGGTCAAATATGACTGAGTCCTTTAGAGAAATTTACCATCTATGACTAATTCAGACAGACAGTAGTAAATCAAAAGTCTGTTCCTCATCTATACATGAAATTATAGCACAGTGAAATATTGCATGATATATTAGTATATTAGTGGTATATTGCACAATAATTTTCTTTCATATATATTCATTTTTTCCAACATTTCTTCCCTCAAGTACAGTTGAACAAGGGAGAAAAGAATCAAACTATAAAATACTACACAAATTCAACTGCAAACTTGAGGCTAAGGCAAACTAAAATAACACTGAAACTGCACGAGTTATTTGAAATGATTAGGGTAATAGATGTGAGATGATGTAAACCACATTGTCCTCCCAGTCCACATGAAAATAAGATGTTTGTATATAGATATGTATACATGTGCACATGTATCTGTGCACGTGTGTGCATTCTGTACCAACTTGAGGGCTGCTTTCAGGCAAGGAAGTGTAAAATAACCCAGATAAAGGCTTTGGGGTGGAGGTTGCAAAAAGACTGCCAGGCAAAGGGGAAAATAAAGGATTAGGCAACATAGTATGTCCTGCATTTTCCATATGGTGAGACCAGGAGGAGCAGAGAGGCAGTGAAACCAAAATGAGTATCAGGAAGTGTTTGTATAAGTTAGCAAACAACCCCTAGAAACTACTTCCACACACACTACTAAGGTGATTAGAACAGAAAACACGACGATTACACCCACACATTTGAATGTTATATGAAGTTACAGCAGCTAAAATAAAAAACTTCAATAATCACCAACTTTCCTCATTTAAGAAGGACTTTGTCTGGTTGTACAAGTCTGAAGCAACAAGAGCAGTGTCCCGATGGCTGTCAAGCTGTCAACAGTCTCCACTTGCAGGATCAGGCAACACGTTGTTTCATCATTTACATAAATTCATTTCAAACAACAAGGCCCCAGCAATGTGCTGACCCCCCACAAACATCCACAGGCAAGAGCAGGGTCTCCCTCCTCGGCAGTGAAAGTCTCGTTGTGCTGGCACAAGCTTGAGCACATACAACCCTGCTCCTGAGATCCCAGCACGGTGAACAGAACACAGGCAAACAAGCTAAAAAATGTCTGCCTGATTGCCACGCCAGCCTTGTACTTACTGCTGGGCTTTGAAACGGTGGGCTGGAAGTAAGGAAAGAGACTGACAGAAATCTCCAACACCTCCAAGCCTCAAAGGTGTCCAGGTGCCTGGCAGTTAATAGGATTTGGTGTCTAATCTGCATGACCAAAAACTGACTTGGTGTCTAACCAGCCTGCCTGCCACCTCTCCAAACAAGAGCTGTACTCCTGAAGCAAACCAGCACTCAGCGAACACTTTCCTGAAATACCAAATGGGTAAGAGCAACTCGGGTGAGGTGACAGAGGAGCCAGTATGTGCATCAGACGTCTTCTGCTGTGTGCCATAAATTTGGGAAGTCCTCCGCTCAAGCAAAACAGCTGATGGAAACTACCAGCATTGGTTACCCCAAATCATCACAAGAGTCTCATCCAAAGTTTAAATGTTCATCTCTCAGCTGATTTCCCTGTTGGTTTTGCCACCAGACTCCAAATGCACCACAGGCAATGGAATTGCCCCATTCCCTTCTCTTATTTTTAAAAACCATCAGAAGTATCACCAAATTGCAAAAACTGTGCTAACCTGCAAAGCAGTTTTATTTCACCTTACATCTTTTGCAAAAATAAAAATCCTCTTCTGTTGGCATAAAATGGCTGCTTTTTAGGAGAGCAAATTACTTTTGATTTCTGTTAACCCTTTAGCTGGGAACATAATGCCTAATTGAAAACAGTATCTGGCTGCATGACAACAATTACATGTAAATTAATCAAAACAAATTTTAGCTGTGAATATCAGGCTCACGTAATTACTCCTAGAACACTAAAAGCCAGATTTGGAAGAACGTGTACAATGCCAAAGGGCCTTTAAAAGGCCTAATTCACATCAAATATCACAGGCTGGAAACAAAAGTCTTTTATTTCTGTTGTAAAGCAAACACAAAGGCTAGATTTTGGATGGAAAAATTAATATGAAGGCTTTTAATGCTGCAGTACCTGCTGAAATTGTTCTGTGTTTGTTGCAGTTTTGCTCCATTGCTGTTTCTGCAGGGTTTGGCCTGAGCTGTACTGAAAATTTGCTGTTGGGCAAAGAGAAGTTGTAGCTCAATGCAGGAACAAGACTGAAACCACTTATGGTAAATGACCAGCACCATAACAGTAACGCCTAACATTTCATCTTCAGGCTAGTATGTTGACCTTTAATTAGTGACCTTTAATTACAGTTGCAACCAACTGTGATAGTGATATGGCTCTCCATAGTTAAAACTTGCTGCCCCTGCTCAGGAGTCACGATGTTGGCTGCTACGCTCACTTGACAGGGACTAAGACAGCCAAGGAAAAGGAGTGAAAAACCATCCAAACCTTACTGAAATCCGTGGGCCTCTTTTAGCTATCATGGCAGGAGGGTTGAAACTAGGTGAACTTTAAGTTCTGTTCCAATCCAAACCGTTCCATGATTCTGTGATTAGTGGGTTCTTGATTTGGCCTCAGCTTTGGCTAGACAAGGGGATCACCTACTCTTGGCAGGGTTCTGCAGCCCAGCAACAGCCAGCAGCCACAGCTGCTCTAGCACAGCCTACACCAGCCCCTGGCAGAGAGAAATGCCAAAAAACTTTTGCTGTTCCTCCCACTCTGAACCATGTCACCAAGCCTGTTATGTGCACACAAAGTATAGTATCACACTGCAGGGTACAGCATGATAATTCACAGCTTTTCAACTGAGAGTGGACATTTTTAGGTGATTTACTTTGGACTGCTGGTGTGTACTTGTGCAGAGCAAATGAGAGAGAAAAAATAAAAATGTGTGTAGCCAAGGATCAAAAATGACACAGACGTCACCATCATAGAATAGTCTGAGTTGGAATGGGCTTTTAGAGTCCAACACCCCTGCAATAAGTAGTGACATCTTTTATTAAACCACGTTGCTCAAAGCCCCATCCAACCTGAACACTTCCAGGAAGTGGGCATCTACAACTTCTCTTGCAACCTGTTCCAGTGCCTCACCACCCTCACAGGAAAGAATTTCTCCCTAACATCTAAAATAAACCAGCCTGCTTTCAGTTTGAAGCCATTCCCCCTTGTCCTATCACTACATCCCCTTTTAACAAGTCCCTCTCCAGCTCTCGTCAGGCCCCTTTAGGTACTGGAAGGTGCTCTAAGGTGACCCTGAAGCCTCCCCTTCTCCAGGCTGAGCAACCCCAACTCTGTCAGCCTGTCTTCACAGGAGAGGTGTTCCAAACCCTCTCACCATTGTTGTGGCCTTCCTCTGGACCCATTTCAACAGGTCCACATCTGTACACTGATGGATAGACAGACAGATAGGCAGATACGGCTATATGTATTTCTGACTTACAACTTAGTCTCTGAAAAAATGTACAAATTATTTTCAGTTAGGAGAATAAGCCTTTTGGTGGTAAAAAAAATCACAATTAAATCCTAAAATTCCAATTAATGTATTGTTTATTAAAACTTTTGAACACCTGGACTGTTGCAGAAAAAAAATAAACTTAGGACAAAAAATAAAATCAAAGACTTGCAAGGAGTACAGAAAATACACATATTCCTGCATTTCATAGTCAGTTTGGAGTTAATAAACTTCTGAATTTTTTTTTTTTCTAACCTAATACTAAAACCTCTCTCATCTGATGACTGTTTTCCTAGGTCAGTCTTCAGTCTCAAACACCATTAAATGCTGGTTCTTTGTCCTCCTCCAGAGATTTTTTCCACTAGGACCTTGCATATTATCTTCCTACCTATCACTGTTCCACTTTCCCTTAATACCACTCATCTTGTTTCCTTGCCTTTACAAATTTACCCTTTTTACTCTCTTTGCATCCTATGCTCACTGCGAGCTTGACACTTTCTCTTCTGCCTGCCACAGTGTCCCCACTTACAGCTACGAACACTGTTTTTTTTAAATCCTTTTTTAATTCCTTACCCTTTAGACAATAAATCTCAACCACCTCCCCTTCAATCTCTGTTAGTATGTCTTCTCATTGGGGCTGTGTTAAGCAAGTTGGCTTCCCAACCTCCATACAATCTCATTTATGGTGTAATGCCTTTTAAGTAACTTTATGGAAGAATAGAGACCTCAAAGAAGACCAGAAAAGACCCTGTAGTAGACAATGGCAATTCACTAACTTTTAAAATTTGTGCAAATAGCTATCTCATCTGTGATAGAAAACAGCTTAATGTTGCCTAACATCTAGAAAGATAAACTGACTTTGAACACAAAGCAGAATCAATAAGAAGCAACAACAGCCTCATTTCATTGCCTTGCTTAATGAAGTGTAAAAAACAAACTGACAGCACAACAAAGAGAAAACAATAATTGATTTTTAAATGTATTCCAAAGGTGACATTTGTAATCCAATTAAGGAAAATTTTGGAAATTGTTTGGGCTTTTTCCTGACCATGGAATTTCACTGTTGTTGATGCTGGACCTTCCTTTCCGAGTGGTAAAACTTCCGTAGGAATCCTTTCAGCTCTTTCATTGCTTTTTTAAGCCCATATTTCCAGCAAAAGAGATCTGTATTTTACAGGCACTGGTTTATCTTAGCAGGACAGTGTGTGGCTGTTACAGACCATGTGTTCCACGAGGATGGTTGTCACAATTTGAATGCAGCATTAGCGATAATGACTAAGCCAAGCACTGAAAACTGACCATCGGCGCCGAGCAGGCGAGGTTCTGACACCCTGTAGCCTCCTAGTGCTTCTGTTTTCGTACCAAGAAAAAGGGATCACTGCCAAGATGGGGGATGTGCAAGAGCTGGCCAAAGTGCTCTTCCTAAGCACAGTTGTTTTCACTCGCTGTGTGTGGAAGGGGGTCATAAATTGCTGTCCAAAGAAACCCCAGAAAAGCAGAGTGCCTTACAAGGATTTGTTCCCAATGATGCAGCACTGCCGTTAGGTAGGATTTCTGCACAGTCGGTTTTAACTGGGAACTGTCAAGAACCTGATTAATGCTGTGGCCAAGAAGAGGGATAAAGCATGGGCAGGAATGGGAGTAGGAAAGAGCAGCGGGGCCAAGGGCCATGGGGAGTACCAGTGCCAGTGCTGGCTGATGGATATCTCTGCTGATGGGGGAAAGCAGCATCCCAGCTGAGCAGTTTCTGCCGGGCAGTGCACATCGGGTGCTTACTGTGCACTACAATGGCTTTTATGTCAATACAATCACAGACACATCTCCGAGCACTCAGTCTTGACATCCTCTCCTTGCTGAAACCCTTGCATATAATCAGCATTTCTATGGTACTGTTATTACCTGGTTTTACTGGTTCAAATAATTATTTAGTGATAGAGGTAATTAAAATACTCCAACCAGTGATAGTAATTGAATTTATTAATAACCAGATTAGCTGATTTAACTGATGAAGTATTCTTTTCTCCTCAGATGGCACTGAGGTGAGCAGTTCAGCTACAAAATGCAGATGTGAGATATCACATGTGTTGTGTCACACAGCTGAAATCATGGTTCCTGCACACCAGGGATATGTCAGAGAGAGAAATGGGTCCATTCCAAACTAATGGAAGCTCACTTTGATGGTAGGAGCTAATGCTGCCTCACCTGTAGCTGGTATCCACTGGAGAAAAGCACCACACAAATGTAGTGCTGCTGCTGGTTCACCACAGGGGCTGAGACTCACAACTGCTACACACCAAACCAGGAGCTCTGCAGGCTGGGAGTAGCTCTCAGCCACAGGTCTCCCTTGGCAAGCTGCCTGCAGTCACAATACCTTAGACAGAGCCTGCTGTAGATGCTTAGTTTTCAGGCACAGGAATCAGACCGGGACTGTAGCTTATGGGCTGGCTCTTGTTGCTGCTGCCACATCCAGTCTTAAAAGCACCACTAAGGTGGTGACCAGTGGCACCTCCTCCCTTTCAATGGGCTTTAGTGAACCACAGCCATATTTATGAGAGTCCTGTCTTTCTCCCACCAGGAGAATCAATGTGAGATGAGGTATACCTACTCTTTCCTTTTCTACTGCTGGAGAAAAACAGGCTTCATAGCATGCTCATACACTCCCAAAAGACACGTGCTTGTCACTGGCATTACAGTCATTTGCAAAGAAGGAGTCTGATGCTCATGTTTTGTTCAGATGAAAACACAATCCCACCAAGCCCTTCTGCAGACAGTCAGGGTAATTAAATCACTGCTGGCTGCAAGGAGACATGCTAGAAACTACCAGCCCTACCACACTCAATAGCTTATTGCCCTTAAGGGGGATAGGTTTTCTGCCAAATTTTCCACTCCCTTTCCCTAGATCTGATGTCCTTAGCCTGGGAAAGGTAAAGCATCATTGCATCTTAGCATGTGCTGCCAGGGGCAGGGACACCTTTTGTAGCAATGGTTTCCAGCAAGCATCAGCACGTTGCTAGGTTTACTGCTGACCACCCTCCAGCTGTTTCTGTGGAGCCTGAAATGCTTTTCCTTTGATGTAAGGATGCTGGAAACTTCACGTAATGGCAACACGATGCAACTTGAAAACCATCCACCCTCTTTCTCACAACAGGTAGCAAGGAGCTCTGGCACAAGACTGCCTCTGGCTCTGAGGAAGGTTGCCCACAAGTGATGTAACACCCTGACTTGTCTTTGAGCTTCCTCTTCTTATCAGGACAAGAACCTACATGCAGAGGTGCTGGCATGGTGGAGAAGGGCTTAGAGTCCTAACGATTACTGGGAGAGGGGACGATGGGGAAAAAGAAACCACATGGGCTCTCTTTTTAGCCCAACCACTGCTTTTTGATACTATGGACTTGGAGAAACTGCCATCTGCTATCTGGGTAACTCCCTCAGCAGCCTGATGGAGCTGGCAAGCTTTCCAAAAACAGCAGAGTCAGAGCATTTCACCTGGCTATCCCCTCTGTGCCTTATATCTAATATTAAACACATTTGCCTGCCCTCCTCAAAATCAATAACACTATTATTGGAACAAGATGCATGGGTCGTCAAATTTTGTCCTGTGCTAATGATATCCTGTCAGTCAGCAACAGAACTTGTATGTGAACTTGTACTTGAAGCTCTCGCCTGCAGGTTTTTTCATGGCACAATGCAAGGGATAATCTGGCCTTCTGAGAGTATGGTGAATAAATCGAGCTTTATTAAAGAAATCAATACTTTCAGCCTAAATTATGCCTCCTGCCAGGGATGTGACATCATTACTAGTCCAGGTATTCGTATTCTGCTGAGTTGGCATTTGAAATAGAGCTCATGTTTCACCAGCCTTTTCAGAAATCTCCGTCCAAACCCTCAGAATTCCAGTACAGTAACTTCAGTGTTTTGCTGGGTTGTTACAGTGCCGTGATCTGATAACTTCATCGCTGGCAGCCTACACTGGGCTCTACCTCACTAAATGTATTTAGGATTAGATGTAAACCATGTGTTTCATTCATTTAGATAAACCTCACATCAGACTGAAGCATTGAATGCAAGACCCTGGGAACCAATGGATCAATCTACTGGGGAACACACCGGGTCCCAAAAACTTTGCTGAGCTGGAGAGGAATTTGAGAGCCTCTGAGTCAAAACTCACTGCTCAGTTTCCTTAAAATCCCACCAGCACCCATACTTGTAACAGTGGGCAGCTCCACAGATGCTTCCATTTCTTCTTGGAGCCTCTAAAACAAAGTAAAATAAAAACAAGTCCAATAATAAAGAAATCAATAAGCTTAAAAAGCACAATCTTTGCATACTGAATGTCTTCTATATCTGTACATTGGACTTGAAGAGACAAAAAGAAAAATCACAACTCTGGTTGTAGAGTTGTCACAACTCTAGAATTGTCTGCTGTAATTTCATTAATTTGTGCAAACTTCACTAATTTATCGTTATCATATTTATAGTAGAATAAATGTATAGTGCTCTTGAGATGCATGGATGTTTAGATAAGAAAATTAGACACACAGTCCCTTCTAGGATAGGGCAAATCTGGGTAATGCTGGGCACAAATTAATTTTTCACTAGTGGATATAGCATCTAGGTCACCTGGAAATCCCTTCTATTAGGGGCAAGTTTGAGGGATAGCCAGTGAGAAATTAACCAAGGTAGTACCATGGGAACCACTGCAAAGTGTCTGACCTCGCAGGCTGGTAAACAATAAACTGTAATGCTAGCTTCCAAACACCTTTCCTAATAGGAAAAATAGCTAAAATTATGCTCTTATGAGAGCATAATTAAGAGAGTTCTATCAGTAGTAACAGTATTTGGATAAAACTAGGTCTGACAAAAACAGAGTCAGAATATGACTACACCCCCTGCAAAGTAAAATCCAGACTAACTAGACTAAATATTCAGAAAATGATAGCAAGGATTACCAGCAGAGCCAGCAGACTGACTCTGCTATAAGCAGACACGGGGCCATGCTTACAAGATCAAGCGAGGATAAGACAATCCCAGGTGAGTGGAAGGTATTTAGTGGATGTGAAAGGCCTGAGTACACTGACGTGTGACAAGTCTTTTGAGAAGTAACTAGGTCAAACTAGCTGATGATTTACTCAGCTTTTCAAAACATGGAAAACAACTTTTGCATAAAATTATGGCATAACTAAAGCCTTGAGAATTTTGTTCTGAGGTGATAAACATGCTTCGGGTCAATTTTACAAGCGAAGGGAGAACTAGTTTTGTGTAGAGCCTGTGGGCTTTCCCGTGGCCAAGGAAGCAGAAGAACAGAGAGGCACCTCCCTCCCCCTCACAGAGCTGCCAAATCAGCAGGGGAAAGGAACGAGAGCTGTTAATACACTCGAACACTGTTTTTCACAAATAAACTGTCCTAATTATAATCTGCTGAGCTCAAAATGGCAGAAGCCAGACAAAAAGCTGGCAGACTGCAGGAGCCAGGCTGCCTACAGGCACCTGGCAGGGTGGTTAGGTGGGAGCTCCTCCCCAGGCCAGTGAGAGCAGGCATCATCTGAGTTTTTGGGCAAGCCAGGAAGAGTAATTTACAGCAGGTCTTAGGCAGGAACACAGGGAAGGATAGGGTCAAGTCAGGAGGATGACGAGGAAGGTCAAAGGGGCAGGGGGGCTGCTTGGGCAATGACAGGGATGTGCAGGGTGACAGGCTGAAGGAGTGCAGGACAGCAAGGAGGAATGCAGCAGGGTTGGATTCAGGTTTTATCTTGAATAAATTCTGAACTGTGCCTTCAGGAAAGAAACAGAGGAGAGATCTGCTAAAGACATAGAATATGCTTATAAATAAAACAACATATGTATTTATAAATAATAAATATACACATGCATACTTATTTATTGATAAAATTAGTCCATATCAATAAAAATAAAGTATATGTTGAAAGTTTTCATTCTTGCTTTTGTTTTCCTTTGTTACAAGGTATTATTCCCAAGTGCTGCAGTAATGTATTCCTTAATATTGTTCCTATAGTAATAGACTTACTTATATTTATGTCTGACCCTCATAGTTACTCTGTTTCTATGTACTGAACATGAGAAAATTAAATATTGGATGTCAGACTGTCTTCTAGCTCACTCAGCAGTGCCTCACCACTGAAGAGTGTTTTATTTTGTACGAGCATGTCCCCTTAGTCACAGTGTGAATTTCCTTTCTTTAAGTATGGTCAGACCTCACTAGGTCTGCTAGGTCTGCTCTCTTCCCATCAGGATCTCTGCTGTTTATTTTTTATAGTCTGTAGTAAATGTTATCAAAAGAGAAAATCTAATAGCTTCAGAGGCTACCTGAGGAGAGACGGTAAAAAACTTAGCATCATCACACGCAGTGCTAGCAGGGCTGGGAGCAGGACGGGTTGGACAAGAGAGCACAGGCAATTCTTGCAATAAATGGAGTCAGCTGGCTCTGACTCACACGCCTCTTACTTGCCCAACTTTGGGAGATCCTCTCCCTTCATGCAACCTCCAATACGAAAAACAACAGTGCTAACACTTCTGCTTCTCCTAATGCTCACTTCCCTCAAGGCCTAGGCTAAAGTCTTTGCTATGATGCTTGAGGTCAGACTCTTGGTCTTGCTCACAGGGAACACCACCTTGTTCCATAGGAACTGATACTGGCTTTAGGAGCAGGACTCCAAAATGCGCATGAATCATGCACAATCTGGTCTTTCAAAATTCATTACAAATAAAAAAATAAAATTAAAAATTTGAAGCAAGAAATCTCAGCAAGCTGCAGCTGCCAGCATGCAGGCTGCAGCACACGGGAAGAACATTTTAAGGGGAGAGAACAGTTAATATTTCTCATTCTCAGGCCTGACGTGGAGGTCATTTTCGGTCTCACAGTACAGGCAGTTTGGGCGCAGCTGCTGGACAAAGCAGGCTGCATGTCACCCAGCTGTCTGTGCCCCGCGGGACCTGTTTCACCGCAGCATGCAGACAGCCCATCTCAGTGTACAGAGCTTGTGCTGGCGGCTGGTAGGTGCTGCCTCCACCCAGCTCCCTGGGCTCCCTTTCTGGGGCTCTGTGTCTGGTGCGCAGGAAGAGGCCGTTCCTGTGCTGCTGAAACAGCGCGACCGGGCACTCCTACGGGCAATGAGTAGGTGACGTGGTATCGGATTAATAAAGAGAAGGGCACAAACACACATCTCCCACCAGACACAGGGAGCCCAGTGCACGATCCTGAGCCGATACAGCCAGTGTGCAACGGCCCCGGGCAACTGGGAGATGGGGACACACAAAAACCAGCTGAAGCCTCGGGCTGTTTTCTCCAGCATGGTGTGGACAGCCCTAATTGCTGACCTTTTGTGAAAACTATTAAGGCCCCTCCAAACCAGCCCTCACTGGAGCAGTGGTTCAGCGAGAGCTGCGGTGCCGATTCCTCCGAGGCTCCCACCAGCTTCTGCCTCAGCCCGCTCCCCGCGTCCTGGGAAACCTCTTTCCCGAGCCCTGCACACCTTCCCCGTCCGCCTGGGAAACACGGTCACGGAGCCTGCGAGAAGTTTAGAATATAAAGCAAAACCCTAAAAATGAGTAAAGCCGCAGCCCGAGGCTGCGGCTGGGACATCTCCTGCCGCGCTCGCCCCTCCCGGCGGGGCCGCCCCAGAGCCGAACGCCTCCGCCGCTCGCACTCGCCCGGCCCAGCGCGGGCAGCGCCGCGCCAGGAGCGGGCCGCCAGGAGCGGGCCGCCAGGGC